>SAXG01000025.1:126062-515111 GCA_012932865.1 Amylostereum areolatum
GTATCATCACTATTTGCTCTGTACAATCCGTGTATGATAAAGTGACTGGAAATGTCATTTGATTGGTGTTTGCAATTGCAGTCGGGGTTGAGAGCGGAAGGGAGTACAAAGACCGGCCATTGTACAAAACTCGGCCCCGGTTACGTTCCCTCTACGCGAACGAGACGCTCACGCTGCCGCAAGACCGATGAAGATGCGCAGTGCCTCGCGCTTCGCGTTGGTGTCTCTTTGGGAGTTTGCAGTAGGCCTTGAGGAGCGCTTCGTAGCGTTCTCCTGGAGTGAATGGCGCGTCAGGAGGCAATGGGAGGGGGGAAGAGGACAGTGAGGGGGGTTGGTCCCGGAATGACGTGGGACGGAGAGCGGACGTGCGGGGGAACTGAGAGAAAAAAGAGACACAAACGACGTACGGGTGCATGTTCAAACTCGCCCTTTGTTGGGAGTTCGGGGGAGGCTTTCCGCTGGCAGTCGGCAGCGGCAAGATGGGCATCTTCGAGATCGTCTGGTGGGAGTTGTGAAGGCGAGCGTACAGACGGGTTTGCTAGCAGGAGTGGGTTAACTCAGGTAAGGTGCAAGAGAAAGGGGTGAAAGGACAACGCACTCGAGTTTGACAGTCTCTATGAGCTCCTCCAGTCTTTTCGAGAGGTCCTCTGCGCCGTGGGGGCGCCCTTCATCTGTCGCGCTGACAGGGCGTTCTGCTTCTCCTGCTTTGAGACGTTCAATGTCGGCACGCAGATTGGCTTGCGCAAGCTCGATTGCATCTAGGCGTGAGGAGAGCATTGCGTACGTCCCAGGACCGACATCTTTGGACGCCGGGCAGCAGCGTTCGCGGCAGCTATGGCGCGCGACGTGGTCGAGAGTTGATCCGCGATGACCGCGAAGGAGGTTGACATTTGCCCTGTCCATGAGACCGTCGAGTTATTCGCGACGGCTGTTGGGAGAGACGCTGGTTAGCCAAACATCCGAGGGCGACGAAAGGGCACACACACACCATCGCGTGAGCCAGCGAACGTGTCCGTGGAAGTACAGGAGAGGTATACAGCGCCGCCATGCTCGGCTGCTCGTCGCGGCTGTTCATCTTGCGGTGAAGCCAAAGTGGAGGAGCAATGATGGGCGGGTGGCGGTGGGCGACCGTACTTCATCGGCGGTGGGTGGATATAAAACGGCGTTCGGAATCGGGAGCTACGCTGGTGGGAGGGATGGCTGTGTGTGAGAATCACTTGCTGTGGGAACGTAGTCCGCTCGGCGAGAAAGGGTGGGAGGTGTGCCCGGGGCCGCCGAGATAAGATGAGTATCTTAACGTGTAAAAGAGAGAACGCGCAGCAAGAGCGAGAAAACATCCGGAAGTGTGTTCGTCGATGGTCTCTTGGAGTCCACCTCATCCAATCCGTCTATCTCATATCCCTAATCCTCTCCTTGAGCTGTTCTGTCACCTGCATGAGAGCATTGAGTACTGGTTAGAAAGCCAGAAAACAGGGTACCTTGCCGTTTGCCCCTCCGATGCGTCTGGGTAGATATATATAACTTGCTCTGGAAGGGGTCGAACCTTCCATGCACCCACTGCAGAGCATAATTCCGCAGCGCGTGCATTTGGACATGGAGGAGGGGGAGAACAGCGGGGGCGGTGTGACGCTCTTGTCGTTGACGATGGATAGTTGGAGATGAAGGAACAATGCACGACAAGGGTTGTAGGGGATGCGCGGGCTCGAGATCTCGAAGTCGAGGTCATAGTCAAAAGGATGGATAGGTCTGCATGGACGAAGCGTAAGAAACATCGATTTGTGCTGAACAAAAATGGTGCTCGCACCTTCGTCAATCGTGCAGCGAGAGCAAACTCTAAGTTTGGTTAAAGGAGCAGGTGCAGGCGCAGCGGAAGTGCATCCACTGGGTTTAAGAATCGCCATCGCTGCTCCGTGATCGTTTTCATCTTCGCCTCATCCTCCCGTGGCCCGAGGTAGTAGATGACTTTGGGCACAGGACTTTTCAACGTTGCGTTGTCGTTGCTCGGGGGTCGTGGGGCGATTTGGAAGGGAAACGGTCCATCATTTTCTGCGCCGGCGCCCACGCCAAAGAGTCCTTCGGCGTTGCTCTGATCGCCCTCGAGAATGTCCTTAGGAACGTCGAGATCGGGAGCTGAGGTGGTGAGGTGGATGAACTGTTCGGTGTATCAGGGCAGGGACATCGAAGGAAAGGTTGGTTTAGTAGTAAGGGTTGTAAGGGACTCGATCTCAGGAGTGAGATGGGTGTTTAAGCATGTCAACACGTTGCTCGTAAAGGTTTGGACAGCGCGGGGACGAGGTTGACTGCGCGCAAGAATTGGGAGTTCAGTGCGGGTATTTCCTTTGGAATGGGGAGGGAAGGAGTGGACATATCTGGACGGGTGGGCTTCTCGTTGGTCGATAGGTTGCCCTGTTTCATCCTCTCCCTGGTCGCTCTTGTCGCTGGCCGTGTGAGAATCCCCGGGTGTTACACGCGTATCGGCCGTCAACGGCGACCCTCACAGCGTGTTCTCGTGGCTTCCGCTTCTTCAATTTCCCTCAAGATTGATAAAATTCCTCGTCGCCATACTAATACCATGAGCCTCGACCCGAAACACCGCGTTCCCCAATCAAAGCACCAAAAAATCCGTGTGCACGTCGTTCATTGACGTGTGACCGTAGCGGTTATCAGGCCACTATAAGAAATCATCAGCTCTCGCGCGCGAAGTGCAGAAAAGGGCCGACATACCTAGGCGCATCCACAGGCACGAACACCTCTGCATTCGCACTGGAAGGAAAAAATCGGTGCTATCAGCATCCACGGCAAGGAGGAGAACGGGGGAAGCTCACGGCGTGGTGTTGTCAACGCCGATGTACTTCATGTCCACGGGGATATAGTGCTTGTTGGGCAGGGCGATCCGCACGCTGCCTACACCTGGGTTGTTTGCGAGAATTGTCTGGCCCATTTTGTAGAGCGTCGCCTGGGAAAGGATGTCAGTGTCGTCGCACCGCGGGGAGCCAGAGGGGAATGTTTGAACAGGACACTTGGGGTACAAGCGATCGAGAATTCCAAAGCAATGCACGAAGTGACGAACCTGTACACTCGCGCTCTCGTCTGTCGCGAAGACTTCCAAGGTGATGTTGCGCACGCTGGTAGCGACTGCGTCGTCATCCCAGACTCCGCCGTCCTAGCCACACATCAGCGACGTTATGCGCAGATTGTCGAGAGAAAACATACCTTCTTGCCAACGTTCGCCTCCTCCAACGTACTCCCGTCTCCGTAGCCCGTAATCGACACAGGGGAGTAGGTGTAGACCAGGTCGACGGCTGTGCTGAAGATGCGGTCGTTGACCTCGACGAGGGTCGTATACTCGTCACGAACAAAATTCTCGAAAGCCGATCCAGTAGATTTGAGGACTAGAAGACCACAGAGATTAGCGACGCGAATAGCATGCAGGTAGCCAGAAGAGCGGGGAACCAAGTGTGTGAACCACGCTGAGAGCACGGAAACCGACCGCTCACCCAACAAATCCCTGATACCGCCCTCGGCTTTGGCCAGAACGCCTTCCTTTGTTTGGTCGACCTCGACCTTCACGATCCTTTTCTCGTCCCCGTCTCGCCAGAAGGCATGAGGATGGGGCTTTCCGCCTGGTTCGATGCGCGCCCAGCGGAGGACTTCGACTGTGACGACCGCCTTAGAAATGTGTGAATATTTAGAGACGAGATGCGTTCCGAGGTGTAGGGCAAAGCGGGACGGAGAAAGAATATGCGGGGATGTTTTGGCGAGATCTAGAAGATCGGCGAGGTCAACGCGGTCAATGAGGTAAAGTGACGGATAGACGTGCAATACGTGATGTTCTTGACTACGAAAGAGTGTAAGCCCGATGCTTGCGCTTAGTAGCGAGACCAGATCAATTGCGCACTCGAATCGGTGGCCACGACGACACGATTGTCCGCCTGTGTATAGCTTGATGCAAGAATTTGGATAAGGCTTTCCATCTGGAGTCGACAAATAGATAAATTCCGCACCTGACGTCGATCGCACCCTCGAGCAGTGCGGTAACGTTGTACTCGACAATATTGTGTACTCCACCGTCGCCGCGGACAACGCGGAAGACGCGAATCCTGTCCTTTCCATAGCGTGCGGTCGAGAGAAGTCCTGGCTCAGAAGACATGGGCAAAGAGAACGACCGTGGAATCTGGATGAGTTGAGCGGATGAGGACCGAGCCTGCAAGAGCTCTCTCGGGGAAAGCACCGGGGGACTCCTCGGGAGATTTCCCGTTCGAGTGTCACTCCGGCCGTGACCGCGTCCGCCGGATCCCGCCGATGTCCAAGTCTGCGCTGTCCGCCGTCGGTCCCCGACTCGCCGCGTCGCGCATCCACTCTTTCCTCCTCCCTCCTCGTCCTCGTCCTCATCCTCGCCGTCCCCGTCGGGCTCTCTTTTTTTCCTCCAAAAAGTCACGCAAAATGCGCCCGTCGCCCTCCTCGCTCCGTTTCCTTCGTCAGCCCGTCGTCCAACGCCGCTTCGCGTCCACGAACGTCAACGCCGAGGCCGCGCAGAAGAAGGCCCAGGAGGCTTTTGGTGCCGCGCAGAAGGGCGCTGCCAAGGCCTGGGAGTCGACCGTCAAGTTCTTCGGTCCTTTGGGCGAGCGTGTCGGTTCAATGCTCGGTTGTACGTCCTCTCGCGAGTTCCCTCTTTTCCCATCCATCTCCGAATACCTATATTCGCGTGTTTACGCGCATGCATTCACCTGTTTTCTGGGATTTTCATCCTCCTGGGGAAATAATACTAATGCACGCATGTTCAGCCTACCGTGCACCACTCACGTATAACCTGGCCGTTACTCGTGAAGTTCTCAAGCACATCTACCTCGCAGAACGCCTTCAGCCTCCTTCGTTAGCCCAGGTTCAGAGCGTGTACGCAACTCTTTGGCAACGCGCGACAAGCCCCGCGTATTTGCGCGACCTCGCTCGTACCGGGGAGTGGGCCCGTGTGGGGGTGTACGGTCTTGAGGCGTACGGTATCTACAAGGTATGTTTTCGCTGTCCGGTCCCCTCGTCTTCTTTATCTTCCGCACATCTCTCTCTTTGCCTTCCATTCCCTTCATCGGCTCTCGATCCAGTTTTTAATGCAGGCTGCTTACTTGTCGGGTGGCTTAATCACTGGCTTTATCTTCGCCGGACTGTCTGTTCTTTCGCTCCTTCAACCATGTCATCCCAGCGCCCCCTCCGTTTTCTACAGGCTCGTTGTCGCTCTCCCCTTCCTTTCTCTTCTGGCTGGTTGACGAGATTTCCCGCTCGTATAATCCAATGGTTTTGTTCATCACTGCCTCATCGTCCTCTCCTTTCTATCCCGATTTTCTCTCGCGCTTTCATCCCTCTTACTAACCTATTTTTTTCTTAGATTGGCGAGATCATCGGCAGGCGGTCTCTTGTCGGCTACAATGTCCAGTAGACCCTTCTATCTTCCACCTCCGCGCCATTCCACCTACGACTGCTCTACTCCCATCAGTATCTTATCTTACCGCATTTTAGACCGCGTCGGGATGAATGGTCAGAGGTGTCACCTTCGTATTGTTGTTTTTTGTGACGTGAGGCGTAATGTTGAGGTTTGTTGATTGGATTCCGTCTATTCCATCTACGCCACGCATTGGGAACCACAACCTTTTCATTCGCGTGGTTGGCAGCGTTGGGGCAACACTTTGTCAAGGCGGAGCATGCCTCGTCGTCACCTAATACCTCGACGCACACGACCTTAGCGTCCCGCATATCGATTCGTGTACTGACTGTTCAACCGTTGCAGACCGCATCGTCATGTTTGTATTGGTTTCTGCCCTCCAGTTCTAATGTGGCGGGCCTGCTGACTGATGTCAAAAATACCCTCACAATACTGACACATGTTTAGTAGGTGTACCGTGCTTCGCCTGTCCGACGGCCGCTCATCTCTAATGCCCCATTCCTTCTCGATGAATCGCGCGCGTTCATTGCAGGTTTAAATAACGACGGCGCTGGCTTGTCGCCAATTTCACCCCGCTCCCTTGTTGCTTTCCTGTCTTGTGGCAGGAGACTGCACACGCACGGGGGATCACTATGGGTTAGTGCGCTTTGCCCAGTGAACCAACCACATATTGACCATGGGGCCGTGTCTGATAGGTTTACCTATGGTCGCAGACCTTCCCCTTCCATCGCATCCCCGCCATGTACGGCTCCTTCAAAATGACCTGGAAGATGCAATTCATGGCGAGAAGATACATTTTCATCCCTCGTTCAAGTCCGCGGTTCCGTATCATGTTGGCAATGATCCTTTTGTTTCGATGGGGAGATGGGAAGACAGGGCGTACCCGACCTGGTATCGTGAATACGCTGAGGGCGGCTCAACGGCGGATGTGGACGCTGCCCATATATTCGTTGATGATCCATCTATCACCTTAGCCTCCGCAAGAGAAATTTTTCAGTGGACGAGCCCGTGGTCCGCTCTTTCCTATCTCGGAGAGCGGCATGTTTTCAACCCTCCGTCTCAGGGTGTCGACGCGTGGGAGAGACTTGGTCGTTGCAGGTGGTGTCGTAAGGTGAGTTACCTGTTCGGTTCCTTTTCGAATAACAACGAGCTGATCAGCTCACAGGTAGCACACATGTTGGCCAAAACAGCGGTTCTAACATACGATTGCCATAACGAAACAGAAGCCCGAGATTCAAATATGTGCACATCCCGCCCCGTGCATCCTCATGACAGGCTGTTACAAACCAAAACCTACATCAGCTGGTCCCCCCATCGCGTTCTCCCGTTGGCCATGGTTAACTTTGCAACTTCTATCCATCATTACAAGACTTTGAGGCTCTGTCTTCGTGAGCACGATGATCTCAACATGGCCCAGCGAACTCGTCGGGTGTGTAAACGCATCTCTTCCCCAGGCCTGCAGCTGACCAGCCGCTTTTATATTCTTTTTCTGGTAGCCAGTGCATCCTGTGGACTGTTCGCCGACATAGAAGTGGACCCAGCCAGCTGATTACTCCCCGGATACCGCGACCTCCTCGAAGATAAAGGTCCGTCGTATCCAGTTTCTTCTGTCTTTTTCCGCTGAAGGTACATCTTAGTGCCTTATCAACATATTCTTGGGCTTCTCATCCATGGTGGAGCACGGGGTAGCGCTCGTCTTATCGCATGTTCATCGTGCGGATGGTGGTCTGAATCACACAGCTCCTTCGTCCTCTTTTTTGAAGCCCCACCGGTCAGCGGACCTTCCGAAAATCAGATGCACCATCATGGCGAAATCCTGGGACGCCGTGGAACCGACCTTTGGTCAATATGGTTCATCTTTCGTTTGCGGTGTGACTGTCCTGCACGCTCATGCACATCCATGACAGGCATCCAGTGCGCACTCTCCACTGAGCATACGTATAAGCGTGTGTCCGACAGGGAGATTGGCCCGGTGTGCGTTTACGAGCTCTTGGCTATGCGCACGGGGCAAGGAACCTACGCTTCTGAGGATCAGATGAGGCATAGCCGTGTATAGGGTGCTTCCCCGCTTCCTCCGGGGCATTGAGGACCTACCCGGCGGACTGCCACCACTGATGGGTGCTGTATAAACGGCGGCGTTCACGGGTTCTCAACTCTGGCCCCCTCAACCCTTCCCATATGTCGTCGCCTTCCAACTCAACTGCCTCGAAGACGATGGCCGTGCTTCAAGAAGTGGCCCAGATCTGGAACAGCTTCCCTCCTATCTTCAGGGACATTGTGGTCGAGACTGCATTCTGGGGTACGTGCGCGCTACCTCTTCCCACTGCTTCGCCTGCTCACGCGTCTTCATCTATCAGGCGCATTTACTTTGCTCATCCTTCTTTCCACGTATATCCTTCTGTAAGCCTCGTTCGCGAGATGAGCCTCGGAGCACAAACTCACACAACCGCTCGCATTATAGTCAAAAGGATCTGCACTCGAGGTCAACCTGGGGAATGCTGGCAGTCACGTTGCTCATGTACGGTATCTCCTCGACCAGCTGGGCGTTGACATTCTCCTCCTTCATGAGGCTATACCTCGTTGTCCCGAATTCGTTCCTTGTTGGCCCTACCACCCCAAGCGTCATTCGCGCTGAATCATTCACCACCACATGCGCCGTGGCCACCCGTGTTCTTACAGTGGCCAATGTGCGTTTATCATCCTTATCATCCGCTACTTTGTCTTTGTCGCCTGAACTAGCGCTGTACAGATCATGCTTAACGATTGTGTCGTTATGTGGAGGGCCTGCGTCGTCTGGAGGTACAAACGCTTGGTAGTTGGGTCGGCCTGTGGGCTCCTTTTCATCACCTTAGGTACATGCTAGTATTCCTCTGAAACTTGCCGAAGACTCACGAGGTTCTTCCAGTTCCGTGGACCATATCGATCCGCGACCAGATTGCGAGGTCGACGTTCGTGAACACAGGACCGTTTGGCCCCGAAATGGACTTCTTCAGCTTCTTGTCCTTTATATTTTCTTGGATCATCAATCTCTTTTCGACATCTCTGATTGCGTACAAGGCGTGGTACGTCAAAACTCGGCAATGAAATGGGTGTCGACTCACTCCTTTTCAGGCAGCAGCGACGCGGCATTCAGAGGCATATGGCGAATAGCACGAAACGAACCAGAGTTGAAAATCTTTTGATCCTTTTGACAGAATCTGGCGTCTTGTATTGTATTATATGGGTGCGTTCTCGCGACGCTCCCCGGAGATCATTCCCACTCAGTCGATCTCAGATATTATATGCGGTCCACTCGGAAACCGGTTTCCTTGGGAATTTCGGAGACGCGTTTCTGGTGGAAGCAATGGTACAAATGACAGTACGTTGATTTAACATATGTCCCCACCGTCTTTTCACCTGAATGTACTCCCACTAGGGCATCTACCCCACCATAATCATCGTCCTCGTGTGCCTACAGAAGACGCACTGTGATCGCCTCTTTGTTTACGAACGACCTTTGAGCATGGCGCCGGGCTCGCTCTTTCCGCCCCGTCCTTCTACTGTAGCCTCAATCTCCAAAGTGCCCATGAGCCCGTCGCTATCTCTTCGTCTTCTGGATGATACCAGCTTCGGCACGTCCGCAGTCAATGAGCTCAACGCTATCAGAGACTCGAACGATTCGTGGGGGATTTCCGCTCTGGAGCTCGGAAGTTACGAGAAGAAGGTGCGGCCTAGTTCGCGTCTCGCGTACGACCCTTGACAGTTCCATGGGGCCGACATGTATACTACTTACAATATGTTTGCTCGTTGCGTTTCTTTGATTCCTTTAAATTATAACTACGATGATCGATGATACCCTGTCATAGATCCAATAAAACAGACATCTGTACTATATATGTGATATCCTTTGCCCTGTAATATACGGCGGCGTCGATGTGGCTTCATCCATCTCAGAATTTGCCTTCGTAGCGGGCTCGCGACGGGGATAACTTAGCATACATGATGCCACACTATTTCGGCTGACCTCAGGCTCTTGCTCGTAGACCACAATAAGTACTCTTAGATAGACCCATGCTGACCTCGACGCTGCCTGGCCTTCCGAATCCCAGTCGAGAGTGCGTTGCATACACGTGAAGACTACTCTACCATTAACTACATCTCACCCCTCCTACAATACAACGACCCTCATAGAACTTGTCCTACTCATACAACCCGCCTCCCTTCCGCACTACCATACTGCTGCCGCATTTAGTCATAGGTACTTGACGCGGGATATAAATGTATTTAAAAATAATAAAAAATAAAATAAAAAGTTGCATACACGTGACTCACCGCAATCAGTCGAGACTCGAGACCGAAGTCTCAGTTAGTCTGCAGTTTGTCTTACGATTTGGATTTCTTCCGCAACCACTCACTCTTTTACCCTGTCGCACACCGTCTGTGAGCGCCATGGCCCCTTCACCCAATGTTCCAGTCGAAGTCGGTGAGTCGCAGCCATACCACCCTTACACCACGCTCAAAATGTGCAATACGCGCAGACTTTAGCATGTTCGGAGGTGCCGACTCGCTTTCAGAGGGCAAGAAGCCTCTGTATTCGTCGCCTCGAAGAACGGTCGTTGTAAACCAGGAAAATGCGGGAGATGTCTACAACAACCCGCCCCACGATCCTTCGGACTTCTTGTGGACCATGACGGAAGAGCCCCATCGCTCGCGCAGGAAGGCTATCATAAAGGCACATCCAGAGGTGCGTGCATAATCATTCCTACCTCTTTACATTGCTTAACATGCGGTACGGTGCAGGTGTTCAAGCTCATGGGTCACGAACCACTCACGAAATACGTCTCGCTTTCGGTGGTCTTCCTGCAACTCGCCGTCGCTTTCCTCCTCCGACACTCCCACCCCCTGTCCTGGGAGTTTTTCCTGGCAGCCTACATTATCGGTGGAACAGCAAACCACAACTTATTCCTGGCCATACATGAAATTACCCATAACCTCGCCTTCAAGGGTGTAAAAGCAAACAAGATGCTAGCCATCGTTGTCAACTTGCCCATTGGCATCCCGTACGCGGTTACTTTCAAAGTAAGTAGTCGCTCTAGAACCCTTCCCCCTCCCCCCCGCTCTCTGTGAAAGACCTATGTATGGTCTTGGCCAAGGCGTGCTCGGAAATCATCCCAGTCCCTGACCCCCCCGCTTGTTCTTCGTTCCGGTCTAATTCTATTCTCTTGCTTAGGGATACCACCTAGAACACCACAAATATCTTGGCGAGGACGGCGTCGATACCGACCTCCCTACCAACCTAGAGCTCGTATGTCTAAACAATGTCCTTGGCAAGGTCTTTTTCTGGTACGATTTCGTTCCATCATCACGTCGCCCCGTCTGAATTATTCTTAGCACATTTCAGATTCTCTTCTACGCCCTGCGACCCGGATTTGTGCGTTCCCAGAAGCAGTCGTACTGGCATTTCGTCAGCATCGGCGTCCAGCTGATGTTCGACTGCCTGCTCCTCAAATACGTCTCCGGCGGCAAGAACATGCTCATCTACTTCATCATGTCAAGCTTTTGGGCCGGAAGCCTCCATCCTCTCGCTGGACACTTTATTGCGGAACACTACGTGTGGGACGACCTCCAGCAAGAAACATATTCTTACTATGGCTGGCTCAATATCTTTGCTTATAATGTGCGTCCATCGTTCTCCCGGTTGCGCGATGTGCTGACGACGTATAATCTTAGGTTGGATACCATAATGAGCACCATGATTTCCCTTCCATCCCCTGGACACGTCTCCCGGCTCTGCGTGCATTGGCTCCGGAGTTTTACGACCATCTGCCTTCGCACCCGTCCTGGCCTATGATCACTGTCAACTTTATCCGCGACAAGAACGTCGGCATCTGGGCTCGTGTGAAGCGCGAGTCGAAACATCTGAAGCAAACACCTCCCAGAATTGAATTGGACGGCGGATGTGCGGATGTCGACGAGGAGGGAAGGGCAAGCGGTGCAGAAACGGACACGGGTGAGGTACGACAGAGGAAATGAGAGGTTAAGGATGTTTTCTGTACATAGCCTTCTGTTTAACGTCCAACGCGTTGTAATGGACCATATACTGCTTGTTCTCCACGCTGGCGGATTGCTGGCAAATAGCGTAAATGGCACGTGACTCGTGGTATTATTACTCTGTCATTTCAGGTCGAAGCCTCGAGCTCGCCGCATGTACTGGTTCAGCTCGTTTGCCCATAACCACCATCGCCGCCCATGACCCCACCGCGGAAGCCGACGACGCGCGCAGACATTGTCCTCAGCATGCAAGATGCCCAACTGCTCAACACCATCGATGAAGAATTGCGCGATTCACGGCGTGTACATAGGCAAGGGCAGGAAGAGGATCTCCGAGAGGCATTGGGCAGGATGATGTCGCGGGTAGAAGAGCTGGTGCGATTCTATCTTCATGTTCTTTGATATTCTCTCACTCGCACATACTATGACAGTGTTCTATGTTGAAGACAGCGTACCAGAGCAGAACTGACATGGAGACATCGCTGGCGCTGGCGCAGTCGAACCTCAAGATGTCGCTGGCGAACAACGAGATGCTTGAAGACGCACTCAAACGCAATCCAGGACTCAAAGACGTCGGGTGGCGGCGATCGTCCGCTGCCAGCCCCAACGCGCCACCGTCGGCGAGATCTAGCATTGACCGTGACGAGACTGCGACCCCGTCAGATCAAGCTCAATCATCCGACTCGCCCGAGCTCAACGGCGCGAAACCCGCACAAGACTCTGGCTTCTTCAAATTCCGATTCTCAAGCGGGCGGTCGACGCCCCAGCCCCAATCTCCACCGCTCAGCGGACGCTCTCTCAATTCCGCGACCGGCCACCTCACCTCAGCATCGCTACCCTCCCTGGTCCCGCCTCCGGCGTCAGCAACTTCACAAGAACTTCTCGAGCTCAAGGCAAAGTTGGAGGCGGAGACAGAGAAGCTTTCTAAAGTTATCAACGAGAAGAAAGAGCTTGAAGGCGAACTGGAGAGCCTGAGTCAGGCTCTATTTGAGGAGGTGTGTTTCTTACTTATACATCTCCATGCCGATGCTCACATATATTCAGGCAAATATGATGGTAGCCACCGAACGCATCAAACGAGCAGAGGCCGAGGAGGAGCTCAGAGAAGTTCGTCTAGAGAAGGAGGCTCTTCGCTCTGCTCTTCGACTTATGGAGAACGAACGCATCCGTGCATCTTCCACGCCTCCTCCATCAGCGGTCCACGAGGTGGATCTAAGGTCGACAATCCACACACGGTCTTCTTCCAATATTGCCCTCAAGTCTCCGCCTCCGTCCTCTCCCTCTTCTTCATCGCCATCCACACCATCGCAAGACGCGTCCTTCGAGATGATCGCCTCCAACCAGGATTCAATCGATGCCCCAGGATCCCCCGCTCCTCTCTACGTCCCCCCACCCCATCTCACCGAGCTTCCTGATTCTCGCACCACCTCCCCTGTACCCTTACCTCACCCCCACCGTCCTTCACATCTCCGTCCATCCATTCTATCGCGGGAGTCGGACGATTCAACGGAGGCGGAAGCGGAACTAGATACAGATGAAGCGCTTGCGATCAATGTCACGGTAACGCCCACGCTCCTCCAGACGAAGGCAAGAAACGAGGGCATGCCCCCCGCACCGCCGCCCCCGTCTGCGGCGGACGCGTTTTCGGATTCGCCGTGGCAACAACGTCCTTCGCCGTCGACGCATTCAGCTCCGGTCGAGAACTCTATTGCTTTTGCATCTCCGCCCGCGGAGATGGCGTCGCCCTGGGCATGAGACCTGGGGCGCCGGGAGGGCTGGAGCCTGGCGGTAAGGGCACGGGTGCGCTCTCTGGATATCCGTCGTGTTTTGTCGTCTATTTATGATACTCGCCCAGCATCGTCGTCCTGCATCGTTCCGAGTTACTTACTGCACTTGTATCCTATCAGTCCGGGGTTTCCTCACAGCCATTGTCGAAGCATAGATTGCTTTTCAGTTATTACGCGCCACATCACCATGTTTGTTCCTGCATCGAAATCCTCGGCACTCGACCATCCCGTTTCAACAGATGGATACCTACCAGGACCGCCGCCTCCACGTTTTTCATAGAACATTCCACCATAACTCCGCGTCTTTCCAGGTCTCCCCCAACGGTTCACTGCCACTGTCATACGGTTGGTCATTCGCGTCAAGCTGCTGAAGGTCCTGAGTGGAATTTCCGACCGGGTCCTCGGTTGCTCTTCCACGGACCACGGAGCATGAGCGTTCCAGTTCCGATCTACCCTCGCTGCTGATCCTCACATCCGTTGACATCCCAAGGTCCGCGTCATCCATGTCGAAAACAACATAAGCCACATTTCTTCCCCTCAGACTCTTTGCGCTCCGCTTCCATGATCCATCCATCTGTTAGACGCTTCAGCGGATGACTCGCCCGACCGAGGCTTGGAGCGCGCCATTCCGCTGACTCTCGCGCAGACCTCGACATCGGTATCGGATTGCGCAGCGATTTCATCCAGCGCGACGAGCACGCGTGTGGTCAATTGTAGCAGTGGCAAGAGACCCCGATCGCGGAAGCGGCGCTGTCCATCCCTGGTGGCGGGCGTTCCGAGCGGGCGCAGCACCTCGCATTCGAGCCACACGAGCGTGTCGAAGCGCGTGATGAAGTTTTCGAGGACCCGTTTGCGCGCGGGGAGGAGGACGTGGACGACTTTGGCCAGACGCTCGGCGTCTTTGCGACGATCGGGAAGAGTGGCCAACGAGGCCTCGCGGCGGAGGTATACAAGGGCGGTATCGGGGTCCTGGAGCGCGCGTGCGAGGTCGTGGACGAGGTGAGCGTGAAGCGTTGGAAGGAGCGCATGAAGCGGGACCAAGGGACCAGAATTGATTGAGAAGAGATACCGTTGGGCGGAGGCTGGGAGTTCGTGAAAGGGGATGTTAGAGAAGCGGTAAGGGTAGGGCGTGTAGGACAGGGAGGAGAACCTGGATTTGCAGGGCATGGCAAGGACGAGGGTGAGCGTTGAACGGTGGACGGTGGGACTTGGAAATAAGATGGAAAAACGGAGCAGGAAATTCTACTTATGTATATGTGGTCAACAAAGCGGAGTTGCCTCCTGGAAGGCCATTGTTCCTTCGAGCCCAAAGGCGGCGAGAGTATGCTGGAAAAATGCGACCTTTCGATCTGTTTGATTTTGAGATGATCTTACGGTAAGCACCTGTTTATGTTACATAGCACCTCATGATATCCTTTCCCTTCCCTGCGAGCCTGGCAAGCCTAGTCACAAATCGGGAGAGCCTGATTCGACGCGTCGGGCGCGTTGTGCACGTGGAAGAACTACACAATCACGTGCCAATGCCCGGTGCTGACGGACGCGGACGACAGCGACTCGGACTTCCGCGACATACAGGTTCGATGACGATCTCATCTCTCGACTTGCTTTTCGGCAGCCTCCTCCTCGTTTTCCCTGCAGCCTACTTCCTCCAGAACCACCTCTCTCCAAACCCGGAGCCTCCATCGCGCGACTCGGAACCGGAACCTGCGCAATCGCAAGAAGAGACGAAGAGTATCATGCAGGCCGAGAGGACAGATTTGGCGCCGCCGAAGGACGACCCTTTTACGTTGGAGCAGCTGAAACAGTTTGACGGCGTAGACGAAAGCAAGTCGATCTACGTCGCAATCAAAGGTGCGTTTCCGCCCACCAAGGAAAGAGGGCGCTGACGCCGAACGTCGTCATTGTCGGCGCGGTGGGAACAGGCACGGTGTTCGACGTCTCGCACAAGCGAGACACGTACGGACCCGGAAAGTCGTACAACCTTTTTGCGGGGAAGGACGCGAGCAAGGGGCTCGGAATGTCCAGCTTGAAAACGGAGGACGCGGTGCCAGATTACAGCGGTCTACCGGAGAACGAGCGGAAGGTGCTCGACGACTGGCACAGTTTCTTCACGTGCGTGGGCCGTCTCAGTTTCCTCGCGTTTCGGCTGGGGGTGCGGGACGATCGGGCTGACGCGCGCAAGCAGGAAGAGATATAACATTGTGGGCAGGGTGGTCGATCTACCACCTGCGGTTGCCAATTTGTGATCGGACGATCATATGAGGTCAGGGAGTGGGGAGGAATTTGAATCATCGAGCCGCGTCAGGCTCAAGAGTAAGGGTTCTCTGGGCTGGAGAAGGTGTACGATATGGTAGATGTGTGGTACGTCTTTGGCTATCTAGCTGGACTATCTTCTCATATGCAATGCGGTGTAGACCAAGACAGTTCGTGTTTGCTCTCATATTGAAGAAGGGGCGTATTGCGTGGTTTGTCGAAAAGCGAATGATGATCATCGGCCTGTGTTTATTGGTCGCTCCCTAGCATGCGGTGAGCTCAGAGCTGCGGCTACAGTATTCGTTAGGGAGTGTGTTTGCGGCCACTTCCACTCGTGTTCATGGTGCTGCGATCTTAGGTATCGCGCGCGCCAAATCATTTGTAACATGCAGCAGCAAGGGAACCAAGCTTGCAACGATCTCGCGTTCATCGGCGCGTTGACGATGAGCCAACCCAATGATGGTCTCAATCTTCCTCAATGCGTCTGCTGTCATGTAGGTTTGCGATGGGGTTGTCAACCCCCTGCCGCCACTGGCGTTGGCGTCGAAAGAAGGGGTTGGCAAGGGTGTATTGTATGGGCACCGCGTGAGTGTACGACATGGTAACTGCCTTTCCTCAAATGATGGTCGATGCGCAATGACCACCAAGAGGTCATTCGCCATTTACCATTTGCCAATCGCAGTGTCCTGGTTCGTATTCAATCATTTGGAGGCTTGGAGCCCCCTAGGGCCCTAATCCAACTTCAAATACACCGAGGAGGCGCGGCTGGAGATGCGAATGCCGAAGAGCGGTGTTGGCGAGCTGTCAGATGGACTTACATACGTTGCACGATGAGTGAGCCGGTGCAGAGCTCGAACGTTTGGTGTCAACTCGACGCCGACGCAAACGGTGACCAGGCGTTTAGTTGACCGACGTTCAAGGGTCTGGCGCGCCCCGACGTGGGTTCGCATCAACTTTCCAGTGATGGCGAGATGAAACGTGGGCGCGGACTGACGCTCATCGAGCCATGTGCGTTTCCGGTCCGCATATGTGTATTTCGCTCTGTGCACATGTCCTTGCATCAAAAATTAGAGCAGCTGGATTGGAATCAACTTGAAATGAGCAGCGCGCCGAGCTGTACCAGATGGATCGAGGAGGAGAGGGGGGCGGTCAAACGTAAGAAAGGGCGCTGAGGAGAGGGTTCCAGAGCGTGAAGCTTGAAGGATGAACGACAGTCCGACAGTCGAGACAGAGAAGTTTGGAACTTGGAAGGAGGACTCAGGAGAACCGAAGGCGTCGCCTGAGACACGGCGGCAGCGAAAATCCCAAACGTGATCCGCACAAGCGCCGATGAGAGCCGGCGGAGGTGCCAAATGGGGCTTCCGATGCCGGCCGAACAATCCCCCCGATAACAAAGTCGACGGGACGATGACCAAGGAGCAGAGAAAAGAGGGGTTTCTCTTGACAGATAGAGTTGAACAGACGGAAAGACCGCGCGGAAGTACGTAGCACCATGCCAGCCCGATAAGTACATGGACATGGACGGCGGAGGAGGAAGGGAACTGTCGGTGGCTGAAAGTGGCGTTGGTTGTACATATTTGTGCCCCCGCCGGAGACGAGAGCGCCGAAATTGCCTTTTGCTGCTCAGCAACCCGTTGCATCCGCGGCGTCTCCCCCTTCCTCCTCCTTCCTCCCCTCCCGCTCCTTTTCTTCCGTCCACCACCGTCTTTCTTCTTCTAAATCCCTCCCTCTTCTCCTGCAAAATGGGTTGCGTTCAGTCTGCCGGCGTCGACGACGAGGCAAAGGCTCGTGCGTCGCCCTTTCCTCCTCTTTTCAACCACCCATTATCATTTCTTACTCATCACATGGTTCTTCCGCCACAGGCAATGACGAGATCGAGAGCCAGCTCAAGCGGGATAGGATGATGGCGAAGAACGAAATTAAGATGTTGTTGCTCGGTGCTGGCGAGTCCGGCAAGGTGCGTCGTGGCTCCCCGTTTCCTCCACTTTTGGCGCTGACGCTGTCCCCCGCCCTTCGTCCCGCAGTCCACCGTGCTCAAGCAGATGAAGCTCATTCACCACGGCGGTTACAATGAGCAGGAGCGGGACTCTTACAAAGAGATTATCTTCTCGAACACCATCCAGTCTATGCGGGCCATCCTTGAAGCCATGCCACAGCTCGACATCTCTCTTTCCCCCCAGAACGATGCCCGCCGTTCCATCGTCATGTCACTCCCGCCACAAATCGAGGCCGATGTCCTCCCAACAGACGTGTCCGACGCCGTCCGCGGTCTGTGGAGGGACCCTGGTGTCAAGGAGGCCGTCCGCCGTTCGCGCGAGTTCCAACTCAACGACTCGGCCGTCTATTACTTCAACGCCATCGACCGCATGTCCAACCCCGGCTACATGCCCACGGACCAGGACATCCTTCGTAGTCGTGTCAAGACCACCGGTATCACCGAGACGACGTTCAAAGTTGGCGAGCTCACATACAAGCTATTCGATGTCGGAGGTCAACGTTCCGAGCGGAAGAAGTGGATTCACTGTTTCGAGAACGTCACCGCGCTTGTGTTCCTCGTCTCCCTCAGCGAGTACGACCAGATGCTGTACGAGGATGAGAGCGTCGTAAGTTTCTTTTCCAAGCGCCCGCGCCCCTAATGCCCGTATTGGCCGGAGGCTGATCATCGCGCCACAGAACCGTATGCAGGAGGCGTTGACGTTGTTCGACTCGATATGCAACTCGCGCTGGTTCGTCAAGACCTCGATAGTGCGTTCCACCCTTTATGCTCTTTGTCGTCATTCCCCCTGACCGTCGCGCGTGCCCCATCAGATTTTGTTCCTCAACAAGATCGACCTGTTCGCGGAGAAACTTCCCCGGTCACCGCTAGGCGACTACTTCCCGGACTTCAACGGCGGCGACGATTACGACGCGGCGTGCAACTACCTCCTCAACCGCTTTGTCAGCCTCAACCAAAGCGCGGCGACAAAACAGATCTACGCCCACTATACCTGCGCGACGGACACGCAACAAATCAAATGTGCGTCTTGGTCATCATCCTCGTTAGACCGTCGACGCTGATGTTTTGTCTGGTTTCGCTCCACAGTCGTCCTGAGCGCCATCCAGGATATCCTCCTGCAGATCCACCTGCGGGAGTGCGGTCTTCTGTAGCCGGGGCGTGTCTTCGTCTGTCTAGATCTGTCCGCTGTTGTCTCGTTCTCGTCTCTCGCGCCACATCACGTCCTACCGACCTACCTATCTGTATGCACTATCTACCGAGCCTCTTATCCCCTCCTCTTCCCGTCTCATTAGTTTCAGGATTCCTCGTTCTCAATGGCTCCCACTACATCTCCGCCTTGGCCTCGCGTTGTTATTTACCCCCCTTTTAAGGATCTTTTTTCCCCTTCGTTTCTTCTCTTCTCTCGTTCGCTTGTTTCCGTCGCGTCGACGCCTCGCTGTCTTCCCCGTTTTGTAGCTTCCCCTGACTTTGGTTCCGTACGGCTCCCTCCTTCGCGCCCCCTTTACAGTACATAGGATACCGTTTTCTTTCCCTCGCGTGCGCGTCCCTTCTACCTAATCCTTTTGTTTCTTACCTGTTCCGGGCGCGCGCGCGGAGCATGTAATCGAGCCTACCCTTTCCTTCGTCGTTCCTCGCCCCCCTCCCGCGGCCGACCATATGTCATTCGTTTGCACTCCCGCTCGTTTTCGCTTCTCCGTTCTGTTGGTATATTCTTGGTTTTCATGATCGGTTACGAACGACGGGGCGGGGGTCATTTATGTACTACTTAGGGCTAGGGACATGGGGTGCACCGGGGGGTCTGAATGAACACGACGAGATCGATACCCATTCTGAATGGCTGGCTGGGCAACTTGAAGCGTTGGAGGTTGTTGGGATAACAAGTCAGAAGATCATGATATTGGTGGTGGGTACTCGGTACTTGGTACTTGGTACACTTACAAGGGTGGAAAGTGCATCTGTAGTTGGATAAGGACAAAGGGCGAATGGTGTAGCACCTCCACATGGGCCGGAGACCATACGTAGGCTGTTCTTGAACGACCCGTTTCCTGATACGCCAACTGGGGTGATATAGTCGCTTGAAGGTCGTTTCACGGAACGAGGGTAAGTATCATGTATCTCTCCTGCCAACACCGCACTGCATCCCGACTATCGGTGGGCGTTTGAAACGCGCGCGGGTCGAAGAACGCTGGTTCTGATCAAGGAAAAAAGGTCAGTGAGCATTCAATTGGATGTCGAATGCCTAGCCACGTCGGTCGCCGGCGAGTAACCGTCGCCTCAGTCTTCGATTTTGGGACAAGAGCATCTTCAGGCGCCACGGTGAGCGGGTTATAGGATCGCGGCACTCTTTGATCGACGGGTTCCAATCCGAAACGTGGGGTGACCAAGAGGTATACACAAGGGCATGCGCGCACTTTCATACGGTATGAACAGGAGCGCGACGCGACGTGGAAGACGCCGTTCTCTGCCGCCGGCGTTCGTTCCAGCTGGAGCTCTGGCCAGTCCCGCTTCATCGCAACCTTCAAGCTCAACCCGGGCGGTCCGTTTGCCCTCAAAGTCGAGAACGAGTATGACGAATCGGGAGGAGAGAAACGACTCCTGGGCGAGCATGTGAAGGCACCATGCAGAAAGCGCAGTCCTGCCAGTTGGAGGAGTTTTTCAGTTCACACGCACAAGGAATACGGAGTACATGCTTATGCTCACTGCAAGTTACGATGGAGGGAGCTGAGTGGGGCGAGCCTCTGTAAGGAGTTTCAGGTTCTGCTTGGACGCCATGTAGGTAGTGATCTGTAGTTAACAACGTGCAAGAAGAGATGCGCAGCTGCGCTACCGTTGCGTATAAGTAAGTCTTGGAAAACATTGGAAGGGTTGTCCACAAGGGAAACGGCGGCGGGTCGGGAGAAGGCCAGGCCAGGTTTCCTTGCTTGTGGTACGCCAAAACATCCTGTACAAAGAACTCCAGGCTCCTGAGTCCATGGCTGCCAGACGACGCCAGTGCGTCAATCCCAGTGGAAACGGCACTTTTTCACCTCGATTCTCAGTGATTTCTCACGAGGAAATCACTGAGAACCTCTGTGAATCCAAGGCAATCGAAAAAGTGAGACAAAAATCAGCTTCTTTGATGGAAAGTGCATTGCCCGCGATTTAGAGATATTTCCAGCAGTCTCGCAGCCGTCTCCTTCTGTGTAAATCACAGGAAATATATCGTCTGGCCTCTTTTTCAGTGGGTCCTCCCATCCGCATGAATCACCAACAATGTACGGTTTTGACTCTATACAATTCACATCAATCATGGGGATGAGAAAGGCACATGTATAATTGGTTCGTATAGGTACTCTACAAGACTACAATACATTCTGTCAATACAGTAAGGGCCTGTTCGGTAAACTTGTGGAGTTGCCAGTTGCCGACAACTCAGTGTAAATTGTCACGTGTCGGTAACTGCTGACACGGATCAATAACATCATGTCGCGCCCCATCCCGACCGTCTCCATCATGCGGGCCTGTCTGGTCACTGTCGACATCATCGCGCTCACTGCTCCTCACAGCGAGAAACAATGTTTGGGAGTGAGGCTTCCAATTGTACACCAGAAATCTATCAACGTTATAATCTACCTTATCATGTAAACCTTGGGTGTTGCAAAAAAACTGTTGCTCGCTGTTGCTGACAGCGAGGAAGACGAGGCCGACGGCGGGGAGCACGGCGGTCTGCCACAGGAAGGCGGGTGATGACACAAGTGATTTGTGTCAAGAGTTACCGCCACGTGACAAAGTAGCGGTCACTGCAACTTCGAAAGTTTACCGAACAGGCCCTAAGACTCTAATTAACCAATTGTAAGTAACACTCCTGCCCCGCACGCACGAACATCTCATTCTCGTAAAGTCCTTGCCTTGTGGGCAGCCATGGCATGGTGCATGTAAGTATGCTGGGAGCGGCAAGGGCGGCGAGAAGGACAAGGCGGCTGGAGCGGAGCGGGCAGGAGACAAGAGTGGCCGGTGTAGCGAGAGAGACAAGGACAACGAGAATAATGAGGCGACGGGCGGCAGGAGTTGCGGGCGACGAGGGCGGCGGGCGACGGGGCCAGCGGGAGGGGCGTGCGACGGGGCCAACAGAAACGACGGGAGACGGGAGTGACGAGAGCGACGGGCAACGGGAGTGACGAGGGCGGCGGACAACAGGCGACGGGAGCGACAGGCGACAGGCAATGGGAGCGATGAGGGCGACGGGCGACAAGAGTGACGAGGGAGACGGGAGTGACGAGAGCGACGGGCGACAAAAGACCGGACAGCGCGCGCGACAGGACTGGCGGACAACAGGAGTAGGGAAGACCGAGGACGACGAGGACGACGGGGAAGCGACGAAGACAACGGGGGGGGCGACAAGAGCGCCGGGGGGGCGACGAGGACGACGCCGATGACGAGGGGACAGTGGTAGTGGTGATGGTGGTTGGTTGAGAGAGAGCGAAGAGAGGGCGACGCGAAGAAAGTTTAGCGAACACGTGACGAACTCGCACTCGCAATGTGCTATTGCTAAGTCCAATTTGTCCCTAGTCAGAACACCAAAAGCCACTACATATATATTTACTATGAATGCAAGAGCGCTCTTTTGAAGCTGGATCTCCAGTCCAAGGTTAGCTCATGCAAATTGTCAAACAATGCTTTGCAGACGGTGCGGAAGGGAGAATTGGGGGAGAACATGTACTAACTTACTGAGCTTAAAGGAGCACAACAGCCTTGCTTGATAATGGCGGACTTGGTGATTCACGCGTGTTTCGCATCCAGGTGGTGTGAAAGGACAGCAATCGACTAGAATAGACAACAAGCGTAACGAAGACAGAAGGACTCGAAATGCACGGCTCGGCAGCAACCCGACGAGGTCTTCAGCAAATCTCCCACGCTCCCATCACGAATTTGACGCATCAATCACTCTCAATTCACAGAAATATCTGTTTTTGGCAGTTGAATCGTCGGGAATCGAGGTGAAAAAGTGCCGTTTCCACTGGGCGTCAATGGTCACGGTCGGGCGCCGGCGGTGCTACCACCCGTGACTCTACGTCCGTGACTGTCCATCTCGGACGTCACGCCTCGCGTCTTTCTTTCGTCCTTCCACCCGCTCCTGCAACGCTCCTGAGATTTCTGTGGTATACAGACTTGGACTGTCCATCTCGGACGTCACGCCTCGCATCTTTCTTTCGTCCTTCCACCCGCTCCTGCAACGCTCCTGAGATTTCTGTGGTATACAGACTTGGATCGAACGTATCGTGTTTGTACGTCATTTCGTTTATTCACCGCCGCACGTATCAATCCACTGATATGTGTTCAGGTTCACTCGCATTTAGGCTACTTATGTACCTCTGATTTAAGTACTACGCCTTGGATGCGGCTGAGTCAAGTACGCGGTAATGGTCATGTCGATTCAATAAGTACCCGGTCGTACCACCCGCGGTCACTCTTCACATTCACAGGCCGTCGCCGTGCAACGTTGGAAACGACAATCGTTCATAGCTCCCTCTCTCTCTATCCGACCAACTTGTCCATTGTCTGCTGAGAAAGTGCGTAAGCGGACCGCCGGAACGCTCGCGATAGTGGATCGCTCTCCTTCCGCTCCGACATGCGTATGCGATATATTCCGAAGTAGCTTCGACCTCGTGATGTTCATTCTGGATTCTGACCCTGCTTCCTATAGATACCCCAAGGGCACGCCCCATGTACTCCTGCGGAACCGTCCAAACGTTCGCGAAGGCATTGGAGAGCACATGCAGGGCTATCATTGGTGGACATACAGACTTCGATGCCCACGGGAAGGTGTGGGTAGAGACCTTGAACAGGAGCTGAACTTTGTTTTTTGAGGATCGTCTATCAGGTGGAAAGAGGTTCCGTTGCATTGTACCAGCTCCCTCCAACGACAGAGGTTCGTACATCGTGTGCTGTTCGTGTGTTGCGCTTTCAACCTCGATGTCCAACTCTCGAAACGGGTCTCAGGCGTTCTGTTTAATGCTCTAGGGGACGGTGCGCGGTCGGCTGACTCTCAAATAAGCAACAGTGCACGATGTCCAGTGTTGATTGGCGTTCGCAGGTGCGTACTTCCTGGTCCCGGCCGGGTCAATGATCAGCGCGCCAAAGCTGAAGAGAAACGGCAGGCAGGTCGACGTACCTTTGCGCGTCTTCGGATGAGGTCATGCGGGCAATTCTCCATAGGTCGATGGGTGAGGGCGTTGAGCTGTCATGTAATACTCCCGAGGGAGTGCGTGCGAACTGATTTCTCCGCGTTGTGTATCCACCGCTTGCGAAATCGAGTGAAATTCGGCAGCGCGTAGGTTTACCTTTCGGCTTCATCCCCAAAGTTCTCATAGTACGCATTTCGAGGCCTTGCGAGCCCGCTCAGGTGGGCTCAGGTCTCCAAAGCAAAGCTGACCTCAGTTTGTCAAGATCCGAACATCGGAATGGCACAAGGTGTCGGCGGGCATTTTGGCTTGTTTCTCTTATGACCGAGTAAACCCCGACGTACTTGGCGCGAGGGTAGGAGGGAGTTCGACGCCGTCACCGCAACGTCGTGCATAAGTACTACCTAGTACTACCTACTACGCGAAGAACTCGTGACAGCCGTTGGGATCTCGATGGGCATCAACGAGGATGGGGTTTCACTTGTCCGGGGTGTGGGGTGCGGGGCGGACCGTGCGTGCCGGTGCCGAGGGGTAGGCGTGAGGGGTAGGAGACACGCGGGGCAGGTTCCGTTGACCGCTTTGCGAGGGTATATAACACCCGCCAGCCTTTTTTCATGCTCCCTGGAGCGTCTGTCTCTCCATTTCACGCCCCTCTCCCCCTCCCCCGCCGCCCCCATGTCTTGGTCGCAGAATATCTTCCAAAACAGTCACGCGTATTGTGAGTATCGCACAGTTCAGTGGCAGCTTAGGATGCTCAGGCTTTAAATGCGGGGTCACGGCGACTGGACTAACTCGATTGGTGTGCAGGGCTTGCTTTCATTGCGTACTGGGGGATCGTCTTGTTCGGATACGATACGTGCGTGTTCTGTCTCGTCAATTCATCTATTTCATGGCTCACGTTCGTACTATCCAGCGGTGTCGCGGGAGGTGTTGTTAACGCGCCCTTCTTCCAACAGCACTTTGGGCTCATCCAGAACGGTGTGGTCGACAAAACCCGCATTGCCAACCTTTCGTCCAACGTAGTCTCGGTCTTGCAGGGTGGTGCTTTCTTCGGGGCTCTCAGTAGCCCTCCGGTATCCGGTATATCGTTAACCATGCCGTCTGCAGCATCACGTCTAACGCGAGTTAATTCCTCCAGCGAAGATTGGACGAAGATGGACTTTGATTGTATACACCCTCATCTTCTCCGTCGGCGCCGTACGTACTTACAACGCCCCCATCTGTTCCGCAGCCGCTCATCCAAACGGTTCTGACAGGTCCTTCAAACTATTGCGGGTAATGGACGGGGCCTTAATTACATCTACGGAGGTCGCGTCGTCGCTGGTTTTGGTATCGGCGCTGTTTCTGCCGTCGCACCCGCCTACGTGTCCGAATGCTCGCCGAAAGAGGTCCGTGGGCGTATTACTGGTATGTTCCAGATCATGGTCGCCTTGGGCGTCATGCTCTCCTACTTCATCAATTGTGAGTTACCTCGTCTTTCTTTTGTGTCTCTGCGCTGAAGATCGTGCGGGTAGTCGGCGTCTCTGAACACGTCCACGACAGCACGAAGATCTGGAGGATTCCATTTGGCTTTCAACTTGTACCCGCGGGAATACTGGTCCTCGGTCTGCTTACAGTCAAGGTAAGAGACTTGACGTTGGTTCTGAACACACCCGTTATAGCATTTACCGACCCCGCCCCCGCTCGGCAGGAATCGCCCCGTTGGCTTGCTTCCAAAGGTCGCATCCAAGAAGCTCTCGTCAACCTCGCATACTTCCGCAAAATGGACCCCGACTCCGATTACGTGCGCGGCGAGCTCGCCGAGATCGAGGCGGCCATCGTCGAGGAGCGGCAGGCTCGCGCCGACCTCGGGTTCAAGGAGGCGTTCATCGGGAAGGGCAACTGGCCTCGCTTCTTCATCGCGTTCTTCATCTTCTTCCTTCAGCAGTGGTCTGGACAGAATTCAGTCAGCTACTACGCGCCGCAGATCTTCGAATCCGTGCGTATCCTGCCGTACTTGTTTCCTCACCCGTTGTGAAGGCGCTCATTTCAATTTATGGGGGGAATTTCAGATTGGGTACACGGGCGCGACGAACTCGCTTCTGGCAGCTGGCATTTATGGCGTTGTTAAGCTTGTCGCGACCTCCCTTTTTGTGTTTTTCCTGGCCGACTCTCTCGGACGCAAGCCGTCGCTGTTTATCTCCGCGATGGGCATGGGCATCCTCTTTTTCATCGTTGGCGCGCTGCTGAAGGAGTTTCCGCCCCCGACCGGCACAGGAGTCAAGCCGCCGACAGCGTCCAAGGCTATGGCCGCGATGATATACATCTACGTGTGCTTCTATTCGATGGGATGGGGTCCGCTGCCATGGGTGTACGTCGCCGATATCTTCCCCACGCGCACGCGCCACTACGGTCTCGCCATCGCGTCCGCGTCGCAATGGCTATGGAGTACGTCGTCTCCCCTCCTTTTCCCTGTGCGCGTGCTCACGATTTGGGAAAGACTTTGTCGTGTCTAAGGTCACACCGACGATCCAGGAACAGCTGGGGTACAAGATGTTCCTCATGTTCGCCGCACTCAACATCGGCGCCATGGCTGTCTTCTCTTTGTGCGTTTCCCTTCCCCCCCGGTTCCCTTTCTCCTCCTTCCTCGAGTAAATCTGACGACGGAAATTTGTGTGGCAGGTTGATTCCGGAGACGAAGGGTCGGAGCCTCGAAGAAATGGACATTATCTTCGGCACGACGACGGCCGACCAACGTTTGGCGCACATCGAGCAGCAAGAAAAGGGTGCGTGCTACCTTTGTCTTCCCTCCTCTCGACTCCTCTCATCTGACGGCTCCCTCTGTGTAGAACTTGAGCACGAGCGCGAAGGGGTGGACTCTGTGCAATCGCTTGACAACAAGGCCTGATCCCTCACCGGTCTCACCCCCCACCCCTGCCGCGCGACCTTGAACATAAATCCCAAGTCGACCTGGTTCTTTACGCTGTCTGTATCCTGGAGAGTTCCGTTGTCTACATCAGTCTTGCTGTTCCACGTTTTACGCTTATGGCACCTCCATGTACCTTGTACTAACATCATCTGTATATTAATGACGGTGCTCGTGCTTGCTCTTTGTTGGATGCCCACTGTTACTTTTGGAGGCCTTGGATAGATGTATACCTGCGCGAGTCGGCCGTGCGATCAGAGCGTAAACATGTTCAGTACCTCGGTATGAGTTGGACTTCAAGTTCGCGCGTGACTTGCTCGAAGTCAACGCCCACAATGATTATCTCTCGCCTTCGTCCCTTTCCTTCACTGTCGCATCCCACCCTCGCCCCAGCGAATCGTATCCATCGCCTGCAATACCATAAACACTCCCACAAATCCATCATGGGAAAGAACAACAAGAAGCCCAAAATTACCGAAGACTGCCTGCTCCTGCCGTCCCCTCCGTCCACGACTTCAAACCCGATCGTCGACACCCATACGCATCTCGTGTCCACGTTCGCGGCGTATCGACAGAAATTCAAGGAGGGAAGGTACGAGACGGTGTATGAATTCGTGAGGGGGATGTACAAGGGTCGAGGCGTGGAGGCGATCGTGGATGTGTGGTGTGAGGCGCCGGTAAGCAGAACCTGGAGGGAGCTCGCGGATTCGGCGCTGTCGGGGGAGGGTTGGGGCGGGTTGGAGTATTGGTTCGTTATGGGTGAGTTTTATCTATATCTCTTTTCGAGGTTTGACGTTCAGTACGTCTGCTGTGAACACAGGTGTGCATCCGTGAGTCACTCGCGTCTTCCGGCCTGCCCTGGTCTAAACCGGCGCGCAGACATGATGCAAAGCACTACGACGATGTCGTCGAGCGCGACATGTACGTCGTTCTTGGTTCTCTTTCTATCGCGTTGCTCATGCGCAACGGAACGGCAGTCTGGAAGCCATGGCGCACCCACGCTGCGTCGGCTGGGGTGAGATTGGGCTGGACTACCACTACGACAACTCCCCACGTGAACTGCAGCAGGAGGTGCTCGCGCGGCAGCTGCGACAGGCGGTGCGGTTGGGGAAGCCGCTCACGATCCACACGCGGGAGGCGGACGAGGACATCGAGAGGATATTGAAGGCGGAGGTGCCGAAGGATCACAAGGTACGATTTTACGCCGGTGCTCAAGTAGAGAGCTCGTACTGAGAGTGCCTATGCGTGCAGATCCATGTGCATTGCTTCACGGATACTTTGGAACTGGCCCAGCGTCTACTGGACCACTTCCCGAACCTCTACATCGGCATCACTGGTGAGTCTTCCCCCTTGATCCTCTCGGAAAGCTCATGCCCCAACCTCTCACGCCAGGTGTCATCACATACTCCAGCAACCTCAATACATCCGCCGTCATCCGCCACTTCGCCGCTTCCGCACCCGACTTGCCACCACGCATCCTCCTCGAGACGGACGCGCCATTCATGGTGCCTGCGAACTTGTACGGGGCGCTTCCGGCAGCGGTAAAGAACGCGCGGCTGCCGCTGTCGCACACGGCGATGATCCCGTGGACGGCACAGTTCGTGGCGGAGGTGTCCGGCGGGAAGTGGGGGGTGGAGGAGGTGATGAAGTTGGGCAGGGAAAATGCGAGGATAGTGTACGGGGTATGACTTTACTAGTCCGTTTGGTCCTTCAGACTGCCCGTTCTTTTTAGCGGGCAGATACTTCTACGTCATCACCATGGTGAAAACCGTGCTGTACGTATATTGCAAAAATGCGTATAGATAATTCATAAGATAGATATGCCTCTTTCTGAAACCTAGCGCATTAGGATGGTGGCATCTACCAGTGGGACGAGGCACGTAACGTACCCTTACGACAAGATTCGCTGTGCAGCTCGGTCTCGTTCTTCCTGACGGGCCTTGACGGCGAATCGTAAGTGATCCTCGATCCAGCGCCAAGTATTGCCGGTGGCAGGTTTTGGGAGCTTGGTCGGTGTGTCCATATGGAAGGAAGGGAACGTGGTCTTCACCTGGGTTTGCGGGGGTAGAAGTCGGGAGAGAAAGAGGACGATGTCATCGCGAAGCGCGTCACTGGCCGGCGAGGCATTCAACCTGAGAAAAGTGAGATTAGGCGAAAACGGTACGACGTCCGCAGCCGGTGTTCCATGGTTGAACGAAGCTGCTCCAGCGTTGACGAAAAGACTCAATTTTTCAAGCCCGGGACAGTATTTTGCAAGTGAGATCATGGATTGAAGGGTGAGGATGGGCACTCGTTGCACGCGAGGGATCGGGTTGAGGGAGAGGCACTTTAAATGGCGCAGGTTCTTCGCTAATATTTCCAGTTGTCTGTCCGATATTGCGAGTCGATGTGTGGTGGCGATCTCCAGAGTTTCCAACGACTTGAGTTTCAGGACACCAGAAAGCGTACCAAACGACCACGCCTCGTGCTCTTTTTCGGCTGGCCATTCGGGGGTTGGTTCCGCTTCGAGGGCTTGACGTGGCACGGTCGCCACCACATACAGATGGGTCAGGTGAGGCAAATGTCGTTCAAAGCCTGTAAATAAGCTTCTTGCCGAATTCTCGCCCTCCACGGATAGTGATCGTACGAGAATTTCGCGGAGACTCGGAAAGGATGAGGTGCCTCCGCTGAAAAGAGCCATAGCGTCGGCGAAGGAAACGCACAGGTGAAGGATATGCAATGTTCGTGTGAGCCCTTTTTGTAGAACCGGAGAGAATGGAGCGATTTCGTTAGGAGGCCTTCCGTCCTCCCTGTTGGAAACATCATGGTCTGGATGTAGTGTTCCGGAGAGTGATCATTTTAACACCCTCGTTGTTGAGTAGAACATTCGCCATTGACGTGGTAAGAAAGTACAGGGGAACCTCGACCGCAGAGAGTTTTGAGAGCTGCGAAAAACAAGTGCAAAGAGGATCCTCTATATCGTCAGAAAAAGGCGAACGCAGTTATAATTGATTTCCGGGGTGTTAGAATCAGTTATAATGCATTATAAACCCCCGAATTTGCCGAAATCTGCCGAAATCCACCATCGTGTTTTTCTGACGATCTTTGACGCTGTGAACTTGATCGGCCCGGAAAAACAGGGTCTTGATATTGGGGGCTTTCTCAACGATGTCCTAGAAGACTGCATCGGCGGGATAGCGAGGGTCATCAACATGGGATTGAATTTGAAATATAGTGATGGAGTGTTGTAAGATGGCGTTGACTAGATGCTGGTAAGTGCCAGAGTTTGCCATTTGAAGATTAGAAAGGCGCGGGAAACATGTCGCCAGTCCGGCAGGCTGCGTGCTCAGGATGTCTTCGAGGAGAGGGACGATAGAGGCAAGACAGGTGGTGAACCATAGTCTACGCACACGGCGGGAAAACGGGAGGAATTTCTTCCACTGGGCTTGGGTCGGTAGTCGCAAGAACCGCTAAATCAGCGCAGGTAAGCATATCGAGCGGGAGTGGCGAATGCTTTACACACGTGACTTCCATCCTCGTCAATGTCGGTTTCCGTGTCACTGTCACTGTCTGAGATGTCCTTTGGGCACGGCGTTATTGGGGAAAGGAGACGGAAGAGCTCGCAGGGTTTGTCCACAGCGCTCCAGATATGATCCCGGGATGGTTCGGTCCACATGCGGTAGACGCGTGCAGTAGCAGCACTGTCTTCTCTGTCGAGGTAAGAGAAGATGTGGTCCAGAAGCTCCATTGTCGAAAAAACAGGATGACATGACATGTTTGAGCCCGTCCCGAGTCACGACCTAAGGCCTAAGGGACAGCATGGGCTGAGAACATCTACGAGGAAGAAGTCACCAGTGAACGCACCTACAGCAGGAGTAGATTTCCTTGCGACTAATGTGATTGCAGCCTGAGACGAAAAACGTCTGTCAGACTGCAAAGCTGGTGAGTGAGTAAATGACCAGAAACATGAACGGCACGTACCTCTCACTCCAACCTCAGCCAGTTCAATTACGAGCGCGCCGTGAAATCTGTTCTCGCAGGACTTCTCAGGTAGACGTGAGAGGTCTTCTTTTTGGTGCGCCCGGGATACCAGAGGTGGTCCTACGCAAGTCCTACGCGTGGTGATGGTCGCGTCGCGAAAAACGCGACCTGTCACGTAGAAGTCACCAAGGGTCACCCGTTACAAGCACGGACTGTCACTGAATGTGACTTCGTCTCTTTCCCTCCCGCTCCCACAGGCTCTCTCGGTGGTCTTCTTAAAGCTGCCTGTACGCTGCTCGTGATGAATGGAATAGCATCAGATTTCCTCACAAAATATGTCATCGCGTCTCATTTGAACGTCCGCTGGCACCAGGACATCTCAACCGACCGAGTCGACGAAGTGGAAGGTCAATTCCTCGCGAGCGGTATGTCACGCATGGCTATTGCACAACCTTTAGAGTTGCTGAATTCGAACCTCATAACATGGGGCGCGTTCACGTTCGTGGACATTTTGCCGCGGCTTCTGGATACGACAACCTATGATACTTACCTCGTCGACATCTATCGAGAATCGTGTCAAACCCCAGTACGTCCCTCGAGTCCAGTCCATCGAAAGCCCCACTAAAAGATTGAATTCCAATAGACTTGCTCGTAATACTATAACGTATTCACAGACAAACCAACTAACTTCCTCGAAACCTTCCCCAGGTCTCCGCTAAACCCGCTGAGGCCAGGCCGATGAGTGAGAAGACCAGTGCCGTTGGTGGCTGTGGCGAGGTTTCAAGTTCTTCCTCGTGTTTTGGTGGCTAGCTAACGTCTCGAACGTAGACTGCGGCCAATGCGTGCCGTACGACAAGAGTACAACCCCTGCCCGATCCCTTCTCAACATCATGCCGTACATCACCGATAAACTGGAAGCGGGGCTACGTTTTTCAAGAGAGGAACGACCATACCGTTTTGTAAGACGTGAAGGCGGAGAAGCTCACCGTCTAGAATAGCGGGGGGCATCGTCAGCTATACGACGTACGACTACGCACGGTCCAAGTCACTCCGCTTGGGCACCAACTTACCATGTCATCGGGCGGGGAGCGGATGGAGGAAGTGGATTCCGTGGCAAACATGCTCGCAAAGTAGCTGTGGGCCTGTGGCGATTTTCGCTGCCATCCATATGTATTACTGCTTGTACGTACAGTGGCTTGCTGCCGCACAAAAATAAAGCATTGGCATTCGTGTTTTCCTCAGTGTTACGGACCCACCACGGAGCCTTCACTCGTCTTGCCACTGACACGAAAAAGGACAGACAAGACCTGTCGGTGGAACTCCAATGCACAAAGAGATCGAGTAAAGTGTACAATGAAAGGTAGTCATTCAGATGGATATACAGTACGAGTACAACACACATACAGATAAATACATACACAAAGGTCCGATGCCCGATGATCCATACCAAAACACTCCTAACTATCGCCACACCGCCTTCTCGTCAACATCGCCATGCTCCACCACCCGCCCCCGCCCCGGCTCGTCGTACACGCCCACCTCGTTGATATGCGCCGCCTTCCCCGTCACCTCAAACCACAACCTCACCTTCCTCGCCACCGTCCTCCTCACCGCATGTGCCGTCACCGCCTTCTGCACCTTCCCCTGCCCGTCGACCTCCAGAACCGGCACCCACTTCTCGCCTCTCATCACCTCCCACCGATACCCGCTCATCCTCGACACAGGGTAATCGTGCCAGCGCCCGACGGGCTCGACGACCACGAGCGTGTTGAACGCGGTCTCCTCCGGGAACGTCAGCTCGAGCCAGCCGTACGCGTCCCCGTCCGGTGGGAACCACGTATTCCCCAAGTTGCCGTCGTTCGCCATGTCGGGCCCGTACGTGTCCGCGTGGCCGCTGCACCGAATCCGCACCCCCTGCGCGAGATTGCGCGTGGTGATCGGGTCCATGTATCCGCGCAGACGGGGCGCGGGTCCCGGGTATGTCCACGCGTTGCCGATCTCTCGGAGGCGGCGGACGAGGTTGGGCGAGAGCTGGCCGTGGCGGTTGGGCGCGGCGTTGACGATGAGGGTGCAGTGTTGGGCGTTCTGGGGCAGGAGCCATTCGTGCACGACGCGGTGGACGGATTTGAGCGCGGCGTGCTTGTCGGATTCTTTCCAGAACCAGCCGTCGGAGAGGGTGACGCAGGAGAAGGCCGGGAGCGCGCTGTCTTCGGGGAGGGTCTGGAGGTGGGGTTAGGGTTGGCCGATGAGAGGGGACGAGGAGCGGAAACGGGAGGGGAGAACGTACTTGGCCCGCGTTTTGCTCGAAAGCCTTGATGTCGCCGTAGAAGAGGCCGGACTTGGGGTAGTGCGACGCGTTGAGGTCGGTGACGAGGCAGTCCGGCTGGAGGGACTTGACGTGGCGGTATATCCTGCGGGCGCGGGCGTGAGCACCAATACACCTGACATACGGTAACACAGAAAAGCGACAGGGCGTCTTTGAAGGACGAAAAATGCGATGAACGGGATCGAGGACACGATTGGGTCCAGACCATCTTTCAATACACGCCTCGAGGAAGCGGACGTGAGAAGAGGATACGTACTCGTCGAAGGGAAATTCGGTGTAAGGGATGCGGCTCCAGGGAGCGCACCAGCCGTCGAAGACGATCATGTTGATATCACCGTAGTTGGTGAGGAGCTCGGTAAGGTGGTCCTTGACGAGCTGTATCTTCTCGGGTGTGATGTTGAAGTGTCGGATGTCATTGCGCTTGCTGGGGAAAGTCATGTTAGGGTAAAAGATATAGAACGGTAGGACTGTGGGTGAGAAACAGGAGGCCCAGAATATACAAAAGGTAAAGGAGGGGGAATGAAGCTTGGAGAGCGACAATGCGAGGTGTGGGAAAGAAGAGGGGACGTACTCGAGGATGGAATAGTAGAGGCCGACTTTGAGACCGCGGCTCCGGAAGGATTTGGCATATGAGCCAACTATATCTAACTTGGAGGGCGTATGCAAAACGCTCGGAGTGCCTGTCTTCGTCGGCCAGATGCAGAAGCCGTCGTGATGCTGCGACGCAAACTGTCAGCGCACTGCACGCTCGGGGGAAGACGGGTAAGATGGCCAGGTTCGCCCGACAACGACTTTCGATTCCACCACCCTTCCCAAATCGAAAAAGCGAATAACACACGTACCTTCGTCGTCAGAAACGCGCCCTTCATGTTTGCGGCGATCGCGGCGTCCGCCCACTGGTCCGTATCGAGGTGGGTAGGGTTGAAGATCGTGGTCGGCTGGCGGTCGTCGCCCCATTCGAGATCCTGGTATGTGGCCATGTTGTAATGGATGAACATGGCGAGCCGGAGGTCGAGAAACTGTTGCTGGAGTTCGCGGAGGGGCGTACGTGTAGGGTAGGGTGGAAGTGCCGGTGTCGACGAGGGCGCCACGTCGGCCTGAACATCGTCGAGATAGGGTGGGTGGGAACGCGAAACAAGGAGCTGGCCCATTGTATGGGAGATATGGGTATGGATTCCCGGGGGCGCTCGAGAGTCGAAGGTGACCGTGCTCGAGACTCAGAAACTGAGAGCAACGCTGTCGGCATTTCCCGGCGTGAAGGGTCCAACGTCCAACTTCCAAGGAACCTCTTGCCAGGCTCTGTGAGGTGTTTCTGATCTCTTCCTCCGAGTCACTGCCTGTCACTGCCTGAGTCCCTCGCGGATCCGCGGGGTATTCAAGTTCCAGCTGATTCGAAACTTGCAGACCGTCGCTTACTTACGCCTTTCAGGTCTCTGTTTACTTTTGGAACGGAGTGACCGCCCTCCTTCAAATTCGATGGTTATTGCCACACTCGACGACGACAAGGTCACCGCGACTTGGGCGGGGGAAGTATTCGATCGTCCCCGTGTATGAAAAAGAACCTTGGAGCGTCGAATACGCAAAGGTGGTCTGAAATCTTCGAATCCGAAGCTCTAATCCCGCTCACCTCTCACTTTGCTCCCACAGATACCATACGCAGATGAGCGTAACAAGTTCGTCCCGCGCTCGGGAATCACGGTCGCCGTCTTGGACAGACGTCCCCGCATGCAACACATCATCTGATTTGCCGAACATTGTTGCTGCCTTTCAGACTTGCAGCGAACGCGTCGTGAGTGACATATAAGTATACGCCCGTCTTCGAGCTCCTCTCAGGCTCTCCCCGACACCCTCGAGTCATCTTCTCACCATGGCCCCTCCACCCGACCCACCGAAAGATTCTGTCCTTCAGGAGATGTGGACGATGTTAGACAAACACTCTGTCTTCGACTGTCCTGTCAAAGCCGTTCGTCGCCCGACCTCCGCGTCGACCTCCAACACCGCCGTAGACGACGGCGACGTGGTCGTTCTCACCGGAACTACAGGTCGGCTCGGCACCTACCTGCTCGCTCAGCTCCTGGCCAGCCGTCGCGTGCGCAAGGTTTACGCGTTGAACAGAGAAAACGCGACGCCGTTGAGGGAGAGGCAGGCGCAGGCGTTCCGGACCTACAACTTCGACGTAGCTCTTCTGGACGTCGCGGCAGAAAAGCTCAGCCTTCTCGTGGGCGACATGACAGGGAACAACCTGGGACTTCCGTACGACGTGTATGAAGAGGTGAACATCTCTCCTTGACAACCCTGTCCACAACATCTCAAAATCGTCCGACCATTTGCAGATTCGGCAGAGCGTTACAGTCATCATTAGCAACGGTGCGTTCCAGTGCTGTATCGTCGGCCTTCGCCGATATTCAACGACAGCCTAACCCGTTTCCTTCTCTACTAGCGTGGACCTCGACCTTGAGTGTCAAGGCCCCCCTCGCACGGTTCGAGCCGCTCATCAAGGGCCTGAAGAACCTGGTGCACCTCTCCCTGTCGAGCCCCCGCGATTCCCCGCCCCTTCTGGCATTCGTGAGCACGATCATGGTTTGGTGGAGTGAGTGATTCGCACGCGCCCGACGCCCTCCTCTGACGGTGCCGCAGACCACCCCCCGATGGAGGCCAAGACGGAAGAGCTCATCGCCGACCCATACGTCAGCGCGCACGGAGGGTACAGCAAGAGCAAGTGGGTCGCGGAGAGCCTCCTCGGACGCGCCGCCAAATCGCACGGTGCGCCTTCTCCCCTTGCCTTCCACAGCTGCGTCCTCACCGACGCCCTGCTCCTCCCCCAGGACTCCCCGTCGCGATCCTGCGCGTCACACAGCTCTGCGGTGACACCAGAACCGGGTCCTGGAACATCGACGAGTGGCTCCCGGCGCTCGTCCACCTCTCCCAACTGCAAGGCGTGCGCGCCGTCCCCTTGTACGCCATGGTAAGTACGCGCCGAGTGGCCATCCCCGCCTCAGCCCTGATTCACTGTCCACGACGTCCGCTCGTTCGCCTTCCCGCAGAACATGCGCTGGCTCTCCCCGGACGTCGCCGCGAAGATCGTGCTCGACGTGCTTTCGTTGAATGACGACGCCACATCCGGGAAGCGCACGAGTCGGGACGCCGGCACCCTCCGCGTCCTCAACGTCGTCCACCCGATCGCCGTCCCCGGCAGCGTCGTCTCCACCGGCATCAGCGCCGCGACGGGTCTGCCCATAATCCCCGCCCTTGTTTGGGTGGACCGCGTGCGCACGGGCCCGTTGGCCGCAAACGCCCTCTCCCGCGCGTCCCTCTACTGGTTCGAGCAGGTGCTGACCAAACCCGAGCTCGAGCTCCATTTCGAGATCGCGCGCACGATGGGCTCCAGCGCGACGATGCGCGCGCTCGTCGAGCCTGCGTTAAACGTGGAGGAGGTCCGGGGCTGGGTCGAATGGTTGACGTTGAATCGACGCGGGACGGGGGCGATTGCGCGGTTGTGACTCAGAGGGCCTGCCTGTTTGAACTTACGTTCCGTCCGACGAAGAAGGGAAGGCGTGTATTACAGTGAACGTATCGCATCATGCTTTATTATAGTACAGTGATGAGTTCAACAGCAGCACGTAAGTAGCATCCGATCTGTGCACATCAGCCTTCTGCAAGGTCGTCATTTGTGTACTTGCTCGTTCCATTTGCATCTGACTATATCTTAACCTCCGTACATATGAGAGGGCGCATCCGCACCCAAGCCTGCCGTTTCAGGTCGTACTATGCCCTTTCTCGTCTTCTTTCGAGCACGCCTAGTATCGGACACTATTCCCAACTCCTGACGATCCGTGTCGCCCTTCGCGCGTTTCCCTTGGCCTAGACTTCCCCCGCTCTGACGAGTACCATTTTGACTTCGGTGTCGATGGGATGCCGAAGCCACGGCCGGATCGTTCGCAGGGTGAGTGTGGTCTTCAGCACTGAAAAAAAGATCCGCCGAAGGGGTGGCGACGGGCGGCGGTGCACGCTGGTCGGAGGGCGCGATACCCTCCAAGGAGAGGGAGTGAGGAGATCGTTGCGTTCGACGACGGGGGTCAGAGGTCATAAGATCACCTTGGAACCGAGAATTGCTAACGAAGGCCCGAGGGGAGGGCATCCCGGCAGTAGTAGCATACCGTACGCCACACGATGTGTTCGGTTCTTCCTCGCCACCGCGATAGCCCGGCAGCGAGGAAGAAGTACCACTTCCCTGTCAATGTGATAGAGAGATTAGGTACAACATGGCGAGGTTAAAGAAGGGGGAAAGGCGAACCTCTGCAGAAGGGAGTTCGCGTAAGAAGTGGCTGCCATCGGTGCAGTGGTCCGTCATGTGGCCCGCAGAGCCAAGGGCGCTGTGGCGTACACAAGGAAGGAGAGCTTGTGGCAAAGGGGCAGGTTCTCCTGTACGAACCCGAACCAGGGGATATTCCTCTTCTTGGAAGGGTCGCTGTCCCCGAGAGGGACTGCAGGGGGGCGAGCGAGGCGAGGCGGCCTGAACTACTACTTCAGAAAACAGGTCGCTCGTCGCAGTCGAAGTGAGCGCCGTCTCTTGGAGGACGTGCTTCAACGTTTCGCATGCCGCGACTAGGGCGTCAAACCGAGCTTGCAGATCGGCATGCGCCGCCCTCTCCTGTCGTAGATCATCTCTGAGCTTCGATGTCTCCCTTTCGTGGCGTTCTCTGAGGCCGCGGGCTTCGCGGACAAGGTCGGAATTCGCGTCGATCACGGCCTGCACGTTGAACAGCACTGTTGGGGGAGGGATGTTCTGGGAGGGGCACGACTGGGTGATGATGGTGGAAGGGTTCAGGAAAGATGGGGGATAGGAGAGAGCTTTATAGTTCAGAGACGTGCGCATGAGGATGACTACGGCATGATGCCATGTTAGGAGGACTGGGAAGCGCGGATGACTAGCCTTCACCGCGGGCGGAAGTCCATTTTTTCGGAGTCGAAATGCATTCGAAACGGGCGACGAAAGTACAAATACCAATCGTGTTTTTACCTGGACAAAACACATTCCAAACGTGTACTTTCAGGCACATGTTCCTGCCTCGTGTACCCTTCCAAAACTAGAAATTTCCGCCACGAGCAGTGATTGATCTGAAATTAGAAGCTTTAGGGCAATTTTTGGAGGATCTTTTTCTAATTGAAACTGATTCTCCTTGGGGAACCAGTTTCAAACTGCTTAATGTGGGAAGAATATGGTCCTAAAAGGTTTTATTTCAAACTAATAACTGCTCATGGCGGAAATTTCTAGTTTGGAAGGGTACACGAGGCAGGAACATGTGCCTGAAAGTACATGTTTGGAATGTGTTTTGTCCAGGTAAAAACACGATTGGTATTTGTACTTTTGTCGCCCGTTTCGAATGCATTTCGACTCCGAAAAAATGGACTTCCGCCCGCGGTGCTTGCGATGTGGCACATTATAGCCTTGCTATCCCAGGACCCCGTGCGTAACAGCCCCGGAAGTGATCGGCGTCGTTCTTTGACGTTTCAGAGAGTAGATCTGAGAAGGAGCGATAACAAAACGATGCATTGACGGGGAATGTCGAACGAGGCTGCTGATGAAATGGAGAGAGAAACTGGTTGTAATTTTCCACTGGAAAGTCAACGAGAAGGACATTTCGAAGGAGCAAGCCGACTGCAGGGTTCCCTTGTCCTTGTCGTCGTCTCATCACCGATGATACCGATCAGCGGATCCCACAGTCCGTTGAATTCTCCAAGTTGTGAAAGACCATTGGGTTTGTTATTCGACAGAGTGTGTTGTGTGCATTCGAGGACGTGTTGTTCAGAAAGAAGCAGTGACCACTGACGTGAATATCGTTGTTGTCTGTCTGGAGAAAACAAGCCAGTTGTTCCGACTCGTTCGCGCCGTGCCACTGCGTCTGCTAGGCAACGAAAGTGGCTTGAATATTCCAATGCGAGGACAACGTACTCACTTATCTCGTGTACTGGAGTATACCTCCGCTTATCGATCTGTACACGACGTCCAACGTGGTGAACAAAACCTGAAGCTTGACGCTCGAAGTTCGAGCGGGTTGAACTTGCCTCAGGTCCCAGGCTCGGCGCTCGCCGGCGGCAAGTCAAATTTACGTGCACGTGATGAGAGACTGACCGCGCGTTCCTTACATAAGTTGCACAACCCTCCCGCCCGCTCCAAAGCCAACTCGCTGGCATCCCTACGTCGCGCGACGAGCAAGTCAACGATCGCGCTTTACAAAAGGCACCTGTCCTCGCAGGAACACTGACGTGTTCTAGATGTATATAAGAATCGCACCACGCATACGTACGCACTGCCAGTGTAAGTAATCAAAGCTCCCAAGTCCAAGTCCGATCCCCCAAGCCACTGGCTCCGCGCACCTCCTGATTTTTGGCTTCCGACCTTCAAAAACAAAGGCGGAATCATGCGCGCCGTGAGACCACGAACGCGCCCTCCCACGGCACCTCGCCCACATTCATCGTCATCGCGCGCCAACTCCCCGCGAACACCGTCGCGCCGTGCAGGTACCCGCGAAAGACCCAACGCGCGGCGCGGACTTGCGGGTCGGCCTGCAGAGATGCCAAAATTTGACAGGGGTACGATTCAGCACGGTATAAAATACGCATATACGTATACCGAGGAAAGAAGGTCGGACACGTACCGGAATCCTCACGAGCGCGATCAGCCCGTCCCACGCGCGGACGCGACCCAGGAAAGTGTACCTGCCCCACGCAAGACCGTGGTCGGTGTCCGTCTGCCCGTGTTCAAGAATCAGCGTCCAGTCTCATGCCGCATAGGCACCGCGAAACCGAAGCGGGGAAGGGGTGGGAGGGTGAGGTGCGCACCTCTCCAGTGAAAACGATGTCCTGAAGCCCGTCCGAGTCCGACGCCGCCAGACCCGCGTACGCGAAGTCCGCCTCGTAGTCCGCGGGGTTCGGAGGACGCACGGTCTTGTGCTCGGTGCGGTTTCCCGCGTCGTCGACGATCACCACGCCGTCCTGCCCGTCGTGTTTCCCGTCAGCCCTCCATTGCTGTGGACTCCCGCCAAAGGAGAAGAAGGAAAAGCAAACGCTCACCCGCTCGTGATGCACCGTCACCGTCGGGAACCACGCGTTCCGTATCCCCTCGTCGCGAATATCGTCCGAAGGGCCGCCGACCGCGGCCGCCCGCTGGTTCGCGGACGAGGGGGACGCATGCTCGCGCAGACGCATGAACATCGGCCAGATGCTCATCCACGGGTTCATCTCGCTGAAACCCTGCGGGCACTCGAGCGTGGTGAGCAGGGCGAGGTAGCCGTTGAGCTCCGGGATCTGCGCGCGGGGCGGGTCAGGACTCAGCGGGGGGGAAAGGGAAAGACGGGAGAGGGTGCTACGCACGAGCAGCTTGCCTTGCCACAGCCCGCTCATGCACCCCGGACGATAGACGTCCCCCCGCGGCGCGAGCGCGGACGGCGCCCAGGGATCGACGCACCGACGCATGCGCGCCCACTCGGCGTCGAACCGCGCGCTGCTGCGGGGAACGGGGCGGGGGAGCGCGCCGCGGTGGGCGTTGACCTCGCGGATGTCGGCCTGGGTCTGGCCTACGTAGCCTGGCACGCGCTCGGTGGGGAGGTGGTCGGGTACGACGAGGGGGACGGCTTCGCGGACGGCGAAGTAGATGAGTTTGGCGGCGGCGGAGAGCGGGGGCGGGCAAAGGGTGATGGTCTGTTGGTAGTGGGTGTGGGTGTGCGGGGTTGGGGGGCAGTAGAGAGGGTAGGCGCCGTGTGCGTTTTGGAGGGTGGTTTGTGCGGAGAGCTGGAAGGAATCGGCGAGGGGGAAGTGGTAGTGGTTGTCCGGGGCGAGGAAGGAAGGGTACTGGGCGGGGGGACGGACCGGGGTGAGCGGGGTGAGGAGATGACGTAGGCTCGCAGTGCAGGAGGATGCTGACCTTGAAAGCCACGACAGTGTAAGGTAGTACCGAATCGACGAGCTCCTGGCGTCGGTCGGAGCTCTGCGCCGCCAGCATGTCTGTGTCGGGGAAGTCCATGGCCGTCAGCCCGAGGGGAACTACATTCGAAGCGTGGAACGCACGCACCGCGATTGAGGGTCAACCAGAGGAGCCAGAGCGCGAGGGTGTTGATCGTGCTCTCGACCGGCCAGCCGCTCTGCAGGCCCTCCCGCAGACGCGTGCGCACGAACCGATCGACGAACGCGCCGACGCCTGCCCGCGCGAAGTGCACACGGTTCTTGCCGTCGTCCTCGAGGGCCATGAACAGAAGCGTCCAGAAGTCGGCGAGAACGGTCGGGGCGTGGATGTCGCCTTGTCGGATGCGCTTGAGGGTGAGGCAGTTTGTGCGGAGTTGGGACGCGAGGTTGGCGGCGTGGAGGACTTCGGGGCCGAGACGACGACGGGGGGCGTCGGCGTCGAAGAGGTCGGTGAAGAGACGCATGTAGAGGGTGTTGTTACGAGTGTAGGAGAGGGCGTTGTAGATGTGGCGACAAGTGGAGAGCAGGGGAAGGAGCTGGGCGGGTGGACAAGCCGGGGGGTGGTCGTGGGCATCGTCGTCACCGCCGCGGCCGAGCTCGTAGGCGATGTTCTCTAGGATCTCTGGAGGGATGCGGAGGAGGCGGGGTTGTTGTGCGGGAGCAGCCATGATTGTGTGGATGTGCGGCGGGAGGGACTGAGAGGCATTGAATGGGAGTGGGAAGCGAATGAAGGCGGGTACTTTATAAGTGTAGTGCAAAGCGTGAACGTGTTCTGGAGCCCTGACTGGCGAAGTCACCGCGTCTTCCCCAAACGTAATCGCCGTCCTCCCCTCATTCGTCCGTTCACCTCCCCGCCCCACGGGCCACGCTCCAGGCCTTGCTTATTTAAATCCACAAACGCCCAACTTGAACGTCCTACTATCTAGTGACCATCCTTACGTTCTCTTTCTCTCGCCCTCAGCGCGCATTCAATCAATATTCAATCGTCAAGTTCACTTGCTGTGATCGAATAGCATGCACGCTGTTGCCAGCCCCCGCCTCGCGATCTGACCATTATATATAGCAACACATACACTGATTGTGGACACGCATACTCCGCTACCCGGTCGGTATGTACATACTTGGTTTTTTTTACTCGCTTCAATCTCGCCTCCTTCGCGTCGCTTCATATCACCCTTTCGAGACCCTCGCCCACCTTCCTTCTCCGACGGATATATATGTTACTTTGCATGACAGAACCGTATACTTACTTACCACACCCATGTCAGCGTCGGCGACGCGACCAGCCGGTCGTTTGGGCGCCGAAACAGGCCGAAACGCAATCTTCTCCTTCAGTTTAGGTTGCGGATCGAACAACTTGAGGCTTAACATGGACGAGGATGCCGGCGCCCCGTTCTCGATTGGTTAATATTAAACAAGGGACAGAACACCGGATAATATGCATTTGGTTATGTATCGCCGTTGGTATATAGTGGTACGTCGACGTTGCTGCTCTGCTGTGATCGTTTTTTTCACGTACTGATGCCTGGCATCGCACAACTCCGTCCGAAGCGTGCCCTTAGCATGACGTCAAACTTTCCGTTTTTTCTAACGAACAAAAATGATACCACAGAAGGGGGTGAATTGCTATAACGCCCATTTTCCAGCGGGCCCGTGGCTTACTGCGTAGTGCTTCGAAATTCTTGGGGAGGGCGAGTGCCAGCCTGCAGTGGCGGCGAGCCTGAATGTCGGACAGGCTCCCACCGCCATTTATCTTGCTCCCCGAAATGGACACTCTTCCGTAAGTATGATCAGATGCATGAGAAAGCGTGCATCCTCGTAGACCTGGGCTCTTTGTGCGAGCGGATTGCCAAGAGATCGACTCGGCATGCTCGGCCGGGACCCAGCCCCTCCCACCCCTATCGCCTTCGTTCGTTACGTAATTTAATATTCGCACGGTGTCCATTTTCTTGCTCCAGTCATGTTTTTCGCGCTCGCCACTGGCAGCCGTTCGCCGTTCAACTTCCTCGACCGTCGCCCACGGAAGAAGAGCCGGAATTCGGACGTCGTTCTATCTATCTCCTCCTATGCCATCGGTCTTAATCGGCTCAGCGTCCAAGTTCGGTCCAGCCTGGCCCAGCCCGTCCTGCGACTCCAATGCGAGTGCGCGACTCCCCTCGTTTTCGAATTGCGGATGCCACTTGCCAGCTGACGCGGGGGCGTGTGTGCCGGTGTGCGTCCATCATGTAAATATGGAGGATGCCATGCATCCGTGCGTACTCACGGGAATCCCAGCGAACGCCTGATTGCGCTGCAACTTGAAGCCTGTACTTATCAGAACCTGATGACCCGACTTCATCACCGTTCAAGTAATCTGGGCGTTGCGCCCGCTCTTTTAAGCAGGTGACTCCAGCTGAGCAGGTCATGTACCCGGCTCGGAACGACGCGGCAACTCAATGCGAAGAGGTCCGAAGGACAGAAGTTCTTCGCTGTGTTCTTCCTATCACTTCGGTATCAATTATCAGCTCGTGATTCCCATCTACGGTGGAAATTCTGGTGGACGCCAAAGCGGCAGGTTGCTTCAAGGTATGACCTATATACGACGTACCGCCATTGGGACACTCTCACGGACACTTCCCCGTCGCCCATACACAACATGTCCCCGCCCACAGACCCAGACGCAGCGCATGCACTTCTGAGTCAAATGGGGGAGCTTCTAGACCGATACTCGACACTGGAATCCGCTCTCCGTCGGGAGGAACTTCATACTACGCCCTCAGGAGAAAAGGACCGGGACGTCGTCTTACTGACGGGCTCAACGGGACGGCTGGGCTCGTACATCCTTGCGCAGCTCATGGTGAACCCCCGCGTGCGAAAGGTGTACGCGCTGAATAGGGCCGGCGCCGCCCCGTTGAAGGAGAGACAGGTGCGCGCGTTCGAGATGTACGATCTCGACGCTGGGCTGCTCGACGCCTCGCCGGGCAAGGTCGAGCTCCTTATCTGCAACCTGGCCGATGACAATCTGGGTCTTTCGGAGGCGGTATATCGAGAGGTGCGCGTTGCGTCTCTCCTGATGGTGTTCGCGCGAACGCCAATCACGTCCGGGGAACGCGTGTAGATCCAACAATCCGTCACGGTCATCATCAACAACGGTACGCCTCGGCCTTCGATAATCTTCCAACACTCCCCAAATTCTCTCGTCGTCCTGAAATGTTGTGTTCGCAGCATGGGCCCTCAACTTCAAAGCGCCTTTGGTCAAATTTGAACCTCTTCTCAAGGGATTGCGGAACCTGGCCCACCTGTCCCTCTCCTCTCCGCGCTCTCCCCCGCCCCTCCTGGCGTTTGTCAGCACGGTTCTGGTCTGGTGGAGTGCGTATATATCCGCCCTCGCTGCAGCGTCCCCCTTCGCTAATCACCAGCGCGTCCCCGACCACCGGTCTCCTCCGCAGACCACCCCTCAGGCAAGCCGAAACCCGAGACGCTGATCGCCGATCCGCGCATCGCGGTGCACAGCGGCTACAGCGAGAGCAAGTGGATCGCGGAGACGCTCCTCGCGCGCCTCGCCTCGTCCCACGGTGCGTCCCCAGAGTGCCCACCGTGATGTCGACCCGACCCGTACGATTTCCCGAGGCGTAGGACTGCCCACGACGATCATCCGCCTCGGCCAGCTCATCGGCGACTCCAAAACCGGCTCGTGGAACACGGACGAATGGATCCCGGCCATCATCAAGCTCGCCCAGGACCCCCACATCCGCTCCGTGCCCTTGCTCACCCAGGTCCGTCCGTCCCCCTTGTGTGCGTCACCCGCGCCCATTCTCGCTTCTCAAGCACTCGCCCAATAGATAACGCGGTCGATCGCACCTGATCTTGCGGCGCAGGTGCTTCTCGACATGGTCTCTCTGGGAGATTCCGACTCTGAGCGCCCCGCCGCCGGCGCCGTGAGGGTGTCCGTCCCGGAGAATCCCCGGAGAATCCCCGTGTCCTACAGCTCGTCCATCCGACGGCCACGCCCGCGAGCGTGTTCACCTCCGCGCTCTGCACGCTCACCCATCTCCCCGCGCTCCCCGCCTCCATGTGGCTCGCCGCCCTCCGCGCGCACGCCCACACGCCGCAGCAACGCGCGATGCTCGGGTTCCTGGCGCAGGCGCTGCCCGCGCTCGAGTACGAGTTCCATTTCGAGTATGCGAAGGCGCTGGAGAGCAGCGAGACGATGCGGCGGTTGCGGGATGTACCGGCACTGAGCGAGGAGGACGTGCGGAGGTGGTTGGGGTGGCTGGAGAAACGAGAGGGGCAGAGGACGGCGAGGTTGTGAGCGGCCCGGGTGCAGACTGCCAGTGGTACAGCTGCTACACCATATGTGTGGTTGTTATCTTCGTCCCGATTGTATGTAACCTTTATCTGCTATCCGTCGACTCGATGCGCTTGGCGGCGAAAGGTCAAGCCCATACCTTCTTTAAAGTTGGAAATCGGGCTACGCCTCGACGAGGATGCGAGGGTTGTGACAATCACAAAACACACCTCTGTAACACAACAGCTTTTATTTAACACGGATCTTCTGTACTGGCACTGGCATATGGTACACCGTTTCGTTCTGTACGTGTGGTTTTTCACCGTGGATAGAGTATGACGCGGTACTAGACGAGGTGTTAGGTGATGATCAGCGCTTGCGAGAGCGAAGCGAAGAAAGAGTGTTAGATTAAAGAGCGAGTACGAAGCGGGGGAACCTCACCTAGCACAAGCCCCCGCATTTCCTCAACCCAGGGCTCTCCTTTATACTTGCGCGGAATCCTCAGCTCTTCAAGCATCATTTTGTGCTCGTTCAACATGCGAAGGTACTCCACGATAGGTCCATGATTCAATGTGAGCGTCCAAGCCATCCCTGCCTCGGCCTGTTTTGAATGCGCAGCTCGCCTCGTAGAATCTTCGAAGATCCAAAGCCTGGAAAATATAAAGTGTGGGGGGAGCCGTGCTCGATGTTCCTCCGGGCTATCGGATAGAAATGGGCCAACAACGGAAGTCAGGGCGTGGAAGAGATCGACTGCCGTTCTCTCGGTGATGCGGAGCCATGGGACATGCGTCACTTGTTGCAGAAATACAACGTAACTGTTGATCGAATGTTGGTACGCAGAGCTAAGAGACAGCTCGAGGACGTCCTGTGTGGAAACGCCATACTTGACAAGATCCGGGAGATTTTGGGAAAGCTCGCGCTCAACAGTCGCTGCGCCAGTCGAATGCACACCACGGCGCCACCTGATGGTCAAGTCGCCCTGTTCCTTCGACAACATCTCAGATAGCTCGTTCGACGGCGTCTGTCGAACACCTATTGAAGTGGCCATCGACTGGTGTAGGAGATCTCCAACGGGTTCCAAGAAAACGGACAAGCACTTTGATCCTCCATACTGCATGAAGCGTCGCTTGATGGCCCGGATGTCCCATCCACTGTACACCGCGATTTCTATGACGAGTTGTGTGTGTTCCGGTGGCATGATGGATTCGAGGAACTTGGGCCCCTCCACGGAACAGATGAATGCCCTGACATGGAGGCGTAACAAGGAAACTGGAAAATGTATGACGGAATTGGTTGTGGGGACTCCATGGACTGCAGGAAGATTAACCGGAAAAAAATCTTGAATCAGAAGGACCTCGAGGCGGGTCATTCGTCGAAATAACGTATTCATGTCTGCGACAACAACTGAAGGCTGGACCCTCGCGGCAAAGATAAGCTCGAGTTCAACAAGTTGCGAAAATAGCGAGGCCTCCCAGGATATGTAGCAATCCACCGTTGACAGCCTCGTCAGCTTTGGAGCATTGGAGAGAATTTCTGGTGGGAAGCGAGAGGAACCAGTAGACAATCTCAAGTCAACGGATTCGAGAAGGGGCATGGATTGGGTAAGAACAGAGACCACGTCGGTGGGGTTCGGACGGTCACCCCATGAACCCCCGGGTTGAAAGATCCTGAGTTTGCGTATGCGAGAGCGATGGTTTGCCAGTATCGTGGTTGTAAGGAATCCGGGAAGACGAACGTGGTCTGCTTCAGTGCGGGCGTCGACAAAAATCGGCATCGAGGCGGATCTTTCCAAGAGCATCTCCCCCCATTTTTGAGGCATCTGAGGTATGGATATATCGACCCATAGCGCAGGGGTAGCAAGTGCAATCTATATTGATGTATTGGTAAGTGACGAGTGCAAAGGCGCCACATGGACCTCATACCTTTCGCCAACGATGGCATGTGTGGATCAATATCGCGTACCCAACATACATGGGTGTCCACGAGTCCTTCTGCGTGCTTTCATGCGTAGAATCCGCCCGGACAAAAGCGAAGATCGAGGCAAGGAGCTCTGAGGGCAGGCGGGACACGGGTAGATATTTGTGGTTCCGATTGCGCTTGACGAGGATGATCATGTTTTCAAGCGCGGAGATTTCCTCTTCTACCTCAGCGTGCGATATGCTTGCTTCGGAAAGTGGAGATTGGTCGAGAAGTGCCCGTTTGTCGGCGACGGATAGCCAGAACTCACTGCGATCGACAACGGGCATTTGTTAGACGACGTAGCGAGGCACAATCGGTACGACTCGCCTTGCGCAAGGTCGTGACATCAGCAAGTATGCAGTCGCGGAAGTACTGCAATGTGCATGAATGCAGATTTACCGTCTTCACAGGAGAAGACACGTTTGAGAGACCGGCTGGCACGCGACAGCTTCGAAATACTCACCTGCTACTACTAGTCTCTCGAAGGTGGGGCCTCTCCTATGGGAGGTTGTGTATACGAAGCTATACAAAGTCGTACGGTGAGAAAGCGAGTTTCAATTTCAAATTTTGAGCCCGACTGCCATGCTCGTGGGTAAACGTGCCACGTGACACAAACACGTCCACACCCGTACTGCCAGTGCCAATTCTTTTCCGATGAGACCGAAGAATATACACAGTAGTTGCAATTATAAAACATATTTACTGTGTATTTTTACACGCAGAGACAAACCTATCCCCCCCTCCACCTTCGTCCATGCTAGCCACTGTCCCCACTGCCCTGCCCGTCGCAAGCTCACCAGTAATACCACCTTCCCTCATGAGGCACGTACATCGTCCTCGCGTACGGAGTTGGGTAAACGACCTGCGCTGCATACACAGGAGCCGCGGCGTACCATACCGGCGCCACGTGAGGATATAGCGGCTTCGGTATCACAGGCGTTATAGGCGACGCGGGGACTCGCTTCTTGGACTTCCAAAAGGGTGTGCGTGTCGTGCAGTATCGAGAACTGACTGTTGGGAGATCAATGAAGGCCTCTTTGGTGGGAGAAGGCTCGGGGACGGCTTTGGTGGCGGCTTTTGATTTTGGGAGTTTGGAGGGCGGGCTTGAGGGCGGGTATAGGTACCACGTCTCGCGCTGGTACATGGTGGGCTGTGCTATGAGAGGCGTCGGAATGTATTCCTGTCAACGAAGGAATATAAACATACCGACGGAAGGAAGCGCGACGACCCTGTCTTTGTAGTGCATGTCGACCGTGTTGTTGGAATGTTGTCGGTGCGCGTGTCGTTAGCGTCTGCTATAAGCCAACGCATGGCCGCTCCGTGAGTACAAAATAATCAAACCGTATACGAGTGACGAGATATACCTACACGGTGATGGATGTATTTGGCGAGGTAGGATGTGGGAGTTTGAACAAATCGTCAAGAGAGAGGAGAGGGAAACGCGATCGGGGTTGAGATGAGAGAGAAGAGTGTTGTCCTTTCTCCCCCACATTGCAGGCCTTATAAGCGAGCGCGACACCCCTTTCCGTCCCGAGATGTCTTCGAATATCCCTCAGCAGGCTGTGATATACAAGGAAGGGATGGCACAGCTGTACCGTGCCGCGTGGGATAGCATTGTGGAGTCCAGACGGTCGAAGCTACGGGGCATCGCCCGTACACGGCGTCACGGATAGATGGCATCTCTCAGCGGCTCACTCGTCCAGGGCGCAGAGTGTTGCCGTGTTGAGTATGTTTCAAGGCGCCCACGCATATTTCTTGATGATTCTAAGAGACGAGTAGAGCGGGTAGTATGCGCCTGGGGATACCGGCATCGTGACGTACGCATGTTCGAGAAGGTGTGGGTGCATTCTGAGTTTTGTCTGAAGGCATGTCCACGAGCGTAATGCCCAGGTGGCCTCTGCCAGTGAGGGAGAAGCGGTTCAGATCACTTCAACTGTGTTATCGGAAGAATGGCATCGTACCATCGTGACTGTACAGAGAAGCATGAATTCTGTCAGATGGGTTGTCGTCAAACACATCCTACGTACATGTATCACGAAAGCTAACCGGTCGCTTTCCTCGCGATGTTGATTATTGAGCTCGCAAATAAAACCACCGGGATCCCGCAGCTGTCATCTGCGCCTGTGAGAATGCGCAGATGGTGCTGGAACCATATCCGAAAGGGATCGGCAAAGTCTCCGAACTAAAAATTCTAGCGTTCAGGTTATCACTCCGAGACCTTCATCGCATTCATCGAAAAGCGAACCCACTGAACCAGTAAGGGCAAGCGGTGTCCTTGGGTTGATCCTACAAAACTCACGGTGAACGCCCGAGGCAGAAAGTGTTGTGATCCTTCGGAGTTAGTGTCTTTCTTCAGTAGCTGGATGACGCACAGGGATCCGCCCACTTCGGGGAAAGCGTGTTGAGGATTTCTGTTGCGTATCCCGTGCACCCGCCCAGCCCGAGGCGCAATACGCTCTGAGACAGAGTGTTGCGAGCTTGCCCTGTGATCTGCCGTTTTCCAGCTTCATCGCCAGTTCAACACACGCAAGCACTTACCACATTGCGCAATAATGAAAATTGAAGAGACGACCAACGAGAACAAACGGCACTGGAAGGCCTGTGCACCAAACCGAGAGCATACCGACGGAAGACGGCGAGAGGTCCTGTGGCACTGGGATAAGGCCCGGGAGAAGAAGGGCAAGTGCCACCGACAAGGGCAGTACAACGGCAGGCGGAATCAGCACAACGGGAGGTCATTCCGAAAAGCGCGTGGTGTGGCGGGTGCAGGTGTCATGGACGCAGCTCGCTTTGGCGATGAATACATCGGTGCCTCGACTTCGGTATACAGAATCCTACAAGAGGTTCTCAACGACCGTCGACCCAAAGCAGAAGGGATCAATAAACGCACCAATGAGCGACCGCTCCCCTCGAAGTGTGAGCTTGACGTAGTCTCGTTCCCAGACGTGAGGGAGGGAGTTGTGCAGGGGATGATCACAGAGGAGGCGCGCCGGTTCGAGTGGGAAAACGTCTGGATCCGAGACTAAGCCTGACGGACAACTGACGTCGACGCGGTCTCCCAACAGATTACCGCCTCACCCAGCCCGTTTCGAGCCCTGTTCAACCACCATTTCACACCGAGTGCGTACACCTCAAGCTCAGATTCACCGAGCGATCGCTGCTTCAGTTCGACAAGAGAAAAGATTGACGGATCCATTTGCGAGATAGGTAGTGCGTACAAGGGAAGGCAACAAAAGCCCAATCGTAAAAAGCATATGAGGAGCGTAAGCGCGAACGACAAACGAACGATGTGAGAAAAAGACGATTTTTCCTGTGTAAACAAATCGGACACTTCACCTTCGTCCCTGACGGGACTGTGAACCCTGGGAAGGATGTACCGACGGTGGTTGATTACCACGTCGCACGCTAGGAGGCCCTTGGCGAGAATTATGTACACCGGGCGAAGGTCCGGAGGGCGGGAAAAGGGGTGGAGGCGGTCCAGGAGGTGGTCCAGGAGGTGGAAGGATGGGAGGAGGAGGTCCTGAAGGAGGTAGAGAGCGATGGTTCCGGTATGATGCCGGCCGCGGCGGCGGGGGGGATCGAAGGGGGGGAAGGGGTGGTTGGAAAGGCGGCGCGGGGGCGGCAGGAGGAGGAGGAGGAGGTGGTGGTGGTGGTGGTAGTGTTGGCGGCCCGTTTCCTGGATGGCGACGTGGGTGTGCTGGTGGCTGTGCTGGTGGCTGTGCTGGTGGAGGAGAACGTACGGCGCGGGCGAGAGGTGAGGGTCGAGCTGGGTTACCACCCCCGTGCGGAGGAGGCGGCGCCTGTGGGAGCTGCGCAGGTGGTGGCGGAAGCGACTGTGGGGGAGGAAGTGCGCGTGGTTGATGTGGAGGGGCCAGTCCAGGGCGAGTAGCAGGTTTCGTCCGCGATGGCGGTGGCGGTATACGCGACCTTCCGCCCCGGTCCACGTACGGAGGATAGACCCAAACTTCCTTCTGGTACCATACTGGCTCTCCGCTATGTCCTCCCCCTTCATAAAGCGAAACCAGTTGGCCTAGGATCGATAAAATAGGGGGTGTGGAGGACGTACCTCGCGTGACGACGACCTCTTTGCGATATACCGTCCGCTCTGCCATTAATCGTGAGGTGTTTGGCCTGTTAAGAAAAAAATTATCAAGTCTGAGTCGTTGGTGGAAGAGGGGAGGGATCGTACCTGTGTCGAGAGATGACGAGAGCAGGGAAAGTCCTCGCTGATGATGCCCCCGGTGTGCTTATGACTTCAAGACCGAATACATGTGGCGATATAGAGTTTTTCAGGGTGTAGTGGAGCGCCAGGTTAAGGCGATAAGGTGGGCGTAGAGATTCGTCCCAATAGACTCGGAACTGAAGCGGACAGTGGGCGTATCATCCGTGGCGGTGGAACTTCTACCGAACGCATAAAAACACGGCAGAAGGGCAATGCTCTAGACACGTACCAGCCATCAGGGCTAGGTCTTTCAAGTTGAGGGAGAAGGGTATCTTGGGTTGAGAAGGAGGTGAGGAGCAGGTGAGGCGGGACACTGGTCCGACTCGTGGTCGAAGTTGTGATTTGCATAAGAGCGCCAGCGGGACGGAAACCGCCAGATTGCGACCAAGTACGCTCATGCCGACCGACGACTACGGACCATTGTCAATTATGTTCCCTGCATAAAGACTGGCAAACTTGCCAAGTCGATGATCCTCCTGGCTCCTTTCAGGATACGAGAGTCGAGACGGCTTGACTGATGGACAACGTCAAATGTAGAAAATCGGACTCTGGAGTAGAACAAACAGATATGATTGCGCGGTCTACGATGCAGCCACCGAGACAGGAGACTGAGGCTGTCTGTATAGTTACCATGACTTGCACAATTCACGATGGTTAGGATTCAATATTCATCGCGAATACGATGCGTACGAATACCACCTCTACCCATCGCTATAGCGCCTTGCGACGTCCCGGTCATCATAGCCCATGACTTCGTGCGCATCTCCTCGCCCGGCTACGTGGTAGAAACTGCGTTGGATTTGCGTCGAAGTCATTACAAGGGAGAACCTTCATCAAAAGGAAACAAAGAAAGGAGAAAAAAAGACCCGTCGATAAATCAGTAGTAAAATATCGTATATCGTGAAAATACGTCAATGTACATGAGAACGCGAACGTGGGGGGGGGGGAGGCATTATGAGACATGAACGAAGCGTGAAGGAGAGCAGGAATGATGCGATGACAGATGCGACGATGCAGGGTGGAAATTGGCTGGCGAGAGGAAGTGGCGGTGGTGTGAATGGATGGAATGGATGGATGGATGGATCGGATGGATGCGGAGAGGGATGCACGATGCACGATGCAGAACGGAGGAGAAAATGCGACAAAACGAAACGAAACGACAGACGGAAGGATAAAAAGAGGTCCGACGAGCAGAGATATACACGGAAAATCAAGGTCCCAGGGAGCAGGCATATTTTACCATCTAGACCCGCGCAGCAAACAGTGCTTTGAGCTCGTCGATGCACGCCACGCACCTTGCGTGCACTTCCCTCGCATTGTGCAGCAACGGCCGGATGTTCTCGGGCGTCATAGCAAGCTTGGGGTCCGCTATGATTGTGCCCTCCGCGAAAAGCGGCTGAGGCGGCGCCGAGCGCACCGAGCCAGACTTGGTGCCCCGTCTGCTCCCGTGGCGATGTGGACTGGGACTGGAGCGCGCCTTCGCCTTGTTCTCCTGCGATCTGCGGGGCATCCCGGGTCGGTGGCCCTGCTGCTCCGCCTCGGAAACCTCCTCCACGTTCGACAGACGCGTCGGGCGGGTGAACGTTGCGGGAACATGAGGCGGGATCGCGGACGCCACGGACGGCTGCGAGCGCGAGGCGGACAGGCTGCCTGAAGGGGAGTCCGCGCGAAGGGAGAGCGATGACTGCGAGGACACCATTGCACCGACCATCCTCTTGGGCGTGATCGGACGTGGTTCTCCGCGATGAAGGTACGGGGACTTCGTCTTGCGCCCGCGAACGGTCGCCGTGCCGTCCTTGCTGAGGCCCAGCGCCGCCGCGGCAGCGTCCAGATCTTCCGCCGACTCCAAATGATCCCAGTCCTCTTCTTCTTCCCCGTCGACATGTCCCTCCCTGCTCCCCTGCTCCGATCCGCTGCTGTACATGTGCGCGTCTTGTGGAGGCGGAGGAAGCTTAGGAAGTTGCGTTGGATCCATCGTCGGCGACGGCTTGGTCTTCTGCGTGAAGCGGAAGATCGACGCGATCGACGGCCGTCGTGGAGATTTGTGCGTGAACGAGGACGAGGTGCCGTATGGTGGGGACGCCGCGCGCATGGACGCCACTGAATCCGGCCCCGCGCTCGTCTTCGCCCGCCGCCGCCCTTGCGAAAGCTGATGAGGCCGCGGAAGGCCGTGGCCATCCAGCGACGAGTCCGTGCTCACCGACGCCGAGGACATCATCTGCGAGATGGGCGAGTGTCGACTGTGGCCTCCGCTCGCGAGGGACTTGAGCATGTCCCGAATCCCGCGCATGCCCAGACGGCTACTTCTGCGCTTCTTGGTGGGAGACGAATTGGAAGGCTGCGACTCCTCCGAGGGAAGGGTGATGGTGCTGCTCATTGCGTCGCCCCACTTCCAGTTGCGATTGACCATGATCTCCTCTGGGATTTGGGGCTCGCCCGCGGTCGAAGGGTCCCGGTTGAGCATCTCCTTCAATAACCCGAGCTGCCGTTGGCTGAGGTCGTTGCGTCCTGTTGACGCACGCCAGCCTAACGGAGGAGACGCTAGGGGAGGGCCGGATACCGATGAAATGACTGGTGGAAGTTGCTCGTCTCCTGCGAGGGTGACGGCGCGCTCTCGATTCTTGCGCCCAGTATGCGAATCATAGGTTTTGTCGGGTGCAGACATTGTTGATGGAGGTGGCGGCGACATTGGGACTGAGGTACCGCCACCTAGTTCGATAAGGAGCTCTGCGCACTCCCATGAAATCTTGTACTTGGCTTCTATTATATAGAAGGAAGAAGCGAAATGTTGGCGGGAGTCTGGAACGGGGCTCGGGCTAGCGTTGGAGCGTGCGCGAGACCGTGGCCGAGGAAGGTTGAAGATGATAGGCGATGTTGCTCGAGACGGCGGTTGGGACTCTCGGATGCCATCGGCGATAGCTTGCTCAGCGTCCTGGACCAAGGACTGGTAGATGGCTTGAAGCTCCTTCAGGCCTGGAAACGGAAGTTTCAACATAAACGACCAAACGGAAAGAAAGAGACGAACGTACGTTCGATACCAGCCGCGAACTCGCGAACCATCCCTAGGTCTCGCTTGATGCCAACTTGAGCTTGACTGATTCGCGCTGGTATCTTGAGATCGCCCAGCGAGTTACGCCGAGGAACGATGACTACAGACGTAGTGCTTGGTGCTTGGGTCGACCGTCCCAAAGACGCGGACTGTGGCGATCCTGTGGCCTTCGTAGGCGACGTCTTTGGCGTGTTCACGGATTCCAACGACGGCCGCAGAAGCAGCGACTCGATCATCGCAGGCTCTTCGGATGACCCTTCTGGTGGATGATGCGTCTTGGAGCCAGCGCGTGGGGGGGAAGGTGGCTGAAGTTCTATAGGCGGGAGTAGTTGTGCAGAAAGGTTGGGGGTTATTGGGGGAAGTTGAGGGAGAGAATCTGGAGGCTCAAAAGAATGTTCTTCGGGTGTGTCCACAGTTTCTGCCAAAGTTGCCGTGCTCTTATTTCGCTTATGCTTGGGTCGACCGGCGACGAGACTGAGGCGCCGCATCCCGTTGATGAACCCCCGATGACCGTCAGGATCCCCGTCCTTGTCCTTTTCTTTATCCCTCTCCTTCTCCCTCTCCTTCGCCGCCTCCTTGCCTTTAGCATGCTTGCTCACGTCATCCGTGCTCGTCGAAAACGTTGATCGTGACGCTGATCGACCGACGGTCATCACGCCATGGGATGTTTGCCTCGGGACCATCGGCTTCCCCGCGGGGACCTGCATCGACGAAGGCCGCCTCGGTCTCGGAGAAGGCGGGGGTGTGCCTTCAGAGAGTGAGCCCGGCGTGTCCGGTCGACTGCCCAAGACCGACGCGATCTTCTTCCCAGGCTTGGTGGGTGAATCAAAGTTGGTGGAGAATGTCTTGAGACGGCCGATGCTCCGCTCGTGCCTCAGGTCTAATGCGTCGGATGCTGGCGGGGAGCCCGACGCCGACTCAGCCCCATGCCCGCCAGAGCCCCGAAAAAACCAATTGCTGCTGGCCTTGGAGGAAGGAGAGGAAGAAGAATGCCCTTGTTGGGGGTGATGTTGGAGGGAGTTGGAATTGGACGCGCGCGGAGTGGCCTCTTTGCTCGTGTCTTCCTGTTGGATGACCTCCGCGGGACCGGTGCTCATGCGCTTGCGGCCCGCTCGCCATTTCTTGACAGAGCCGATACGGGAGAGGAGGGGCGTTTTGGTGGACATGGAGGTGTCGGCTAAGGAAGTGTCCGGTTGGGGATCGGGCGGGGTGGGAGGCGTTGGGATTTCTGGAATGTCTCGCGTGCGCTCCAGGAGTTCGAACACGTTGGTATCGGGCGGTCGGGACTTCTTCCGGAGCCTTCGCCTTTCACGGTGGATTGGGGGGCTTGGGGGGAGCATGGCAAGCGCCGAGTTGCTGCCCGCTCGAAGGGGCAGGTGGGAAGCCGATGAGTAAGCAACGGAGTCCCTGCCAGAGGGAATGGAGAATGCGGAAAGGGTAGGGGAGCGAGGAAATGGTTCTGAAGGGTTCGGTGTGAGAGACGGTGGCAAAGGCGGGACCGGTGGCGGCGGGGTGTATTTTGCGAAGATGGCCCGCCTTGAGCGCGCGGTGACGGTCTTGTCCTCCTCCTGGTCCGCAAATCCCAGCCCATCTTCTTCATCCGACGAGTCCCAGCCGTTGTTGCGCTGCTGTGACGTATGCTCCTCCGTGTCCTTGTCCTCCTCAAAATCCTCGTCCCAATTCTCCGGCTCCTGCGTCACCTGCGGGAGCTTCGACACGGCCCTGCGAGACCGCACGGAGTCCCCACGATGAGAAGAAGGATGCCGTTGGGCGGGCGAATCCGCCTTATCCTCGAAATCGTCGTCCCAATTCTCCGCTGCCGAGCTCGTGGCGGTCGCATGTTTCGGCGGCGTGGATGGCCCCGGTTCGGCCCATGACTGGAGTTGTGCGTTTGTAACGCTGGTGTTGGCGGACGAGAGCTCTTCAGGTCTGATCGATATGTCTGCTTCGGCGCGCCTGCGCTCACCAGCAGGCGCCGCCCACTGTGACTGACTCGTGCTCGACGCCCGGGGTTTTGTTCGCGCTTTGTTGTCTCCGCCCGGCTGAAAAACAAAGTCGTCGTCCCAGTTCTCTGTATTGCACATGAAAGGGAGGCGAAGACGGGTCGAATCAGCACCACGCCAACCGCGCGCTGGAAGCAAGCCGCAATGAAAAACGCACCTGTGCCGTTCGATAGTTGTAGGGCGGTCATGAGAGAGCGAGCAGGTTGGACGCGACGTCGGACGTCGCGTCTTGGGTATTTGCTGTAACAGCAAGGGAATGGGGAGAAAAGGAGGATGCGATGGTTTGTTCTCGGGTATTTGTGTGGTCGTCGTTCAAAGTCGAAGCGCTTGTTGCCTCTGCTACAGTCTGCTTATGTCATCCCCCCCTACGTGCCTTCCCCCGCCCGTGCGGCCGCGCCAACCGTGACATGGTTTGTTCTTCTCCGAGGACAATATCCAGCTGCAGCGGTCCCTTTCCACGATACCGAGACCGAGGATATCACACAACGGCTCAAGTGCTCAGACATCGCTTCGGTGGAAGGCTGGCTGAATTATGGTCCTCATGATGCACTGACAAGGGGCGGCAACTTCAGGTAGTATTCGAACCAACGGCCGACGTTTGAAGGTGTAACGTCTGTCTCCAATTTTTTTCTCTCCTCCCTCTCAGGTCAATGATGTTTCTCGAGAAGTAAAACAGCCGACTAAGCAACTCCGTCGCCACGACGTCGACTTGCCGTCTCAAGCGCACTAACCACTTACAGAAGATGGCGCTGTTCGACTCTTCATCTCTTAGAGGACTACGCACGTCATCGCGTTATCTCTATGTAGAGGGTATGTAATATGAACGCCTTGGAATTAATCGACGCGCTATTCTGACCATCAGAATTTGGAACGTGCGAGAAAGTCTATCTTTTCTCCTCCACCCCGCCACGTCCTCCCTATGTTATCTGCCACTGATAGGTTGCGTTTCAAAAATGCGGAAGATACATACCGACCACCGCGCTCTTCTCGAAATCAGTGCCACGCGTAGGACATGGCCGTCCTTCCCGGGCTCGCCATCACCAACCTTACTATCTGCACACTCGCGTCGTCACGAACCATTGCGAAGGTCGGGCAGGTGCGTGTAGTTTCAATGGTTTCGTACGACCGCTGTGCTGATAGTCTCCCCAAGAATTCTATAGAAAACCCACCATCATGTACCGAACGCCCAGTCGTAATCCAGAAGCTTCGTCCCAGAATTCGAACTCCCATGTGTGCCGATGTCGCTACTAAGTAGTGCTTCGGTGAGCATGCAATATGCATTCTGCCGCACTCGCTGGTTTTAATTGTTGCCTCTGAACCTCGCCTTCTTCAACTGTGTATTGATCATAGATGCTGTGCTATTTGCGTCGCCACTCTCACACAGACATTCTTTTACGCATTCTCGCGTCTCATCTGGGCTCCTAGTACCGCACCGGGGGCTCTTTGATTGAACTTCTTGTTTGTTCTAACGTTTCAGGCCGCGTTTTATCACACGGCCGATCATTCTATCTCTATCATGAGATAGGGAAAGGACGGCCACCGTGACTTCATGCATGACTTTGGTGACCAATTTGATCTGCGAACATGTCCCCGATAACTAGCATCGGCGCTGGGACACATATAACACCGTGTCAACCGACAGCGCCCCACACCTAATCCTTACACCTCTCAACACCCACACTTGGTTCGACTAGCGACGATGGTCAGCATAAACTGGCACGACCCGGCGGTCATAACTGCCGACTTCGGTACGTGCTTCTCTTTTCCTGAGCTTTACACACCCTGATCGTCAGCATGTTATAGAGACCTTCATCAGGCTCCAACATGTCGTCGGCGGTATCTACATGTAGAACTCTTATTATTCCCTCTCGACGGCAGGCTTACCACGCGCTCGTCGTAGATGGGAGTTCGTCAACACCCTTAACTACGACTGGTCGTATGTCATTGGAGAACGGCCGTGGACATGGACCATGTGGGAAAGTCGGCCCACCATGTCCCCCCCCCCCTCCCCCATCCCGCTGACGCGAATATTCATAGATTTACGAAGGGTGTCGTCTCAGCATTCTGGCATCCGTGATCATCATATTCATCGGTTTCGATTCCACATCTGAAATCAACTGTGAAGTCGGTCATGGTGTTTTTTAGTCCTCGTCGAACGTGTGCTGACTACACCCGCGGTGGGTTTTAGGCCTGGAGCAAACTCATATTTGTGCGTTGTTCTTGTGGATGCGACGGGAAGTGCCCGAGTGCTGATCGTGCCATCGCAGATATTCCCTTACCTGGGTGTACTATTCGCCTCTATCCTGATGGGTGTTCGCGGGCATGTCGTCCCTACTTTCGACCAGCCGTTGACGTACAAGTAACTTCACATTTTTAGCATCGCGATCTGGAATCGCAACATATACGTCATTGGGCTCACGGCGTTAGTCCTGCTCGCGCAAGTCGGTGTCCTCGTTCGCAGTTCGTATCCACTTATCTTCCTGCCGACTGCCACTAACTTCACACCCAGGTGTCGTTGTTGTAAGTCATGGCACGACGTCCAACAGTCTATAGATACATTTATGTCTACCTCAGGCTAGTGCAAAATGGGATCCTTCCAGCAACACGTGCTTCACCGAGGACACTGCCCACAGCCTCCCCGTCATGTCCACAACGCTCGCGTCTGACGTCGTGCTGCTTCTCTGCATGTTCACCGGGCTCCTGCGTCATCGCGAGGCTCGGGGGTTTGGCATGTGCCGACTTTTGTGGAACCAAGTACGTCTGGTTCTACATTGGTGATACCTCGTCGACTAACATGGCCCGTTAGGGACTGGTTTGGATCGCGGCCGCTGTCGTCGCTGAGGTGCCCACCGTGGTGCGTGCGCCGATTGTACGACGTCATACGGTGCGTTAAAACCGTATCCTAGGTGTTTTTGATATTGGATCTCAATGGTACGTCGCATCCATCCCTTCTCTTCCTCATCCGATGGTCATGCAACCATCTCAGACGCGTACAACCTGGTGAGCTTCTTTCGCGCTGAAGATAGTATTGGATGGAGGGACTTACAAACTTCGCGCGCTGGAAGATGTTCCAACCATCCGAAAGTAAATCCATTCTTGATCGACATATACGTGTGCTTACGACCCGATTTCCTGTTTATCAGTGATAATACTGTATGTTTCTCCTGCGATTATCGTCACGGCGTATCCTGCTTACGACGCGACCTAGGGCCATCGCGGCGACGAGCATGTACCGTACTCTGACAAATTTCGTATCAGGGTGCGTCGCACGGTACCACTGGGCAGCTCAGATACTGACCACAGCGTTCAGTCGCATCGAATGGACGTTCACGGAAGGTCCTGCAATTCGCCATCAAGGCCTGAAATAACGCGTCGCGCTTGTGCGTCCGTGCCGAAGTAGGATGCTAGTGAGAGAAAGGAGGTCACAGTGGCGCTAAACGATCCCCTACTATTATATTTCCGATGACGTTGTGCGCTACTCATGCTCACTTTCTCACATAACTATCCATTTGTGATGATAGGTTGTGCTTCAAACGGGACACCCCTCAATCGACCCTTACGCGTCCACCGTGACTCTAAATATATCCGATAAAACGCGACCGCCCTTCTCGTCATAGATTCATCCGTGCTCTCAGTCTCACTCCATCGCTGGTCAATGATGTCAGCCATATAGGTGCGATGTGTTTACCAACGTCATCTAACCGTTGCGCTGACGGTTTCCCAAAGCAGGCGTAACGAAGGAGAAACCGTCATCGCCCAACGGATGCTGGATGGCAGATGTCCATAACTTTCGTCCTGGCATTCCCGAAGCACATGCGGAACAAATATCCAGTCGACATTTAAGACAAGAACACATCCCATCACGCCGTCTACGCATGGTAACGGGTTGAGCGACTCTCGATTTACTTTTCAGTCAGGCATGGCCAACCAATCAGTGTTTCAGAAACCCAAGACTATATTGTACGCACAGCCTTTCCTTTCTTCCTGTCAATGGTGTAGCCTCGATGCGGCGTCTCACTGCCGAGCTGCCCACTTTCTATTCGCACGATCATTATGTAAACCCTCCCCTATCTCCATGAAGCACAGAAAGGAAAGACTTGCCATGAACTCGTCCTTGGTGATCAATCGCGACTCGCTTCCATCGATTCTTAGAACTGCGGCACTGGGATACATACTCTTATAATACGTTGTCGGATGGTAGCCTCCCTGGATCAACCCTGGACCTCGGTAGCACCCCCCACACCTCTCGACATCAGGCAAACCCTCATCTGTTAACTAGCATTAACTCGGACGTAATTCACGGTAATTAGCAGATTAGCAGAATTCGGTTCCCCCCCCCATAATTTCGCGCAACATTTGCAGCTCATCCAAGCTAAAACTTGGCATCGGCGGCAGATCTTCCTCCAGAAGATCGGTACCCGATCCTTTCTAGTCCCTTTCGGCTGCTAATTTTGCTATTCACACAATTGGTACGAGATTATTCATGAAATACTCCATTACTATCTATTACTACGGTACGTCGACGCAGTACAGGATGTGAGAAATGGGTGATACAGGGATGCAGGTACTCGGATAGAAAAAGGCAGGGGGAAGAAAGAAGAGATAATGCTACAGTGACTCGGACGTGTGTGAATAGGACACCGATATCATGTTCGCCAGCGCCTGATGCTACGACGCGGGTCAGCGCGCGAGAACGGAGGAGATACGTCTTACTGACGAGCAAAGGATGACTTGGTCCTCCCATTGATTAACATGGATTCTAATACGTTGGTTAATGGCGGTGAAAAAAAGGAAGGGAGCGTGGGTGTGATGACGCTGAGGGTGTAGCGAATCTAGTGATGGTGCCGAGGGTGTCGCCAGTCCAGCAAGGAGAGACTCTTGACAAGCTTCACTCGCTGAGAAAATGAGTACATCAGGGTTGAGGACGAGATGCACGATGTGGGTTACGCACGTTGGAGGTCCTAACCCACGGGCCTAGTCATACCATCCAAAGCAGACCATGTGCGACAACAGACATAGGAGGAAGGACGACATGGCTTGTGGCAGGCGTTGAGCGCACAACAGGGCGAGCATGGTCGAGCGCGGTTGATGGCTGACTGCAGGCGGTCAAGGAGGGGAGGACCGGGAGGTCGAAGTGGTAGGAAGTAAGGTGAGCTGGCACTGGGACGATCGCGTTCAATGCGAAGTCGGACCCTGTTCTAAGTTCGTGCTCGAGGAGAGCCCATGGCTCTCCCTCGCTTGGCGCAAGCCCGATGTCGCCTCTGCTGGTTTGCGCTAAAGGACGAGCTGAGGCACGACCGTCCATCGAGGTGAGTTAGCTCTTGTTTTCTCCGCTTAACACGATTCACATGTCTCATATAACTGAGCGTTAAAAAACCTGGCTTTAGCAGGTGAGGGTTTCCCTGATGGAATGCCTAACTGGAAGGATCCGGCGTTTGTGGCTGCTGACTTCAGTGCGTCCAATACATATGCTCTGCATCACACTCTGACCGTCAGTGTCGCGTTTCAGACGTCTTCACCAAGCTTCAACACCTTGTGATAGGCATTTACATGTAAGTCTCTTCATAATCCTTCTACATGGTGAACAGATCTCACGCGTGTAGATGGGAATTTGTGACCGCTCTTCGCTACGATTGGTCGTATGTCACTGGAAAACGGTCATGGAGATGGACCATGTGGGCAAGTCAACGCACCTTTTTCTCGCGCTCACCCGGCTAACTTGAAGGCCCATAGTTGTATGAAGGTTGCCGCCTGGGCGTGCTAGCCGCCTCGATTAATGCATTTGTCGGCTTTGACTCCGCGTCTGTACTCAACTGCACAGTCAGTGTCCTTCTCATACTCGCTAGTAAATGAAATGTGTGCTCAATAGCACACTGCACGTTTTAGATCTGGGTTAGGCTCACGTTCGTGAGTCGCCCCCGAAAGCGACGACGGATTGTTAAGTGCTGACCGTGCGCAGATACTTCCTTACATAGCCGAGATATTCGCCTCCGCTTTGATAGCTGTTCGCGCGCATGTTATCCCTGCTTTCTGTGCTGCTGACTCGCCATTAACCCGATGCTTATCACCAGTGTTGCGATCTGGAATCGCAATGTTTACATCATTGGGCTGACAACGTCAGCCCTAGTTTCTCAGCTCGGCGTCCTCATCCATAGTTCGTACCCTGAACATATTCCTACTGATGTCCATTTATACCGAGCCTAGGCGCCGTTATTGTGAGCTCATTGGGTACAGTTTAGCAGCCCGTCATATTGATCGTACTTCGTCTAGGCAAAGGCCAATTCTTTAGGAACTGCATGTTCCACGAAGGGCACGATCCACATCCTCCCTGTGGTGGTCACAACACTTACGTCTGATGTCGTACTGTTTCTTTGTATGTTTACGGGACTCTTGCGGCATCGCGAAGCTCGGAATTTTGGTGTTTGTCGCTTTCTATGGAACCAGGTAATTGTCTCTTTATATTGGTAGTACGTAGTGCTCGCTGACTTATGGGGGTAGGGGCTGATTTGGATCGCTGCCGCCGTTGTAGCTGAAATAGCCCCCGTGGTACGTACATGTTTAGTGTGTCACCTGTGTGACAGGACACAGTGCCAACGCAGTACGCTGATGTTGTATTTTAGGTGTTTTTGGGATTAGATCTGAACGGTGGGTTATTATCATACCTTCACATCCTAATTTTGAGGTGCATACAACTATCTCAGACGCATTCAACTTGGTAAGCTTTATCCATGCCGGTGGACCCCGATTGCAGGAGTTACGACTTACACTTGTCGCGTGCTAAAAGATGTTTCAACCGTCGGAAAGTAAGTTCGCCATATGTTCATAGTTGCACTTGTTCTAAAGCCTCCCCTGTTAGTGATTATTCTGTAGGTTTTTGCCGCGGTCAGGGAAGTACTACTCATGCCATTTGGTCGCAGTTCCATCGCGGCGACGAGCATGTACCGTGGCCTGACGAACTTCGTGTCAGGGTGCGTGGAATTTTGCGCGTGATCACCGTGGTTTTGCCTTCAGGTTTGTTTTAGGCAGCAGCTTGACTGCTAACCATAATATTCTTTAGTCGGATTGAGTGGTCATCTACGGACGACCCCAGGATTCACCGGCGAGACCTGGAACCGGTCAGCGCAATTCGGTTCGCGAGCCTCCGAGCACCAGGCGAGGACAAGTGAGAAAAAGTTGGTACATTGTAGCGGAATCGACGTTCTCAGCCCGCCGTTCTCGACCACGGCCATACTACATAGACCCTATAGCCATTGTCGTCGTAGGAATTAGGGCGCGCTGCAGCCTCAGGCCAGTGGAACGACGATTGATATAATTTATCCAAAAAATCCAACTGGTAGTGCATTCGTTCCACCAGAAGCTGTGGGACCTGCTCGAAGGCATCGTTTCGATGGCACTGGTGATTATCGAGCGTAGTCTGAGCTTGAAGGTTAGTTCGGTGAGGGTAATCGGAAAGATATGTTGACGAGTATGTATTACATAAATCGGTCCGAGTCACCGAATCCTGTTACTCCGAGTCGGCGTGCGGCACTTCGACTGGCGACTGCTCTCTCGATTCAGGTTGTCTCGCGATCTCAGGCTGGACTGCAGTACGTTGGCACAGACCACCATGTGCTATCAGCGTATATGTAACGTGCATCAAAATGCCCTTTGAAGCCACTCAAAATTCGAGGTATCTGCGCGGTGTTATTTAGGATCCACGACGAGTCAACTCCTCGGACCAAACTCGGACCTTGCCACCACGACCCGCAGACGAGGTAACTCCTGGTAACTCGCACAGGACACTGACCAAGACTGACCATCATGTGTACTTCGTAACTTTTTATTCAGGTTCGTGATGGAATCGGTACGTGCATCACTGCTGACGCGCTCTTTTTTCGGCTCCGAGTTCATCTTGTCGTCTTAGCAAAGTTCGTGCTGGACCCATAGTAAAGTTGAAGGCAAAACCTCAGAAGACGTTAGCATCATTCCAGCGAGTCCGAAAACTGTAGACTGATTTTGCGTATGCACGCTCGCATACTCGGCTAACAATTCTTGCTCATCGACCGGCCACGTTGTGCGCAATTGGTACTTATCATCATTGAACACAGCTGCAGCCCAGAAGGACAATCCCGATATGTTGTCCAGCTTCCAAGGTAAGCGGAGGAACACCGCCTAGAACTCTCGAAGCAGATGCCACTGGAATGATGTACTTCGAAAAGAGGAACTACCTTGTCTCATAGGCTTGGCTTCGTAGCGCCCGCAGGCTGAAAAGCAATGTCCGCGACCAGGCTTTCTTTGGGACGGAAATGCACATATGCCGAGTCGGAGCTTCTAGGGGAACGTGTGAGCATTGACCATCTCAACAGCGTGGGTTTCGTATCACGTCGGATCTCGAAGAGCGTCTGCGATGGAGGAGATGGCCCACCACGGACGAATCTTCCGACGTCACCGGAACTTGCTTCAGCAGATTGTGCTGGAGGGATACATATAATGGCATACCTGACCTGCGTATCGGAGACACCTCTCATTAGCCAAGATGCCAAAGTGGCAGGATCCAGCGATTTTGGCCGCTGACTCTAGTGTGTTCCTCTATCTCCGTAAGTCTCTCTGCATTGCTCTGACCGTCATCCCCGCGTTTTAGATGCTCTCGTCAAATTTCAGCTCGTCGTTGTAGGTATTTACATGTGCGCCACTTCATACTTATGAGTTAGTCCTCTTCGTGGTAAACTGATCCCACATGCATAGATGGGAATTCGTGACCACGCTTGGCTACGATTGGTCGTATATCACTGGCTGGCGGTCTTGGAAATGGACGACGTGGGTAAGTCAGCAGACAATTTCTTCTCTTTCTGGATCTTTGACGTGCAGGGTTGCAGCTGTACGAAGGCTGCCGCCTGAGCGTGCTGGCATCCTTGACTGTCATAGCTATCGGCTTCGGCTCCCTGTCTGGACTCAATTGCAAAGTCAGTATCATTGTCATGCTTGCCGAATGACTTCTAACTAGATCTGACTGGGCGCACCGCGTATGTTTCAGGTTTTGATTAAATTCACGCTCGTGAGTTGTTTGCGAAAACGGCAGAGCTTGATCGATGCTGACCGTGGGCCAGATGTTCCCTTACTTGGGCGAGCTGTTCGCGTCCTCTCTGATTGCTGTTCGCGCGTATGTTTTTACCGGGTTTTTACTCGTTGCCTCATGCGTCGCTCACCTATCACTACTAGCATCGCGATCTGGAATCGCAATACTTACATCGTTGTTCCGGCGGTATCAGCACTGCTAGCTCAGCTCTGCGTGCTTATCTCCTGTTCGTGACCTTATTCATCTTCCTCGGTGTCGCTCGCTTACATCGCCATCAGTTGTCGTCATTGTAGGTACACGAAGCGATATGAGTCTAGGGCCACGACTTGGATTTCGCATTGTATTGACCTCACCTTGTCTAGATCAATCCCAAAGTAGATTCTCCTGAATCGTGCACCATCAACATCGCCGACGAGACTCTCCCCTTCGTTATCGCCACACTGGTGTCTGATATCGTACTGTTCTTGTGCATGTTCACGGGACTCTGGCGGCATCGTGAATCCCGGCGCTTCGGCGTGTTCAGATTTCTGTGGGATCAAGTGTGTTCTCCTGTTCTCCGTCACCATTTTCGAGGAATGCTGGCTTACAAGGGACAGGGTTTGGTTTGGATCGCTGCCGCCGTCGTAGCTGAGGTACCCCCCATAGTACGCACATGGCATTGTATGCCAATTAAATATCCAGATACCGACAGTGACATCACATTTTAGGTGTTCTTAGGACTGAATCTCAACGGCGAGTGCCATGTTCCGTTCATACCACATACAATTTTGACTTACATATCACTATCCCAGACCCGTTCGACTTGGTGCGTTTTATCTGCGCCGCCTGCTATGGAACATGAGCGCGGGACTTAGTACGAATGCCACTCTGAAGATGTTTCAACAATCCGGACGTAAAGCTGTCATTTGTTCGTGATTTTACATATGCTGACGGAGTGCGGTTTTCTGCGTACTACTAGTGATAATCTTGCAAGTTTCCTCCGTGACTTGATCTGTCCTACCACTCATGTTATGATTTCAGGTCAATTGCGGCGACGAGGATGTATCGCGGTCTGACGAACTTCAGATCAGGGTCTGTAACATCTCGTCCATCCCCAGTCTCATGCGTGTCGTATTAGATGCTGACCACAGCACTCAGACGCATCGAATGGACCTTTACGAAAGATCCACGATACGTCACTCGGACCGGGACGACTCACGCACTTACGCATCGACGCTGAAGCCGAAGGCCAGAGGGATGTGATCAAAGGAGCGATGGATGCGAGCTACTGTTAGGCATGAGTACTACCCGGTCACGATGTTATCTACAGGGCCTCGTACGAGTTCAGTGACAGCTGCGAGTCATAGCGTCAGAACTTGGTCGGTGCGATCAAGGATGGCGCCCGTTATGGACCCATCGGTACCACTCATCCCTCATCAGATGTATGTTCGACAATGGCATTTTTGGTCAACGGGAAGGATTTTCCCACAGCCATCCACATTCCCCGCATTGCTGAAATCCAACGCCTACAACGCCCTCAACCTTCTATGTCGGTAGACAAGGAGCGACGATTGACCTGGGGAGAAAGACGGTGCCTCCCGATAACGCATACCTTCGGCGCTCGCTCTCTAACGCGAAGTGGACTCCATGTCGTGGAAAGAATCCGTCCCGTGGGAAACGAACAAACGACGAAGCATGTCTGACTTCATGCAAATACACACTCAATATATATGGATAACGGTAGGGTTTTGGGACAGATAATAAAACGGAAGTGACCGCGGAAGCTGCTTCTATGTCATGAGTTCCAAAACCATGAAACCGAGCAGTGTGTTGTAGGAATACGCATAGAGGGTTCGACGAAATATATGTCCCTTCGAAGCTCAGGTGAGAGGCGCATCAGAGTGAGGGCTGACATCGCATCGGAGACCAGGTGAACGTACTCTTACGGTAAGCCATGCTGTGCAGCCCGGTCCCGTTCCTCCTGACGAGCCTTGACGACCAATCGCAGGTACTTCTCGATCCCGACCCAGGTATTGATGATAGCCTCCTCCGGAAGCATGATTGGTGTGTCCATATGGAATGAGGGGAAGGTAGTTTTCACGGTGGTCTGAGGATAAAGGAGTCGGGAGAGAAAAAGAACGATGTCGTCGCGAAGTTGCTCGTCGACCGGCGAAGCGTTCAGCCTGAGCAGAGCGAGACCAGGTGTAAACGGGACGACGTCTGTAGATGACGTCTCGCGACTTAAGGGGGGCGTGCGTGCGTCGAGGTATAGCCCCAGTGTTTTTAGTCGAGGACAATGTTCCGCGAGGGGAGTCAAGGAATGAAGAGTGAGCTGTGGTACGTCGTGCATGCGAGGAATCGGATTGAGGAAAAGGGATGCTAATTGGCATAGGTTCTTCGCGATCGTGGCCATGTCTTGGTCGTTTAGCATGAGCGGATACGTGGCGGCAATCTTGAGAGATTGCAGGTCTTTCAGGTTGAGGATGCCCCGAAGAGTGTCGAATGACCACGTTTCATGATCTTCCTCGTCTGACCATTCATTTGGTTCGTCTTCGAGTGCTTGAAACGATATCGTCGATATCACGGACAAAGTCGTCAACCAGGGCAAGTGACGTCCAAACCCGTCGAACAAACTTCTTGCCGAAGCTTCACTCTCCGCGGAGAGGGAGCGTATGGTGACTGTGCACAGGTGTGGGAATTGCGAGGCGTTTTCACTAAAAAGAAAGACAGTATCTGAAAAGGATACTGCTAGCTCGAGGGTGGTTAATGCGCGTATGAGCCCCTTCTTCAGGACTGGAGAAAAGGATACAATGTCGCTAGGCGGTCGTGCGTCCTCTTGACTGTCGGCAATGTCATCTTCCTCGTTCCCGGAGTTGGTGAAATGAACAAGTTTTATGGTCCCGTTGTTGAGTAGAGTGTTGGCAATTGAGGTGGTGAAATCGTATAAGGAAAACGCCACTGACTCCAGGAGTGGGAGCCGGGGGAAAAAGGTGCAAAGAGGACCTTCGATGTCTTTCTCGGGCAAACCATCTCCCCAAAAAATCATCGTAGAGATACCAGGGGATCTTGCGACAATGTCGTCGAAGATCGCATAAGGTGGATAGCGAGGATTGTCGACCGGAGCGGTAATGCCCAATACCTTGATGTGGTGATGAAGGAGAGGCGTGATAAGATGGTGGCCAATGGTTATCTGGAGATCGACAAGGCGCGGGAAGCAGGTGGCTAAACTAGAAGGTTGGGTCCTGATGATGTCCTCGAGAAGGGAAACCACGGTAGCCGCGCATTTCAATGAATCCGAAAGCTCGCGTACACGGCGGGAAAATGGGAGGAAATGATTCCATTCGGACTGAGTTGGCTGTCGCACGAACCGCTAGATAACGGAATGTAAGAGCCGGACTCATAAGAGTGACAATTGACTAACGTGAGTTTCGTCTCCGACACCGCCGACTGGGCAAACCGATATCGGGGAAAGGAGACGGAAGAGTTCGCAAGGTTTGTCAACGACGCTCCAGATATGATCTCGGGAGGGATCCGTCCACATGCGGCAGACGCGAGCGGTGGCAGCATTGTCGTCTCTACATAGGAACGAGAAGATATGGTCCAGAAGCTCCGGAGTTGAAAGAACAGGATGATGTGGCATCTTGAACCCGTCTCGATGACTTCATGGAATGCATTAGTTGAGAACGTCCAGGAGGGACAATTTACCGAGCCACGCACGTACGTTGATAATTCTATTGCTATTGACAACAGAGGGGTTTATTTTCAGACTGCAAAGAAGTGAGGATAATATGTTGAATACGATGCCCGACACGTACCTCTCAGACAGTCCAATTCGCTGCGAACCCGCGACTGAAAACCCTTCCCTCGCGCGTCTTCTCTGGCAGAAGTTTAAATTTTCTCTTTTGGCGTGCCCGGAGTGGATAGCGGCCCGATAGCCGGCCGTAACCTCTGGCGTGGGGGGGATTGGAAACAGTCTCAGGTGTGTTCTTCCCTTTGGTGTGCTTATCAGACGGTGTTGGGGAGGTCTAGGAGGAGACGAATCAGGATGGGCGACTCCAGGTAGTCTTTTGAAGACTAAAGCAGACGTCGATGAAGTCAACCCTCCGCACACGCGTCGCGACGCGATCCGTCACGAGCGCGTCACCCGTTACGCGTCACGGTATACCCCGGACTGCCGGGTTGAGATTCTTTTCTTCAATTTCTTCCCCAAAATCGGCCCATGTTGTCTCTCGACGGTCTACCGAATCCTGCTCGTCCATTGCTCGTCACAGATCAGATAGGAGCACCTTCCGAATTCCTCCTACAAAATATCTTTGCATCTCATTTAAGGAATTCACTGGCACCGGGACGATGTCTGTTTGTGTCTTCAACCGACGAATCCACGAAGTGGAAGGCCATTTCCTTACGATCGGTGCGTCACGACCATTGCACGATTCTCAATGCTACTAAATGCGACGATTCTACTCCTGAAGGGCTTGAATCTCAGCCAGAAAGAGACCGAAGGCGCATTCGCGTTCGTGGACCTCTCGCCCCGTCTTCCGGATCCAATCTCGTCCCTCGTCGACATCTATCAAGACATCCGAACCGGCATTGAAACTCTGTCGCAAGATGGGATACCCTCTCTTGTAATCCTCGACGGACTCACGGTTCTCGAATGGTTCGGAGTGCCCATCGTCGAGGTCGTCTCCTTCCTCCGGGCGTTGATCGCATTTTGCGGGAAAGTGCGTTCTCGAGTTCTGCTATATCAATCTCCCCATTTAAATGCATCCTATTCAAGCGCGATGTCGCCCTCGTCATACGGCACCATATTGTATCCACGGACGAACCAGATGATCTTCTTCGACACCTCCTCCAGCTCTGCGCCCATCACGTCGAGGTCAGGCCGTTATCGAGCGGGAAGAGCGGTGCAGTCAGCGGCGAGGTATGCGTCCTGCTCTTTGTGATTTGGTGGCTGGCTGAGCATGTCGAGCGCAGATCGCCGTCCATGCTTGCCCTCTGACAAGTACAACGTCCGCCCGACTAATCCCTCGGCATCATGCCATGCAATACCGCCTGACTGAAAGCAGCGCTACTTTCTTCGAGCGAGGAACAGGGCAAGTCGTGTTGTGAAGCGAACATAAAGAAGACCAAATCTTGAACAACGAAGCATGGTTCGACGGCGCCAGCGGGGACCATGTCCGCCTGTATACACATATTTCACAGTACCATCTTGTATGCATTCTCACTTCTCATTTCGGAACGATCTAACCCAACGAAAACCTCAGGGCGTGCCTCTTCAAGCTTCATGCTTCACCGGTCGGCAGTTAGGAGGAGCAGGCCGCGCAACCTGCTGACGTTGAACGGATGGAAGAACCGTGGTGCCTGGGGGAGAATGTAGCAATGGACGGGATGGTCAATTATCTGTAGCGATTTTCTATGTGGGTTATGTGTACTTGATAGGTGCTGTGACCCTCTGTGGCGCACATTACAGTGGTGTCTATGTATTCCGTCGGAAATCCAGTATGGTCCCCGTCCCACATGTGCATGATTCTTCAAGATGTTCCAGCTGGCGGCGAGAGGAGCGGCTGAACCGGTACTGACACGCCGAGAAAATCGTATGCCGTCATTGCCCGCCGCGCAGGTGTAGTGTTCGTATCTGAACCGCGTCCCGGGATAATGCATGCCGTTTGTGTCCACGCCTCCGTCGCCTGGCGCTCCATCTCGTGCAGGACCGCCAACCGCCTTCTCTTATCCTGCGGTGCCCTGTGCGAGGGCCCCGGAAACCTGATAACATTCATATGAGCATTTCGCGTGCGAGAATGGATGGAATTGAGCGCGAACCTCGCGCCGATATGGTTGAGTACGAGCCGTTCAGCGCCCCATAATCCTGCGCACGCCCCCGCTTGTTCCGGAGTAGAGTGACCTCGCTCCACCACTTTGCTCTGAACGAGGGCAGGGGAGCGCTTTCCCAACCGTGGATCGACGGTGACCGGTATATGTGCGTCCGTTGCTTCGTGGATGAGCAAGGATACGGGGCCGGGTGTTTTCGCAATGAGAGGGGTAAGTGCGGAGGGAGATGAAGTGTCTCCTAGGACTACAAGTTTCCGAGGGAGACGCGGGAAGGGTTCACCTGGTGACGGGTCTAGCTCGTGGAAGACATATCCGATACAAGGATCTACGACAATAAGTTGTAATTGGAGGGTGTACGATGACTAGACGATGAAGAGGGCATACCTCGGTGAATGATGGGCCCGGCTTGTACATGCACTTGGCTGCGGCCACTGCGTTTTGTGGCGATGTTCATCCAGAAACCATCTTTTCCACAGAGAAGGTCGCGCCCGGGAGCTTCACTGGAATGTCGAGCATCTGGCGTGCAAGGAGTGATCTTGTCCGTCGGGGAAAGGAGTTCGTGGACGACGTAGGCGTCTGCAGTACGCGTGCGCGTCAGGATTAAGTTGGAGCGGACAAACGCACGCAGGCCAGCGGGTCCGTAGAGTTCAATTTTAGGCTGTTTTATGGCGTATGAGTCGTACGTGATTGTGCGGGGTGGAAAACGGCATACGGGCTTTGATGATGCGGGGATGCCATTGGGGTCATGAATACCCAGAACATCACGCAAAAGAGTGACGAGGCCCATGATGTGGTCGGCTACGATGAGATATGAGTAAGTTGGGCGTAAGGCAGAGATGTAGGCTTTGATTACCGTGCATATGGGTGATGAATACGATTGTGATTCGACTGGCCTTGACGGCCGGAGTGTTTGGTTTCGAAGGCTGGAGCAAGAATTGTCGCAAAGTCCCTTCGGCGCAATCTACCACTATAATGAGAGTGAGAGTGAGAGGTTAATGGCGGAGATCGGCGTGGTGAGCGATCGCGAAAACGCACTCCATAGCGCGCCATCGCCGACAATATCGAGCACGAGACTTGAGCAATTTCGCGAGTCTGAGGGACCTCCACCGCTGGAGGTTCCGAGGAAAGTGACATTCATCCATTGAGACATGTTTTCGTGCGGTCTATGTGGCTGGAGATGCCTGAACCTCCTGAACTCGGGGCCTGCAACTAGACTTCCGTGGAGAACGGCGGCAAAGGTGGTTTGCGGCGGTCTTAGGTAGCAGAAAGTGTGTTTTGCAAAGCATCAGAGGTAGATGGAGAAGTTTGAGACGAGTTTCCTGGGTAAATAGCGGACTGAACCTTGAAGCTTGAACTTTGAAGGGCCGGAGCTTAGGCAGGCTTAGGCCTTGGGGAGTTAGGGCCTTCGACCGACGTAAGTAACGGTCGGGTAACGGTCGAGAGCAAGAAGAGCGTTACGGCCAGAGTGACTGACGCGGTGTGACTGTGACTGAGCGCGTTGAGACTCCGCCAACAGCGCGTGACAGAGCGCGTCGCTCTTTCTCTTCTCCCGCATCCATCCACCCCGCCACCCTCCCTTCCCTCTCGAACCATGTTGGAAGCAAAACTCAACGAAGCCGCAACGCTCAAGCGTCTTTTGGATGGTGCGTCTTCTTGTATTGTCTGGTTCACGCCACAGCGGCTGACGATGTTGTTCACACGCGTCCAGCAATCAAAGAGCTTGTTCAAGATGCCAACTTCGAATGTAACGAGGAAGGGATCGTATGTCGCGTCCAAATGACTGTTCCAGCACTTTAAACTCATCTTATGTGCTGCTTTAGAACCTTCAAGCCATGGACAACTCACACGTCGCGCTCGTGTCCGTCAAACTCGAGGCGGCAGGCTTCCGGCGCTACCGCTGTGACCGTCCGATTCCGCTCGGTGTGAATCTCGGTGCCCTCACCAAGGTTCTCAAATGTGCCAAGGACGACGATATCTGTATTCTCAAAGCCACAGACGACGGAGACGTGCTGAGTCTCACCTACGAGGCGCGAAGTGCGTTTCTTCTACCTTTGCTCTCGCGCTCGTCACTTACGTGACCATGTTTCGCTGTGTCAAAGATGCGGACAGGATTGCGGAATACGACATGAAGCTCATGGACATCGATGCGGACACGCTCGGTATTCCCGACACAGACTATGAAGCGCGCGTCACCATGCCTTCCGCCGAGTTCTCACGCATCGTCCGCGACCTGTCCAACCTCGGCGAGTCCGTACGCATTGAAGTCTCGAAGGAGGGTGTGCGATTCGCGAGCGACGGCGAGTCGGCGAACGGAAATATTCTGCTTAAACAGACCGAGGCAGCGCGCGAACGCTACCGCAACTACGGTGATGACGACGAGGACGAGGATGAGGTGAAGGAAGAAGACGACGAGGAAGGCGGGAGCAAGAAGAAGAAGAAGAAGGTCAAGAAGGAGGAGGGCGCTGACGAGGACGAGGACGAGGAGAAGGAGAAGGAGAAGAAGGACGACGATGCGATGGATGAAGATGGCGAGGGCGAGTTCAAGGCCAAGTCGGACGACGAGGGCGAGGAGGAGGTGAGCGACTCGGAGAACAAGAAGAAGCGGAAGAAGGCGCCGTCGGCAGTGAGTCCTCTTGATTGGTCTGGAGAAGAAGTGGAAGTTGACGCGTTTGCGTGAACAGAATGGCAAGCCCAAGAAGAAGGCAAAGAAGAGCGACGACGACGACGTGCCCTCAGGTGGCGTCAGCATTGAGATGACCCAACATGTCACCCTAACGTTCTCCCTCAAATACCTGGTCAATTTCTCGAAGAGCGCGGCGCTTTCGGACACCGTCCAATTGATGTTGAGGAACGACGTGCCGCTGCTCGTACGCACCTCCCTCGTTTTCATCTTTTCACTGGACTGAATCAATACCGACAGGTCTCGTACTCGTTTGGCCAAGGCTACATTCGATACTACCTTGCACCGAAAATCGGCGACGATTAGGTCCTACCGTAATTGTCGGAGGAACATGGCGTACTTATACTTATCCTCGATCTTCGTGTACTGTTCGTATTTTCTGTCTTGTTTTGTATTGCTCTGTCCTACGTCTCTCCCTCTCAAAAATCGTAAAGTTTCATGGGTCCAAGTCGACCCAACGTGAGGCTACAAGCCGTCCCTTGATTTGCGTGAATCGCTCATAAACCATGCATGGTTCTATTCGTACAATATCCAACTACTAGATGGCGCTACAGCGGTGCTACATAAGAGGTCAGCTACACATACTTGGGGGGGATTTTCACCTTGGTCAAGCAAGCGAACCCGGAATCTCTCGGCCATTTACATCAAGAACAACGATATCGCGGCCCACACCGCGGGCGAGGAGGCTATCTTTCCCTATTTGCCACAGATCTTGCGGAGTACCCGCGAAAGGAGAGATGATCGTTTTGTCACGGAGAAGCTGCAGTACATAGGTTAGGACATGTGCATGAAAGAAAAGGGTACTCGCACCTACAAGGCATCGAAAACCCAATGCTGGCACATCCATTCGGGGGAATTGTTAACCACGGGAACTTGTACGAGGAATTCCTCCAGGGATGTTATGGTGTGGTTAACGACCTTGCCAAGGTATATCATTCCAACGAGTGCATTTGTGCGGATGGTCGTCGGTTTCGATTCGTATCTCCAGTCCATGCTGACTTGTCCGGTGGTGGGATTCCGCCACAGAGAGTTCGTGGCGTGAAGACGCATCGCGACCTCACCCGACGTACTCGTTCTCAGCGATGCGCCCTTGGGCGCTACTATCAGACCGGTGTGGTATGGCTCGCCCACAAAGTTGGCTGTTCCACGACGGCGGTCGTAATAGCCCATGTACAGTCGAGGTTTGCCTTCACCTGCGAAAAGACCCTGAAACTCTGACCCCCACTGTAAGCGGTCAAGATAATGATCGAAGAAAACGCGTGGCGTACTGCTGGCTATGTCCTGCATAACAGGGGTGTGGGGGCTTCAAGTTGGAGAGCCTATAAAAGGGCTTTCGCAGCTGATTTTGTATCCACGTCCTCCAGTACCGCCCGCGGTGAAGCCAGAGGTGTACGGGGGTCGGGGAAGCCTGTAGGCTCGTATTAGGGTTACAGATACCGCTAGTGAGAACTTAGAAGGTCGAATGATGTGGGGCTAGAATAATGGCAGAAGCGGGAACAAGTGCAAGGGTACATAATGTAAGCAGAGCCACGTGACAGATACTGACCGCCGGTGGCCACTTCCGCTCGTCAGTTCACTCACGAAACGTCTCATGTCGATAAGGTGACTGGTTTCTTGCTTGTTTATGCCTTGATTCCAATTCTTCGTTCAGCTCCTCGTGGACACCATCATTCCTGGCTCATTCTCTTCGAGAGCTCGACAAGTCCAGCTTCGCGTGGATCCAATGGAAGATCAGATTCGCTACACTCAGATACCAACCCCTCAAGTACGCCGGCGCGGTGGGCGGAGGTGTCGTCCGGGTAGGAACGGACGCGGTCCTCAAGTATGGCCCGCCACTTTCAGTACAACCCTCGGAGGCAGCGGCCATGGAATATATCGCCCAGCACACAACTATCCCCGTGCCCCGGGTGCGCGACGTATTCAAAACGGGGAAATTTACGTGGATCGAGATGGACTACATCAACGGCCTACCCCTCCTGGACGTTTGGCCCACTCTCACGCAGGCCGAGCGCACAAGTTGCATACGGCAGCTTAAAGGCTACGTTGACCAGCTTCGCGCCTTGCCCCCGCCACACCCGCAGCGCGTGCAAGCGGTTGACGGCGGGAGCTCATTCGATCTTAGGCTGCTTTCCACCGCTTGGGGTCCTTTCGACAGCATCGCCGCATTCCATCAATGCATGGGACACGAATTCGCACTTCGGCGTCATCCCGAGTTGCAGAGCAAGTTCGACAGGGTGGCGGGAAGGCACTGGCGCATCGTCTTTGCTCACGGAGATCTGTCGCCTCAAAATATTCTGTGGCGAGATGGGAGGATAGTCGGGATCATCGATTGGTCGTACTCGGGGTGGTTTCCGGAGTATTGGGAGTATACAAGAACGTGGCTTGGAACGCGCGGAGCGGGCGAGAGCTTCTGGGAGATGTTTCGCGATTCCGTTGATGCTTATCCCGACGAACTTGAAATCGAGCAGTGTTTAGGTCAGGTCCTCAATCGTGATCCTTGAAGCTTGACTAGTGACTTGACCCTCTTGCCATACGGCCGTAGATTTTTGTGGTAGTCTTTCGACATACGCATGTATAGTTCTCCAATGTAAAGTGCACTGTGTCTTCACCAAATCGAGTTTCAAGCTCACATAGCTTCAACGTTCGACATTCGACGCCGAACGTGAACTCTTTCGCAGCCTTGGCGGCCGCAGCGGAGGGCAGCAAGAGGGCGGAGCTAGTCTCCAGTAGCCTCGTAGAGTCGTACTTACCTCGGGATCCTTTATCTGACGGCGGAGCCCTTTTCGATCAATCCCACGTGGCATCGGCGGCATCCCGTCAGGTTGACCCTCACCTTCCTTCACCATCATTGTTGACTTTTTTTCCATCGACTCGCTTTCAAGCTTAGCTTCAAAGCGCCAGGTTTCTCTCCAATCCTTCGCCCTGCCCCGCGTTCGTTCCCTCTTTTGGCATAAAAATATGTTGGACCAAGTCAAGTAACGGCCATACTTTCCAACAGCGATTGAGCATAGTGCCTAGCAAACGCCCGCCTTCTTCCTTTCCTCGAACTCAAGGTCTAGACGTCTATTACTTATGTCGGTAGAGTGAGATGACCTTTCAACCTATTTATCAGAGAAGGTCAATGTTTTTTAGATCTAGATCGTCCTACGACTGGGCACCTTCATTCCCCACATCCTCCGTTCGAAAGATCAACTACTTCGATCTGTGGCGAAAGAAAAAGGCCGTCAAAGAGGCAACAAAACGATATGGGGTGTTCAAATTCAACAATGGACGTGTTTTCCGCATGGGACACGACGCTGTCGTCAAGTTTGGCGGACCTCTCACAGTACGTCCCACGGAGGCGGCTACCATGGAATACATCGCCAAGTACACAACCATTCCCGTGCCACGCGTGCGCGATGTCTTCAAGGAAGGAAAGAACGCGTGGATTGTGATGGATTACATCGACGGTCAGCCCCTGGATCAAGTGTGGCCTACTCTCACGCCGGATGAGCGCATAAAGTGCATGCAACAGCTGAAAGGCTACATAGACCAGCTTCGTGCCTTACATCCCCCACATCCCCAGCGTGTACAGGCCGTCGATGGCGGGAGCTCGATCGACACCAGACTGCACCATACCACCTGGGGCCCTTTCGAGACCATCGACGACTTCAACCGATTCTTTGGGCACGAAGACACGCCCAAGCTTTATCCTAGCTTTCAGAGCAGGTTCGACAAGGTGGCCGGAAAGAAATGGCGCATCGTGTTTGCGCACGGAGACCTGGCACCACATAATATTCTGTGGCGTGACGGGAGGATCGTTGCGATCATCGATTGGTCGTACTCGGGATGGTTCCCGGAGTATTGGGAGTATACGAGGACCCGGTATTCAACGGCGGGCCCTGTGGGCGAAGGCTTCTGGCAGCTGTTTCAGGATGTCGTCGATGTTTACCCTGACGAACTAGAAGTTGAGGAGTGTTTGAATGATGTCTATACTCGGGTTTAATAATAACTGAATTGTTCATTGTGTGGCTGAGTCGCTCGTCCGTTGTGTGCGATATGCGTGATAGTACGGCTCTTCATATAGATTAGCTTCATATTTGATGGATCCGGTCCGGGGCAATATAGTCCGTACTATACTGCTTGTATACCGCATAGCTTGAAGGACGCTGAAAACTAGGCAGTCTGAGCTGTAGTACTGAGCGCTGAACTCGCCTGTGTGTACGTTGGCTCATGGCGTGGGAGAATTGTCCCATCCCCATCGAACCCCATCGTTGGTTTGAACTTCTGCCTTCTCACTAGTCCTCAGTCACCCTGCCCCGCGCTCATCGCCATTGTCAACATGTGTCGCACCAAATTCAAGCCGCTGATCGCACAATTATCGAATTATCGGTCGGATGTCGTCCGGTGTCCTTGGGCCTCCTTGGGCCCTGTGGTACCTGTCAACTGCTCAGATCCGATGTCGAAGTGACAGCGGTCGCGGTGCCGGTGCGTCGTTTGTGCATTGCCTCGACCTGAGACGTTGACATATATGTATGGGACTGCATAGGCTATAAAGGACGACGTGTTAGGGCACAACCAGTGTTTCTCCCTCCTGTCTCGGCCTTCACCCAAGGGTGCACACGCATAACTGGCGCCCGACCACGGACGTGAACTGGGTACGTACTACGACGCGGATGGCCCAGTGCGACGGTATACAACCTAATCCAGATATCTCGGGCATCGGGGTGCGTCTTCTTCTCCCTCCACAATCTATACTTGTCGCTGACCAGTCCTGCTCCCATCCGCTAGATCCGTGTTAATTTCTATGCCACGACGCTGCTCATTGCCATGATCCCCAAGACGGCCGCCACGGAACCCCTCCTTGAGACGCTCTTCACCAACGCTGGTCTGAGCGGGCTCGCGCTCCTGATCTCAACCATCATTCAGACGGCGAAAGGTAACCTGGATCTGTACCATGCGATATACATCCAACATCTGCTGTTCTTCCTCGGGATCGGCATATTCCCGGTAGGTACGTGCGCGTCTTCATTCAACATTTTCCATTCCTATACTCATGGGTCTCGCCTACGCAGCGAAATACAGCTGGGGCACTTTCCGCCTCGTCATGACCTCTCTTTTCCGGCTCGCAACATACATCATGTATCTCGTCTGGTCACTCTACGTATGGACGCACGCGTCCTCCTTCGGGGCCCAACCCGAATGCAACGACGAGGTGAAATACGTCGTGTTCGTTAGCGTGCGCGCGACGGCGAAGTGGCTTAGCAAGCTTTGGATCGCGGCGCTAGCGGTGTCGGCGGGTCTGTTGACGCTTTGGGTGGTGGGGAGGGTTGGGGTGGTGTTGTATAAGAGGTTCTACGTGAGAGAAGAAGACGCCTACAGGGACGAGGACGATGAAGGCGAGGGCAGGACGTGGGGAAACTTGATGTATACGCTCGTGTTACTTTTGTCTGTCTTGTCTTTATCCTGGTTGGTTCGAACGCTGATGGGCGCGCGCATTGGCAGGATATCTGTATATTCGGTGGTGATGCTTCAACTCATGGTGCGTTTCCTTGCCTAGTTTGACCGGTGATTGCGATGTCGACAGCGAACGCGCCAACAGGTCAATCGGAACAATGCCTTGGTTCTATCGGGAGAACAAGCTTGGTCTTTTGGACAAATCTTGTCGCTCGTCATGATCTTCGCCAGCGCGAACGAAGTTATTCATTTCCTCTTCGGAATGCGTCTACGAAGAGACCCCGGCGGGTACCCACGCACCGTCGCTGTGGTCGAACACGGCGGATCGATCATGTCCAAAGAATCCCGTGCGCTCTACCTGTCGTTTCTAATCTTAGCAAGCGCTGATGGTACCAACAACGCAGGGAATCGATGGTGGATGCCTTGGAAGAGGGCAGAGAAAGAAAGCGGCCGAAACGTTGATGCACTGGATCCGAAGGATGGCTCCGACGTCGAAATGCAAGTGGTCAGAAGCGTCTAGTTCAGTGTAATATAACTTTAGTAGTAGTACATCAATATGACCCGCCTCAGAGTCTGTCCCTCCGTTGATCCCATCCCTCTGAGGCTCTGGCTACTAGCATCCTACTTTCGCGTCAAAGCGTAAGCGCATGAACTGTCCAGGCCCGGGTGGCGAATCGCCGGGCCTTCTGTAAGGGTCCATTCGATGCGGCTGAGCGCTGTGGTCAGCATCTGATACGACGCGCATGAAACTGGGGATGGAAGAGATGTTACATACCCTGATACGAAGTCTGTCAGACCTCGATACATCCTCGTCGCCGCAATTGACCTGCAACCATATCATGAGTGGTAAGGAGATACCGAGTCATAGCAGAAACATGCAAGATTATCACTAGTAGTACGCAGCAAACCGCACTCCGTTAGCATATGCAAAACCATGAATAGATAGCAACTTTACGTCCGGATTGTTGAAATATCTACGGAGTTGGCATTCGTGAGTCCTGTGTTTTTATTCCATAGCAGGCGGCGCAGATGAGGCTCACCAGGTCGAACGGGTCTGGGATGGTGGTATATAAGTCAGATCTGAATGTTATGGTATGAAGGCAGGGACGGGGAAACTGACACTCACCGTTGAGATTCAGTCCTAAGAACACCTAGGATGCGATATTACCGCCTGTATTCCGGCATACAATTGGCACGCGACGTACGTACCATGGGGGGTACCTCAGCTACGACAGCGGCAGCGATCCATGCCAAACCCTATCCCTTGTAAGCCAGAATTCTTTAATCAAAAAAGGCGGAAACCACACTTGATCCCACAGAAATCTACACACGCCGAAGCGCCGAGCTTCGCGATGCCGCCAGAGTCCCGTGAGCATGCACAAAAACAATACGACATCAGACGCGAGTGTTGCGACCACGAACGGGAGGGTCCCAGCGGCCATGTTGGTGGTGCATGATTCGAATGAATCCTGTTTGGGATTGATCTAGACGAAGTGAGATCAATGTAAGACGGTATTCAAATTGTGGCCGCTAAACCCATCGCCTGTGCACTTACAATGACGACGACTGATGGCGATGTAAGAGAGCGTTAATAGGAAAATGGATACGTTTACGAACAGTAGACGAGCACGCAGAGCTGGGCCAAAAGAGCTGATATAGCCGGCACAACAATGTAAATATTGCGATTCCAGATCGCGATGCTGTTAGGGATAGGTGAGCGGTTAGAGATCAAGGATAGAAATGGGAAAACATGCGCGCGAATAGCAATCAGAGAAGAAGAGAATAGCTCGCCCAAGTAACAAAGTGACTAGCGCACGGTCAGCACTCGACCATCCCCCGTCATTTTCGCAAACAGCTGACCAGGGTGAATTTAAGCCAAACCTAAAACATACGTGGTGCACGCAATTAGCAGTCATTCGGTGAGCATACAAAGATACCGACTATGCAGTTGAGTTCAAACGGGGAGCCGAAGCCGATAGATATGACTATCATGGATGCCATGACGCTCAGGCGACACCCTTCATATAGCTGCAATCCTGCACGTTGAACGGAAGGACGAGAAAAGTTGGTCTGTTGACTTGCCAACGTGGTCCATTTCCAAGACCGCCTACCACTGATATACGCTCAGTCGTAATCAAGCGTGGTCACGAATTCCCATCTATTTATGTGGAGTCAGTGCACCGTCGAGAATAATAAGTATGCAGTGGCGTACATGTAGATACCTCCAACGACGAGCTGAAACCTGACAAGAGCGTCTACACCGCGGGAATCATGGTCAGAGTGGCACTTACCATGCATAGATCACAGAAATAAAGAGACGCACTATAGTCAGCGGCCAAAACCGAAGGATCCTGCCACTTGGGCATCGTGGTCAGTCGGTACAGTGAGAGGTGTTGGCGATACATATGATAGGGCAGGTATACGGCCGTTATATGTGTCCCCGCATCGTAATCGGTTGACTCCATATTGCGATGATGTCGGGGGATTTGTCTCCACCGCATACGATCTTCGAGATCCGATGTGCATCGCTGTCCCAAAGAAAGCCGCCCACGACATCGTGGACGACGCTTTTCAGTCTGCGCGTGCTGCTAAGCCAACCCTATGAGGAGACAAGCTATGACATCATTCCAATGGCATCTGTTTCAAAAGATTTCGGCGATGTTTTTCCGTTTACTTGCCTTTGAACTGGACAACGCCTAGTTGTGGGGTGGGGAACACCACCAGCTTGTCTCATCAAGATTCGTGAAAAAACCAGCCTCCAGTCCAGGGCGGGGTGCTGCTCCTCGATCTCGGCCGCTACGTTCAGTACCAATCATTGAAGGTACTGTACCAATTTTACGGCGACTGCAAAGGGGGCCGGAGCGCAAAGCGACTCCATGAATGAACAAAAATTACTGGTACGTGAGCCTAAGAGTTTCCGAACGCGCTGGAATGATGTGTACTAACTTTTGGGGGGTTTCACCGTATAGAAGCACAAATGCTAAGACGAAATTCCTGGATACCCGCGGCTCGCGGGACCACTGTACTTTGTTGTGTGACTTTGATGTCGAACTCAGTTCGGCCTTACTCCATCCACTAACACACGAAGACCAATCGGACCATGGGTCGACCGGATTCCCCTACCACGATGCATCGCTTTCCGCGCAACCTACACCTCAACCAGTCCTTCCGCGTCCCAACAGGGCTCGATCTGATGCTCTACCTCCCTCGCAGTTTCGCTCGCACAATCATCCGGGCCCTCCGGGTCCGCCCGTCTTGCAGCCCGCGCCGGAACGAAACGCTTCGCGGAAGAGCAGCATCATAATATGTAGGAGTGGATCGGGAGTGGGTCGAAGCTGTGAGGGAACTTGTGCGTCGTCGATGATACGACGATGGCCGGGAACGATGTCCATGCCCCACTCTAGAAATATGACAGAAGTATTAGTTTTGGTGGCAATATATCAGAAACTGTATACTCGCAATAACCGGCCATTCAATATACAAGTCGCCATCGCCCGAACCTCCGTCTCCGGTATGCCCATCTCCAGCCTCTTGCGCTCCGTGTCTGTCAAAGGTTCCAGCTGACCTGCCTCCTCTCTCGCTTTCCCATATAATGTCGTGTCACGCCATCCCAGAAGGAGAGGCGGACGAGGACGAGTGGGTGCCCAGCATCGTCGACTTGTTCCAGCACCTGGAAGGTAGGACTTTGATCGCGGCCACCGGCACCTACTTCCTCCTCCCCGTCGACGTATATCGGATCCTCCATGTTGAAAACATTGGGCTCCTGGAGTCCCACGAATTTGCACGTGAACTCGTGCTGTTCTCGAGGGTATGTGCACCGGAGAGTGGCGGGCGGTACAGTTAACATCGGTTTAGACCACGCCAACCAGAAACCTTCATCAGGCTCGTCCTTTGGGATCAGATAGTCTGACGGGATGTCGTCGTTTGACGGATCATCGACGACGAGAACCCAATAGTACCGCCCCAAAAGAGTTGAGATAGTGACGGGCTCCGAGCGTCGTTGCTTTCAAATATTCAGAAAATAAGAGGACAATCAGGCCGATGCTAGCTGGGACTCACCAAGCCTATTCGAACCTTTTGTGTCTTCAGGCACCAATACTTTGGCCTTTCGTCTCCGTCCATCCATTCCGGTGTTATTCTGAGAGGTTTCGTCGGGGGCCAAATGCTCGAGGGAGTCGGAGGGACGTCGTCAATTGAGCCTGAAGGTGAGGAAGTACGAGTCGTGAGAACCGCTGAGTCAGGATCGCGTCGACCGAGACGCATTCACACCGACGAACGCGTCGTGCTCACCTTCACCTCGACGTTCCACTCGCCATGACCAGTTCCATGCTTTCCGAAAAACCTCACGAAGAACTTCAGTACCTCCAGTTGATCAGGAGGGTACTCGACACCGGCGAGACGCGTCCAGATCGCACAGGAACCGGGACCATCTCGCTGTTCGCGCCCCCCTCCTTCCGCTTCTCCCTCGCGAACGACACGCTCCCCCTCCTCACTACAAAACGCACCTTCCTCCGCGGAATAATTGAAGAGCTCCTATGGTTCGTCCATGGCGCGACGGACTCTAAGCTGCTCTCCGACAAGGGCGTGAAGATATGGGACGGGAACGGGTCCAAGGAGTTTTTGGAGAAGCGCGGGCTGGGGCACAGACGGGAGGGGGATCTGGGGCCCGTGTACGGGTTTCAGTGGCGGCATTTCGGGGCGAAGTATACGGATGCGGACGCGGACTATACTGGACAGGGCGTGGACCAGTTGAAGGAGGTCATCCAGAAGATCAAGGAGAACCCCACCGACCGACGCATCATCCTGAGCGCATGGAACCCCGCCGGTGCGTCTCGTTCCTACCCGTCAAAACGCGTGTCTTTCCTCTGAACACCCCCGACCTGCAGATATACCGCAGATGGCGCTCCCGCCGTGCCATATGATGTGCCAGTTCTACGTCCACCTCCCCCCTTCATCCGACCCTACAGCACGACCGCGGTTGTCCTGCCTGATGTACCAACGTTCGGCCGACCTAGGGCTCGGGATCCCCTTCAACATCGCGTCCTACGCGCTGTTGACGCACATGATCGCGAAAGTGACCGGCACGGAGGCGCACGAGCTCGTCATCCAGCTCGGCGATGCGCACGTCTACCGCGACCACGTCGAGGCGCTCGAGGAGCAGCTGCAGCGCGAACCGCGGCCGTTCCCCACGATCAAATGGAAGCGGGACGTGAAAGACATCGAGGAGTTCGTGTACGATGATTTCCGTTGTGGAGGGGTACAAACCCCACCCGACGATCGCGATGAAGATGAGCGTTTAGCGCCCTGGAGGGCTACGCGTTACCTATATATTTTCTGGTTTCTCTCTTCCTGGTCTGGAAGCTTATCAATGCATCAAGTCTTGTACGTCTCCCTTCTCGACCCAAGCCTCCACTTCTGTATCACACTTGCCCTACATTCTCGAATCGCCAGAACAATACTGTAGCATCCCCGTTATGCGTGGGCACCGTAACGATGAACGACTTCTGTACTATTTACACCTCCTTGCCTGGTTGAAAATACGAGTCGCCATGGTCCGTGTTCCAACGTTCAGCGAAAAGAAACCCCATTCCGGCATTCTATATGAACCAGATTATGTCGTATTCCGAAAGCATCCAGAACACGACGAAACAGACGAGGAAAAGGACCGAGCCAAAACCACCGATGCAGGACTAGTAGGCATACAATCGAACTATGTACCGTAGTATAATCGCGTCCTATGTAAGTAAAGAAACGGAGGATACGTATATAAGTACAACAACCCGCGACCCTCGCTGTTATGCGCGTTCGGAAGCGGGGGAAGCTAAGTGAAAAAGCAGAATTGGGAAAGAAAAGAGGCTCAGGGAGGGGAGATGATACAACAGGGTCAGCTACAACGTAGGGAGAGGTGTGAGACGAGGGGGAGGGGGGGTGAGTGGGACACGAGGGGGAGGGGGGTGAGTGGGACACGAGGGGGCAGAGCAAGCGTACGAGCGCGGAGAGAGCGATACAGAGCGCGGAGAAAGAGTGAGAACGAAAGGACGGAATTTGGCATACTGGGCAGACGATAAAGGGGGGAGACAGAGATGACAACCTAGGCGGAAAAGCGAAAAGGTGGAAAGGGGACGATGAAAAGAGTGTGTGGTGAGAGCAGGGCGCACGAGAGAGGACTAGATGCGAGCTAGAAGCGCAGACGGCAGTGTGAACTCTGGCAGGAGCGGCGGCGGCACGCCCGCCGACACGCACGACTCGGTGCAGCTTCTCCCGCAAGGCCGCGCCCCGCCTTCGGAACTCTGAGTAGCACCCACAAACCAGAATCGGTCAGACCAAAAAAAAACGCACGATCGGAGACGCGGGGAGGCGGAGGAACACGCACCGACGGAGGGCCACAACGCGTTGAGGACGTCGATGGCGACCAGGAACGACTTGGCGAGCTCCAGCGCGCGAATCAGGCTTGGTTCGCCTGCCCACATTCGCAGGCACCTGCGATAAATGGACATCATCAACGACCCCCGCGGAGATAAAGCCACACAATGAAAAAAAAGCACGCACGTCTCCATCTGCGTGACGAACCACTGCGTCTGGAACGGCCGGCGCAGGAATAGATGCACGTTTGCCTCGCCGACCCGGTGGATGGACGAGCTGACGCGCCGGGCGACTTGTTCCTGAGAACTGACTGGTCGTTCGGAGGCCATTGTGTCAGTGTCCGTGACCAATTGCGACGAGATAGACGAGACAAGACACTCACGCCAGTCTTCCGCGAGTCTACGGTTGACATAGGGACGAGAACCGACGTCGGGGTCCAGAAGCATCCTTCACGAGAGGGAGAGGGCTATCAGCCGAGATGTCCGGCGGGCGGAGGGCACGGAAGAGGCTTTACCGTCTCATGAGGTGGGTCACGGCCAAACGAATGCTGTCGAGCGAGTGCGTCAACAGGAGGAACGAGCGCAAGGGCCGGAGGAGAACGGAGGCACGTACTTGGAGATGAACTCGCGACACATGTACGTGAGCGCGGTGTCGATGTTGCAGGAGTGCGCGTCGAGGGCCTGCTCGACCTCGCGGGTCTCGACGAACACCGCGACGCCGAGTTGGGCTTTGGCGTCGCTCTCCAGCCGTTCGTCCTGGAAGCGGGTGCAGCAGTTCCAGATGAGCATGCTCCGGCAGTACAGGGCCCACACGGTGTCCTTGCCCGCGTGCGGGCCGACGTAGATCGATCGCTCGTGGTACTCGTCCGGGAACATGAGATGGAACTGGACATGTCCGATCGTCAGCGACGCTCGATCGACAAATGCGAAGGGGACGCGGGCGAAACGTACGTTGGACGAATCGCCGAGGAAGAGGCTCATCGGCGCGCGCTGGACCGCGGCGCACGCCACGGTGTGGTTCGCGACGAGCATGAGCGCGCTCCAGCACAGTCTCCGGGTCTCCTCGTTGCGGCACTCGGCCGTCGACCACGACTGATCCCACACAGGCAGGTAGGACATGGAGCCCGACTGGCTGGGGTCCGTGTAGTGGACGCAGTCGCACTTCTTCGGGAGGGTGAACCCGGGCGCGCGCGCGATGGTCGGGACGCCGTTGCTGGAAGTCGAGCGCGTGGGGGTCATTGATGTCGAGCGAGGTCAGCTGGAGGGTCTGAATGATCTTGTCGAGGGTGCCCAGGGCCGCGTCGGCGCGTGCAGGAGTATATTGCGGGTGCGCGGACGTCTCGAACATCGCGAGCATCTATCAATACCAAAAACGACGGACCGAGTTAACTATGCGTCGTGGGATGAAAGGATGTGGAGAACCCACCATCGCCGCCTCGGCCAGTCCGAGGTCGATCCATTGCGAGTTCCAAGACGCTTTGAGGGAGCCGTGGGCCGCGTCGCGGAGCTGGAGCGCGCGCCCACGGCCGGCCGCGCCCATCTCGAGTTCACTCGACTTGAGGAGGGTGGCCAGTGCGAGCGCACCGAGGACGAGCGAAGGCTGCATGTGCGCACGCGCCTGCGGGTCGTACAGTTCTTGAATGAAGGACGAAACATTAATGAATGTAAGCCAATAGTTTGAGGAGCGGAAGCTGCCGGAGGAAGGAAGAGCGGGTCAAGTCGTCGAGAGTAAGTATACCGTCGCGAACCCATGACCGGTATGCCGTTGAAAGAAGGGCTTACAGGGTATTGAGATCGGTGGTAATAGTTTCGAGACTAGCGGGGGAAGTAAGCCACCCGGGAGTCCGCAATGGAGAGAAATGGGAGAAGTGACGCACGCTTGCTCACGTGAAAGAGGGTATGAATCGAGGAGGTTGTCCCACCAGGTGTGGGGGTTGTATTCAGCGGGTATCGAGGCAGCGTTGCCGTCGCCGAGCGAGGCTGGCGAGGACAAGTGCGGGTCAAAAGTAGGGGTGAAAGTCGTGTCCAACGAATCGACCTTCATCGCGGACGGCGTGTCTCGGTGAAAGGTCGGTGGTTGTGGCCTCTTCGAAGGATACACGATCAGGATTGGCGTTGGGCGGAAGATGGAGGGGGAGGAAAGGGAGCGGGGTACAGTACCTTTGTGGGGAGGACGAATCCGTGGCCGTTGCCGGAACGGTACGACGAGGGGGAGACGGGGCTCGGGGAGAGCGGGTGCGGCGAGAGCGCCGTCGTCGAGAGGTGATGCAAACCGGACGTCGACAGGTCTGGCTCCGTCTTAAGCTGGGACGGGCGAGCGGGCTGGTGAGCGTATGAGCGTATGAGCGTATGAGCGTATGAGCGTGCGTATGACGACCGCGCGAGGCCTTAAAGTAAGCCGAGGGGAGGGGGCCTACCTTCGCAGGACCGGTCGGGTCCGCCGGCTCTGTCCTACGCTTTTTCTTCGGTTGCTGGACAGATTCGTCGCTGGACCGCTTCTTGCAAGATCTCTGGCGTGTGCCAGGCCGCTTATCTGGGCCCCTCCGTTTGGGCGCGGCGTCGTAAACGCATTCGTTGTTGCGTCGGTGGCAATTGTTGCATTCCGGCCGGGTCGAATCGCAGCGAATCTTGCGTGCGCGACTGGGTTGGGAGGGGGTCGTCAGGCCCCGAGTGTACGTGATGCGGCGAAGCGAGAAGCCGTGGACGGGAAGCTGACTTACCATTGGCGGCAGGCGATGACGACGTTCGAGATCTCCTTGCGAGAACCCCGTCCCGACCGAGCAGCGCTAACGCGAGTGGGCGAGGTTGGGCTTGTCTCCGACGAGTCCTCTTCGGGGAGCGTTGTGGCGCGGGTCGGGGACGTCGGGGAAGGGGCCATGGGTGGGAGCGAAGGGACGGATACGGGGGGGTTGAGGTAGGTATTAGACCGGTCGTGGGCGGTGGCGGTATCGACCAAGGACGAGTAACGAATGGAAGAGGGAAAATTGTAGCTGGACGAAGGAAAGGACTGTGGGTTCACGGCGGCCTGGGCGTGGTTGGCGCTGACGGCCGAGTTGGAAAGGGGATCGTAAAAATCGAGGGCTTGGCCTGCGCTGGAAGGGGTATCTGACATGTAGTAAGGGGAATCATAGGAAGGAGAGTTGATGTGGAGGTCCGAGGCGGATTGGTGAAGCGAGTCGGCGTCTACGTTGTGATATCGGGCTGTATTGTGGCGGGGGGAGCGGGGCGCGTCGGTGTGGGGTAAGAAAGAAAATGAAAGGAATTGTGAGAATAAAATTCGCGGGACGACGGGGCCGGGGGGGACGTACGATCTGGAATCATGTGCGAGTGGGGTTGAGGGTACGGCTGCTGTTCGAAGACGGGCGAGTGGAGGTCAGAGCCGTCTTCGCTGGAGTGAAAGCCTTCGTCTGGGATGAACGACTTTGGAAAGGGAGTGTAAAGGTCCTTGTTGACGCTGGCGACCATGGGTAGAGGGCCGCCGAGACAGAGCTGGGGCGAGGGTGACGGGGGTAAGCAAAGGATCGGAGCGGGCATTAATCAGAGCGGAAGGGGCCACGCGACGACGGAACTGGGACGTTTTCTCCCAGGCCCACGCTCTTCGCTCGATCCCAGGGGAGGGGGGCGGGTTTGAGCTGAGGAAGTCGGGGTGGGGGAGAGGAACATAGAATATTTCAATACAGTACCTCTGGCCGTTTTTGTTTGCGAACGACGCTTCTCTTCTCGGAACGGGGCCAGAGTGGGCAAGTCGGCGAACGGGTGCGATGACCGTGCGCGCGGGCTTGAATGAGCGGATGCGAGAAGGCGAAAGCGTAGGACAAAGGCCGGTCCTGAGGGAGGGAGGTGGGGGGAGGTGGGGGGAAGAGGAGGAGGGGGGACGGGGAAAGAGGCGACGGTGGCGGGCGATGAGAACGAGATGATAGAGAAATCGACGGCAGCGCGCTCTCATACTCCCCTTCCCCACACGTGACCGAGGTATCTCCGTGAGTGGCTGATGCTGGCTGATGCTGCCCGCCTCCCGTCCGCTCCCAGGCACCTCCCAACCCGCTGCCGATAGCCACCCCAAGCTCGCAGTAAGACGCCCGGCAGGTCGTCCCCCTGTCGCCTCTTCGCCCGTGATTATAATTGATTTCCAGGCGGTCGGCGCTGCCGGCACCGAATAAACTTTAAAAGTTAACCACGAGAAGCACGTCCCCTTCATCTCCCGCGCTCGTCCGTCCCACTCCTCCCTCCCCCCCCTTCCCTCGAAACATATCTCCATATACACCCCAGTCCCACATTCCAGGCCTCGCCTGCACCTGCCCACCCCCAGTGCCCTCCAGGGAAAAAACCCTCGCTTGGAGAAACCGAGGTCAAATGTGGAGCGCCTACGCAACAGATTGGGAACCCCAGATCGAGCATCGTCAATCGTTTCCGAAAATAAATATCGAGATACTTACATACGGGGGTGATCCAGACTCCAAGGTCGCCTGCGACGGGCCCGCGGACCTCCTCTCCAGCGCGAGCGCAACTGAATTCGCATCTTGACTCCTGACGCCATGATGCATGATGGGCAATCATAGCTGCCACAGGCTGCCGGCGTGAACCCGTTCCACCCTCCAAGCCTGCCCGCAGTCGCACGAACAACACCCTATAACGCACCTCCCCGCTTCCCTCCGAATGCCACATGGCCATCTTCTTTCGAAGTCCAGGCAGGTTCCCCGTGCGCGAAAGTGTCCATACGCGGAAGGCCCACGCAGGCACCTGAGAATAGCGTTCGGCGCGAGGCGGATAAACGTCCATATCCCTGTATCAGCTCGAGTTTTCTTCCATGCCTTTACTTATCGGAACGGATATTCAGAGCGCATGGGCGTGATGGGGCTGGATAATGCACGGCGCTCGACTGGATCTTCGAACCGAACCTCCATGAAGGCAAACGTAGCAAAGACGCCCTCCGTGCGCGGAGACGAACCTAAAATACGGATACCGATCCAGGGAGTCATGGTGTGCCGGAAGGGGCGCAGTACTCATATAATTGAGACGCGTCCGCGACAGTGGACACCGGCGCGACCATCGTGCTGGACCGTGCTGGGGGCATTAGAGATCTGCCGCGGTGTTCAAATATCGAGGGAGACAAAAACTTAAAGAAGACAAACGTACGGAGGCTGCCGATGGAGAACGTTATGTCGTCGCGCCTTTGCCCAAGGTGGACGAGTGCGCGAGTGTTTCAGCGACGAGAAGGCTACACGCTGCTCGAAACAGTGAGTTTGCGCACGGTGCGCTGGGTCATGTCCAGGGCCGCAGGCGCACTCCATACACATACCTTTGAAGACGCGATGTGTGAAAAGACACCCCCAGAAGTGACTTTGAACGCAGAGGGCTCTGACGACCATCCGAAGGGCCAACATTGTTTCATATGTTCAATGTTGGGCTCTTCGGGCGGAGAGGGCGCAGAGTCGACCTCGCATCTCCGCGCGTTTCTGTTCCCGTCGTTACAGCCCACACAGATGGTCGGAAGATGCGACGAGTCGCGCGACCGGCGCAAGAGGGTCAGAACCAGGTCAGAACCTAGATGGTGGAGGGTGGCTTCGAGCGTTCACATCATCGCGATCACAGCGGAAATATCGACCGCGTCGGGATTACGATGGGGCCTGCCATGGGATGTGCGCTTCACAGACGCGAGTGACGCCATCCAGCTCGGATATGCGGAAGTCCGCTGAGTCCGTCGAAGACTCGAATGGAGTCCGTCTTGAATCCGTCTCCCGTGTTTGCAACCTTTAGAGTATGTCTATGGGTGAATACGTGCTTCGTCAGCTTGGCCTCGGATATCAAGAGGCAAAGTAGAATCGGCCGACGTACGCAACAGACTGAACGCATATAAGTATATACATCACAGCAAAGGGGTCGTTCCAGAATCCACGACAAACTCCCACCGCGGCATTTTCCGAGGTTGGACAATGAACATAGCTTACGTAATTGACGGCGGGAGAGCGTCGGCACTGTCCAAATGAGGAAAGCGGGGCGGGGGAGCTCGCGCGCGCTCCGAGCCGCCAATTTGCAGCCAAACTCCTCCCTTGTCCGCGACCGCCTCGTCCTCCCGCCTCCCGCCTCCCTATGTCCCTCTTCTCCCAACTCTTTTGCTCCTGCTGCGGTCCCCGAGAAAAACATTCCGTGCGTCGCTTGCGCTTCGTCCGTCCGAAATCCGCCCGTTTTTGATGCTGATTTTTGCGCGGCCGCAGAGCGAGCCGGACGAACGCTCGCGCCTTATCCCGCCCGTAGAAGACGTGGTGTGCGTCTTTTGCTTTGCTCGACCCCCCCCGTCGCCGTGCCTGCGTCTCATCCGTGCCGTTCTATCTCCACAGCAGCCCATTGCCGCGCCATGTTATCGTCGACCAGGAGCGCATGAAGGAACGTCTGAGCGTCATCGTCCGCGCCAAGGAAGGGTGCGCCGTTCCCCCCTTCGACTCCTGCCCCATAACTCTCCCCCTCTAACCCACCCGTCCAGAAAAATGGTCAACCTGCACGCCCCGCTCCCGTTCAACCTGCACAACAAGGCGCTGCACGACCACCTCGACCCCTCCAGCTCGCGCTCAGACCCCATGCGCCGGCCCTCCCCCCAGCCGTCGGTCGACGCGGACACGGACCAGTCCACGAGCTCCATCTCGGTGCCGAACGACGAGGCGGGCGAGGAGGACATCGTGCGCAGACCCGGGATCAGCGTGCGTCTCGTGCGCAGGCCGAGCGCGAGCGGCTCGTTCGCGCGGAGGGGCCGTACCACGCGGCGGGTGGTGTCGGCGACGATCGTGGGCGCGGAGGGCGGGGGAAGAGGCCCGGCAAACGGGGGCGGCGCGGGAACGTCTCTGTGTCCGGGCGAAGACGACGCGGGCCAGACGTCGTCCGCCGCGCGTGCTCGAAACGGAGGAGAGCCTGACGAGGTGCGTTTGTTTTGGTTTTGGCGCGCGCGCTCGGCCGAAACGCTCATGGGTCGACATCTTTTCTTGTTCGCGCCCCTTCCTCTTCGTGTTTGCCGCCGAACGAAACCGAAGCCGAGCCCGTTCGAATCGTCGCCCGAAGAGGACTTCACGATCCAGCACGTAGGATCCATCTCTCGCAGCTGGGGCGACTGATTCTCAGAAACGCCAAAAAAAGGCGCTGGGACAGTGGCACTTACGGTTCGACGCAGGCTCGGGTGACTCGAACGGTTCGACGATTTAATGCCATCGCACGCTTCTTTCACGGCTCCCCCCATCTATCCATCTACCCCATACGCTTACCCGCCCATTTCACTCCATCTCGACCAACCAAATTCCTGCATACACAACACACCAGAAACGCCGCCTTATGATCTTTTCCTTACAACGCTCCTCTGTCTCGACTCTCCCGTTCGTACTCGTACTACTCATACCCCCTCACCCCCACATCGACGGTGCGAACGAGGCCGACGTTTTCACCGTACTGTATCATCCTCTCACTCGTCTGCATACATACAACTTACATCCCCTTGGGTTTCCTGTCTTGGAGCTTCTGTAACCTATTCGTACATCCGCCTGTGAACATGCCTGTATATCTCACCCCCGCCATCACCACTCCTATCTTCTTTCACATTCGCTCTTCTTCGCTTGCCAGCGAGGGACGGTCGCACATTGAACGATAAGTATCGTCAACGCACGTCGCACGACGTACTATGTTGCAATGTAGGAACCTTCCCACCATACGTACCCTATGAGGTTATTTCGTGATTCTCTTCGTCATTAGGGTACGTACGATACACTCTCAGATTGTCCGCCGGATGGTGCCGTGGGCAGGATGCAAGCATATCAAAGTTGGACAGGGAGCTCATTGGAGATACAATCGCAAGAATCACATTCCAGAAACGGCCCTTGTCCAACGCGTGGCGTTCATAGACTTCGCCGACCCCGTCCTCCCGCGGCCTTGCGGTCGTTATCGCTCGCCGCCGACGGAATACACATATAAAGTTACGACTAGAAGTACATGCACACAAAGTGATACAGTGATACAAGGGGGGTGGACGAGCGCAACGCGCTACAGTAGTACAATCGATCGGGGCACCCAGACCCCTCCCCAAAAAACATACACAACAAAAACACGGACCACGCCTGCAGGAAAGGCAAGGACTCGTGGCGCAGGCGGTAGTACGCACGGCCGCGAGAGGGCACCCTTAACCCATACCCAGCAACCGTCCCGGGACGCACTATCCGCAGAAGCGCACGCACTCGACCTTTTCCGAGATACTGCCCACCCACGCCGCGTCCGCATGCCGTCGTGGAAGACCCAACATCTTCACAGGCATCCCGCGCGCCCGCCGATCGCTCAAACACGCCTCGAGCAGGGCCACCGCTTCCCCGCCGGCCTTCCACCGCTCCTCGTCTACGTACGGCCCACCCTCCGCGCCCGGCCCCATCCCCGCCTCGTCCCCATCGCGGTCCTCGAGCAAGAACAGCGTGTGGAGCGCGGGGAACAGCGTGTCCTCCTCCGTCGGCGCCGCCCGCGCGAGCATCTTGAGCAGCGCGATGCCGGTCTCCGACTCGTGCACCTCAACGCGGCGCACGTTGCGCGCGCGCAGGAACAAGCCGAGGAGCTTCGGACCGACGTCGTTGAACGCGACGAGGATGAGGTGGGTGAGCGCGTCGGGGCAGAGCCCGTGGCACGGGTTCAGGCGGTCGGCGAGGTACGCTTGGGGCCCCTCGACGGCGAGCCGCAGCGCGGGGATGCCGGGCGGGTGGAAGACGCCGGCGGAGTGGGCTTCGCGCTCGCGCTCGTCGTGCCACGCCTCGGCGTGCACGGAGACCTGGAGCTCGGGCGCGTAGGTGTCGAGGATGTCGTACGCGAGCGAGAGCCGGAGGACGCCTGGCGCGCGCGCGGGGCCTGCGTACCGCGCGAAGAGGTCGGACATGCTGATGACGGCTTGGGTGCCGCCGAGCGTGACGTCGACGCGGGTGGAATGGGAAACGTCGAATCGCTTTGCGAGACCGATGCAGTCTTCGATGCAGCGCGGGCCCGCGAGGCGCAGGAGTTTGAGCGTGGGGGGGAGCGCGATGGTCGGGAAGAGGTCGGTGTCGGTGTGTCCGCGTCGGTGGCTGGGGAGCATGAGGGGCACGGCTTCTTCGAGGACGAGTTCTTCGAGGAGCGGCATCGAGGTGAGGAAGTGCACGCGCTCGTCCATGGTTGGGCAGGGGTTCGGAGGGAAGAGGTGGGCCTCGCCTTGGTAGACGATGCTGAGGTGGGTGAGGTGGGGCAGGTCCGCGTTCCAGGCGACGGAGCATTGGGTGAGGTAGAGCCGCTTCAGGCGCGGGGCGAAGGCGGAGAGGAAGTTGGCGTGGAACTCGCCGTGGCCGTCGCGCGAGGACAGTCTGAGGGATTCCAGTCGCGGGAGGGAGATCGGGTCGACTTGGATGCTGCTGTCCCGGGATTGGAGGGACAGCGCGACGTCGCTTCCGGTGAGGTCCAGCGCACAGATAGAGTTAAGGTCGAGATGGGGGAGGATGGACGGGAGAGGGCGCGAATGACGGGTGCCGGTGGAGGGGGCCGGGGACGAGGCCGAGGAGGTCGCGAAGAGCGATCGTTGACGGGCTCTGTAGAGGAACATTTGAGCCACGCCACCAAGGTGGACGAAGGGCGGGTCCGGGTCCGGGTCGTAGTCCTCGTAGAGCAGAGGCTTGCGGAGGTGGAGAAAGGGATAGTCGGTGAAGTCGAGTCTGATGTCGAGTGGCCTGGATCCGGCGCGGGTGATGATTTCGGATACCCATTGAAAGGTCAACGCGGTGCAGTCGAGAGAAGCCCATAGGCTGGAGTGCGCTAACGCGAGCTGTGGTGGCCGTGAGCAAGAACAGCGAGGCGAGAAGAACATGCCGCTTGCCTGACGCCATTCGCTACACACATAGGTCACCATGATCCATCCCATATCACAATGTTGAGAAAGTCGTCCGGAAAGCTGCTCGCGGCGGTGGATGTTTTGGACACCATAGCCGTGGTTCGGCCGCGGGTCGGGCACTCGCATCGTTTTGCATCGCCCGGGCGGCGAGACGTCCTTGAGGATCTGGAAGACTTCGAGCAGGATTTCGGCGGGTAGTGCATGTATGGCCGGGCGGGTTCGAGCGCGATGTCTGGCCAAGGAAAATGAGGAACTTCCGAAGGTGGCAGGGATCGATTCGGAGGCCATGTTGGATATCCGGCGCTGGATGTTGGAAGTGAGCTCGTGGAGAATGCGTTTATTCAATGACTTTGTTAAGTACCTCGGTTGATATAACCAGACGCTGCCAACGTGGGCTACACAGGCCTGAATAATGCAAGCGTGGATGAAGAAAAGCGAGGAAATCGTGGTCGAGAAGGGCTCGAAGGAAAGATCCTCCGGTGACGAGTTGGAGCCCAAGTGTGGAGGTCACGTTACTTTGCTTTTTGCGGGTCGATTCGAATGACTCTGACAGTGGCAGTGAGAACTCGCATCCAGGGCCTTTTACGTACACGAGAATGGCAAACGATGCATATTAAAGTGGGATGGACGAGGTCTGGTAGAGGGAAGCAAGGCTTTAGCTCGGCATAGCGGTAACAGGTAATGTACAACGTCGACAGTCGGCTGCGACGTCGGGAGATAAAGTATGAAGATACTATGTATGTAAGTGTTAGTATGCAAAAGCGAAGTTAGCGTCATTGCGTCGAGGGGCGACGTCAAATGGAGGGGGACGGTGCCGTACAATTACAGGGAGATTTCAGAGGGGGGAAAACACGATAGGAGATACAGATAAAGAGCTAAGATCGTCATCGATGGTCGGTGTTGCAACCAAGGTGCGCGCGCGCGATCAGGAGTAAACCGCGTATTCGTCTGCGGCGAAACAGGCGACGTTTGACGTCGCGTCACCATGGCGGTTGGGAGCGGAAAGGGCAAGGCCGATTTTAAAGGTTGTGCTCGGCGATATGTCGCATAACGAGGAGGGAGGCGAGCAGCTCTACAAATAAATGATAAACAAGGGGGGTCAGGGAAAAATGGAAGACACTGTCGTGAGAACGGGCTCACCGACTGCCAGGTGAGGATACGATTCGTCCACGGTGAGCATGCACCCGGAGGACTTGGTGTAGTGCTCGCCCGGGATCTTCAGATTGTAATACGCCACAAGGTAGTTGTTTGAGTTCAGGCACTAGCGGACGCGTCGCGATCAGCAGATTGGACCACCGCGGCAGAAATGGACAAGCTGCCCAGCCGATCGTGCCACGTACCGTCCACTCGAAGTCCTCCCGACTTCGCCAGCTCCAGACGTACTGCTGGCCGTCCGAGGCGACGAACTTGCGCGTTCGCGAGCTGTCGAGCGACGACAAGACGGGGGAGCGTGAGCCTCGTGGTTCGGAAGCGAAAAGGAAACACGAGCGAAGCGGACCTGCCAAATCGGGAGGTCTTGACGAGGTACTGGTCCATCCGCACGCCCGCCCGACTCCCGATGACGACCGTTCCGAGGGCGTGGTTCGCGCCGTAGTCGAGGGCGGCCGCGGGCTGGACGAGACGTCGGGGGTCGGGCGACATGAGGTCGTAGATCATGTACGAGGTGTGCGTCGCGTCGCGGAGGGTGCACCGGACGCTCAAACGCATGCGGTCGTGGAGGTCGACGAAGTCCGAGCCGTTGAGCGAGCCGGAAATGTCTTCGAGAAAAAACGGCATGCCAAGGACGGCCATGTCGAGAGGATTAGGGCTTTGCCGGGCTAGCGCGTCGTGAGCGGTCGCGGGGAGAGCAGGGGGGATCGTTGGACTTACGGACAGAACGTCCTGGTGGAAATAAATACTTTCGCGCGCGGCACCTGGGATGCGATATCCGGATGCGATAGCCATCTGATCTAGCGCGTCGACACCTATTTCATGAACGCTGGAGACGATCTGGCGGGTTCGCGGCGGGCGACTAGCCAGTATCGAGGCGCATCAAGAGGTGCGAAGTGCAGAGAAGGGAGACTATGGGTGTATGATCCGGAGAGGGGGTGCGCGTGGTCGGGCGGTCCAAACAAAAAGTGCACCTGCGAGGAGCGAACTATTAGGGTCGGCGGTCAGCTGTGGCCACGGCCACCAGGAAAACAGCTCTGATCACGGCACACCCACCTATCGATAAAGATCGCAAGGCGTAATGGAGATAAGTGTACGCCATTTTGAGATGATCGGCGGTCGGCGTGCGCGAGCGATACGAGCGTAGTGGGTGTGCTTCGAGGAGACTAGCGAGCGAGCGAGCGAGCTATTTAATGAATGGACATTGTACTCCCTGGGGAATCAAAATGGCCACCGTACCTCGAGTCAGCGATCTCAAAATCGGGAGGGCTGGAGGCGACGTCACCGATCGCGCTTGGGGGGAGGGACCAAGGAGGGACTGCTATTTTCGAGCGTATATCCAATGTCCAATACCCGGAAAAAATTACGTGCAACGAGAGAACTGTGCACTATCGTCCGCCGGCCATCTCCTGATGGGAACGACCGTTGAACATCATCGTGTCGGCAGGGTACCACTCGAGAGCACCCACTGCGGAGGCAGCTGCTCAATGTCCGAGTTGGAGCCGCCGAGAGGATGTCAAACCTTGGTCAAACCCACGCCAGAAGGAAGGCCGAGCGACGGTGGAGCCCGGTGGCAGGACCGAGAGACCTTGAGTTGTATTAGCCCGATCCTACTTAATAAGACGCGTTAAGCGAGATGGATATCTCACCTATCCCGGGGCGCAGGAGGGGCGCGTACCGTTCCGGCCAAAGTACGTATAATCGCAGCAGGTGCCGTATATTGAGAACAGTCCTATGAGAAGCGTCGTCCAAAGTTGGCATGCTCGTCTGGTGAAGGGAATGTGTTCAATCTTTAAGGTGCGGCGGAACCGTGAATGCAACGTACCGCAGGTGAACGCTGAACCTTCCATTCCGCGAAGGAGGGATAAGGTTCAGTGACTTGCAAAGGACTCATGCCTGTGGGAGAAGGGGGGACAGTATCTCAATGCCATGTTATCGAATTCCGCGAGAAGAAACCGTCGAAAAGGTCCACGTCGAGGCCGATATGCGAGAAGGCGCCACCATCACACGACGAATTCGAAGGAACCCACGCAATCCACGGGTTGGTTCAATACAGCGCAGCAACACGTCAACACAACGTAGGATATACGTATACAGAAATGTGATACTGCGAGATGGATGTGATAGTGAGGCGAGGCAAGGCGTTGTTTTCAGGACAAAACATACCAGAATATCGGGATAGAAACTGGTCATCGGCGCCCCCAACGTCCTTCGCCGGGCACCTGAGTTCGCGCGCTATCCTCCCAGCGCCGGCGGTCCCGTTCCCTCTCTCGTTCCCGCTCCCGATGATCGTACCCGTCCATAGCCTCCCTATCATGCACCTCTCGTGGCTCCCGACGTTCCCGCGGGGGGGTCCGGCTGGGGGACCGTGAATACCTCCTCCTCCGAGATGCGTCTTCGGTATGGGGACGGCGAGGCGATCGCGAGCGTGAACGGTCCCGATCCCGGTGTCGTCTATCCTTGTCCTCTTCGTCATGGCTGTGTGCTTTGCTCCTCGCGCGTTCCACGCGCCGTTGCTCCTTGCGCGCATGCTTCTCTTCCCTGCGCTCCGCCTTGCGCCGCCGTTTCTCCTCCTTTTCCGCTGCCTTCTGGGCGGCTATGTCCGACGCATCAGGGTCTGGTTTGGGTGTAGGTCCAGGAACTGCGTTCGCGCCTGTGGCTGCTCCAGCGGACGCCCCGGGGGTCTTCTGCGAGGGTCCAAATCCACTGGATAGGGGGTCAGCAAGCGTTTCGGGCGAATGAGAGGGAGGGGGACTTGGAACACGCCACGCACAGTGCCACGGACATCGCTTCGGCTTCCGCCTCTTTGATTTTACGAATCTCCTCCGCGCGCTCCTGTTCTGTGCTCGTCAGATCTCGATTGTACCAATGCACATCTTTGTTCTTCTGCCAGCGGCCGGTAGGCGCATTTATACTGTGCCCAAGGTAGTTCTAGCGTACACGAGGTGGCGGGTCAGAGAGAGCGCGGTGAAGGTAAACATCGTCGAACGCACCTCCCTGTCCTTGTCGGCGGAGACGTCTGACCATTTGAACTCGGCTTGGCCTCCCCGGGTGCCCCCTCGCACGGGTTCGAACATAGTCGTGGTGATTGGGTGAGACGAAAAGGGGAACGAGAGATGGAAGTGGTGGTTGGCCAGAAGGCGAGTAAAGGGTTGGTTCCGGAGCTTCTGCCGAAGCTAATCGTGGGAACTTCGGATTCGTAGTCCTCAAGTTCAACCTCCTCATCCGAACCGTTCCTTTTTTTTTTTGGATCCACCGCCCGCATTCGTCTATTATTCCTGTCGATGGTCCACCCAGCACCCCAGGTCCACCCCACCTTTCCGTACTTCTATAATTTTCCCAGGCGGTATACGAAGAATGTCGGACAGGCAGTCCCTTTCATACTGAATTGACGGGAGTGTTTCTCGTGTGACGGTCGACTTCTGATGTTCACCAACGCGCTTGCACGTTCAATTCCATCAGCTGAGGATTGTTCACAACGTGGGGGCCTTACCAGCACAGTAAGCACAACTGTATTCGCAGACGCTATTACTCATCTCCGACCGAGGGCGGGCATTCTGTTCGTAGACTGAGACGGTGCACCGAATACTCACTGTTCTCAGCCTAACTCGGTGGACTTGGTATCGTCGTCTCACGCGCACCCGGCGGTTGTACGCATCTGCCCCTTCTCTATGGGGTCGGAGTCAATAAATAAGCTTCCCTCGAGTTGAGAATCTCGGCGGCAGTCGCAGCCATAGGTACGACCTCCCGCTGTTCGGCCAGTGTCGTCTACGTCAGTTTCACTCCACGAGCAGAACCGGTGACCGACCGTTCGGTGAAGTCCTTCTTTTCAGGATCAAAGAACCAGCCTGCAGGCATTGTAGATGCTCGCGTGGCACCTCAAACAGGCATATATTCCCTGCCTTCGATCGACGCGTCCCTCGACGCTTGCACTCCTGACCTTGGGCCGCCGACGTCGATGACCGCCGTACACCTCGTTCCCTCACGGATTTGTACGTTTAACTCACCTCTGCTGTTTGGTTCAGCCTATACCGTTGTATTTTCTCGGTGGGGCTCTATAATGCCGCCGTGTAAATATGGCGTGCTCCAAATCTCCGACCGAGGAAGCCTCAAACGCGACTCGAAGTGTATGTCGGGCGAAGCGGTATTCAATTCCGCTGGACTTGTCTTGTGGCTTGAAACCTCCACCGACTGGGTCGATGGGTCTCTCTTTCCGTCTAGACCAATCCAGGGGGCGCGGAGAAAAGCTGCAAGTTTGGGGAGAGCTAGTACATCTCGGGGTTCTCCTCGACACTCCCTTGTGAATATCTTCCCCTTCGAGAGTCGTCTCTGGGTCGCGTGGTATGGTGCGTGAACGATACAGTCCAAGTGATCTTTACTGAAACTCCACTGTCATCGCCGACGTCCTGTCTTTTGAATATATATCTTCGGCAGGTTGTGATACTCCCCCGAACGTGATCGATCCAAGGTGGTGTTATGCGAGCACGGACGTTTCCTTCGGAACATGGACGTATCGTCAAAATAACATGCGTACTGAATGTCAACCCTCGTACGGACGGATCCCCTCGATCGGCTTCTCTTCTCACTCGCTGGTCTACTCGTGTCAACAATCGCTCTACTATCCAACGTCCAACGTTGTCCAAAGCACTAAACGGCATCCCGCGATAGTCTCGACCGTCACCACTGCTCTTTTATTCTTTTCCGGGTCAAAAATGCAAACACACCCACCATATCTGGCTCATGGCTCATGGTACTTTCACATTCTTTTAAAAACGCCGTTTATCTCGTTCTGCTCAGACTTGAAATCGCGCCCACGCAGTCGGCAGTTAGCACGGCCTTTTTTTCGACGTTGATATCAAGTACGCCGTCCGTATGTTCATATCCAATGTAATTTGTTCCAACGGCGGTATAATGCAGGCTTTTCGCGTGGAGGCAGACGCGTCGGCGTACACGCGCTTGTTGAAATGTTGAGGGGCGTGTCGCGTGGGAAATCGGGGATTGCCGAGACTGAGCGGCCAGTCAACGGAGACGTCGCTCTCACTTGCTTCCCCCACCGCCCTCGCCCACGTCCCCGTCGCGTCCTTCCTCGCGACACCTTCCTCCTCCGCTCTCAAATATCTGCGCACGATGAGTAAAAAGGGAAGCAAGGCCCCCAAGGACACCTCGTACGAGTATCGCGACGTCGTGCTCGCGAAAGTGCGCGGCTATCCTCCATGGCCGGGGATGGTGCGTGGCCTTTGTTCTGACGCGTCGTGCTCGGGTTTACGTTGCGATTTCTGTCTCTTCCAGGTGGTCGACCCCAGCTCTCTCAACTCTGATGTGCTCAAAGAGCGCCCATCGAATAAAAAGGCCAACTTTTATTGCGTGCGCTTCTTCCCCAAGGGCGACCAGTACGTAGCAATTTTCGCGCACTGGTCCCGTCTAACCACGCCTTTTCAGTGCTTGGCTTGTCTCGAAAGACATATCGCGCCTGCTGCTTCATGAAATTCAGGCCTACGTCAACGAGCCTTTCAAAAAATCCGGCGAGCTTCTCGAGGGGTACCGCATTGCCCTCGACCCTACCAAATGGGAGGCCGAATTCGAGGCCGAGCGCGCTCAAGCCGCCGAAGAAGAAGCCAACGCCGAAGTTGACCAGCTAGACGATGCCGAGGCGGACGGCGACGCGGACGGGGACGACGACGACAAGCCCAAACCGAAGAAGCGCAAGCGCGATTCCGAGGCCGCGTCTTCCAAAGCTAAATCGAAGGCCAAGGTCAAGAAGGGCTCCTCTGAGCCAGCCTCTGCCGCATCGAAGAAGAAAGCGCCGACCAAAGGCAGGAAGAGCGGTGGGAACAAGTCCAAGGACACCGTCGAGTCAGAGGACGACGGCGAGCGCGCCGAGGCGGACGAAGACGCTGGACCCAGCAAGCACACCTCCCCCCCGCCAACAAAGAAGGCGAAGCGCGAGAAGGATGAAGGACGTGAGCACACTCGCCCTTTTCTCCTTTTTTGCTATGACGTGTAACCCTGCTTTTAGCGTTGGCGAAGGATCCGCAAGCGGCGCTGGTCAAAGATTGGCGGCACAAGCTCCAGAAGACGTTCCTTAGCGATAACAAGGATCCAAAGCCCGAGGTGCGTACCATCTTACCCTTTTTTCGACTTATTTCCCCTAACTTTTGCCTAGGATATGCCCGGCTGCGACGAGCTGTTCAAGACAATTGAACAATACGAGAACATGAACATCGACTACCTCGCGGTACGCCGTTCCACCAGCCTACTCCATGCATTTACTTCATGCGACCCTATAGTACTCAAAAATCGGCAAAGTTATGCGACACATCCACCTCCAGCCCCAGGAAAAGATCCCGCGCGACGACGAGTTCAATTTCCGCCTGCGAGCCAAGGCCCTCGTCGACAAATGGTCCACTATCGCGGACGTCAAGGAATCGGAACCCAAGACCAATGGGGCGCCCAAGGAAGAGGCCGTCGATGATAAGTTTGCGCCCGCCGAGCAGAACACAGACGACAAGATGGAGGAGGAGGTGAAAACCGACGCCGAGGCTGCCCTTCCCGATGCTGGCGACGCATCCATGCTCGCGGATGTTACCATGTCCGAGGCGTAATGCCTGACCCCACCAGGTGGACAGAAGGGCCCCATGCGCCCAATCTATGTGTTGTATGTATCTCAAACAGTCACCATGTCCATCGCTCTCCCTTTATGCTCCTGCACTTTTATCCCTGCTCTCTCTCACCGTCGGGTTTTTCTTATTTCCTTCTCGCGCTACTCCTGTTGTTTCCCCCATCCTTAAGTTGTCTCCTTTGCGCGTCGTTGCCTCATCTCTTGTATCGTATATATCTACTCCAATCGAATGGTGACATCAGCTACATATCTTCGTCGCTGTGCATGGTCTGGTCGTGACGGGATGTATTGGTCTGTTGCTCACTTATCTAGGCTTCCCGACAGTATGCGACCCGGTTGGTGATCTGGTATGGCCCACTACCGTTTGTATGGTCATTGACGAACTTCATTCCAATCTATAGTACGTTTCTATCCAGGCCTTTCCACCTTCCCTGGACCCCAATTCCGGCCGACGAAACACCCTGCATTCTCGGTATCGAGCATGCGCATCCGAAGGATCGATTTCAGTTAGAGGACAAGCATGAACCCATGAAAGCTTCGCATGGACTGAAAGTCAATTGACATACCAGGTTCACGACGTTCGTCATCCTTCCAGACATTCCCCGAGGTTCGTGCCCCTTCTACATACAGAGCACGATGCCTGAACTAATGTAGTCTCAGCAGCATAACATCGCGCATAACATCGCGCATAACATCGCGAATTATTGATTGGTCGTTGTCCGACTTCTTCGTTCTCTTCCAGCCTGGGTGACCCCCGGTCAGTTGATTTGGCCATGTTTCTTAGTCCATCCTCTGCAAGTACGCATGAAGCTCCCGCTCGAAGCCGACCATCTTGGCTGCAAGGCCGGCTTCACGTTCGCCATCCCACCACGGGACAGTCTGTCAGCAAGAGCAAGAATCTTTGCACGAATGGCGTTCCAGGGGTTGTAATGAAGCGATACCGTATTTTGCGCTGCCCCCAGAATGGTTGGGTTGGTCGAAAGGCTAGGCCGCCCAATGTGGATCGATTTTGCTGGCAGAGGGACAGCCTGAGTCTGCTCGAAGGGAGATCCAATCGCTTATGAGGACTTGCAACCAGGTCAGACGGAAAGGGCCCCTCCTTCAATTTCGCTTGGACGAATACCAAGGAATCCAGACGACTTCGACGTATCGTGGCGTGTACGAAACTGACATCTGCGTATGGTATACCGGTTCCTCTTTCCTTCTGCATCCACATGCTGATTTCTTTATCGTGCGCATTGGTGTACGAGCCGTAAGATGCTGAATGACCCGGCTTAGTTCTCCTCCCCCGGATAGGGTCCGTAAAACGATAGTACATGGGAACGATGTGATATATGATCAACGCGACTCGATACATTGGTACAATACACCGCTTCGCCACCACAACGGACATACAAAGCAAGCAGATGAAAAAAAAATGAGTCCATTCGTAAGGACATGTGGCGCACAGTCCCCACTCTAGACGTTGTTGCGAGCAAGGAGGTTCTGGGTACCAGAGGCTGGAGGAAGAACAAGCATGAGCGCGAGCGAGGAAGGTGCGACGAAAGAACACCATACGGATGGCAGAGAGCGCGTCTTGGACGGCCGTGCTCTTGAGCAAGTTGGACATGTCCGCGGGAGACGAGTTGCCATTGAGACCGATGAGATAGGCGATCAGACCAGCGACGTGGGGAGTCGCCTACCCATCCTCGTCAAAAACCCACTTTCTGCCGAAGGATCAGGACGGAACGGACGTACCATGGACGTGCCAGAGATGGTGTTCGTCGCGGTGTCGCTGCCGATCCATGCGCTGGTGACATCCAAGCCCGGGGCGAAGATGTCGACGACAGAGCCGAAGTTGGAGAAGGACGCGATGCTGTCGGAGATGGTCGAAGCGCCGACGGTGTTTGCGCTCGGGGCACGGGCGGGGCTCGTGCTGCTGGCGTCCGTGGCGGAGTTGCCTGCAGCGACCTGGGATGATGGAACATGATTCAGCCATAAAAGCACCATGAAAAGGGAGAGGCAGTACCGTGACGTGGATCCCTTGGCCAGTGAGCTGTACAAGTTCATCGTTAGTTGCGGGGCCCGTGCGAGACGGTTAGGGAACGCACGGAAGCGACGGCGTTGTCCAAGGCCGTGGAAGCACCACCACCCAAGCTCATAGTTGCAATGGAAGGGCGACCGGAGGAGCTAGCGGAGCTGGCGACAAAATTCAGGCCGGAGATGCTATTTGACGAACGTAAGTTCGAGTTCGCCGCGGATCTAGGCGAGGCGCTTGCTCACATGTCGGAAATGGCACCGGAACTGAAATAACCGCGTTCAAAAACCATCGTACTTGAGGCATCTATGCGGGAGAGCACTCACCCAGAGTCCGAGAGGACCTTGACAGCAATCAGGCTGGCGGCCTAAGGAGGAGTGAGTAAGATAGATCCACGGATAACGAGTTCGAACGCTTACCTTGGCCACGCCGTACTGGGTGCCGGCGACAGTTCCACTCACGTGGGTGCCGTGGCCATTGCCGTCGACGTTCTGTGGCCGTGCTTAGGAAGAAATGTGACCAAGGGATGAGTTCAAACCTACCTGGGAGCTCCCGAAAACAGCGCCGAGGCTGGCACGCCCCCCAAAGTCGCTCTAGAAAACAACAAGTTTAAGTATCACGGCGGAAGCAAGAGGGCGTAAGAATATTCACGTGGGTTGTCGAGATGCCAGTATCTGGGTGTTATGCGTCAGAGAGGTCAGACACAAGCAAGTAGACGGTTCACCCACCCACGACGTAAACATCGACACCTGCACCTCCCGAGGAGTCATAGCTGTACGAGTGGTCGAGCGCAGAGTCGGAACCGCTGACGGGGCCATCCTGACTGAGACGGGCGAGGCCCCAGGGGGCATTGGTCCTATAAGAAAAACGGGCATTAGACTCTCGGAATGTACCCTGCCGTAGGAAGGGGACGTACTCGGTGACGGTCTCGAACGCATGCATGATGCCATCCTCCTCAATGGCCTCGACGTCGGGCGATGCGCGAAGGGAGGTCAGTGTCGCTTCGTCAAACTTGCCTGAAAAATTCCATCAGATCACAGAGGAAAGCCATAAAATGTGAAGATGAACCTACCAGCGTAGGCGTTGATGACGTCCCAGTCGGAGTGAGTGACAGCGACGTCCGAGCTGGCAATTCTGACGGAGCTGAGCCAGTCGAGGTGGGCCTCCTTGAAGGCCGTCGACTTCAGCAGGACGATATGGCGGCCGGAAGTTTCCCCGTCGAATGCGCTGACTTGGAGAAGTGGGGTGGTGGCAGCCGCGAGGGTAGGAGTGGTGGACTCGGAAGAGAGAGACATGATTCAAGTGTTGAAGAAGTGTTGAAGATGGGGACGATAGATGGGAAGACTTCGTTGAAGGCTGGCAATTTTGGCGTGAGTACGAGAGGCTTTTATACGGAGAGGGAAGCACCACAGGGACAGAGACTCGTCAGTGTTACATCGCCCGCCGAAGGATGGATACAAAGCCAAGAGGAAGGGTATGTTAGGTCCATGTGGTGGCCTACAGAAGGAATGTTGAGACGCGCGGCTGTACTGTTCTTAACTTGCATATGCCAGCGCGGAGCTGACGGATGGATTCATAAGAATGTACACTGACGGCGATAGGAAGAGGACCTGGTGAAAAGATGATGAGAAATATCCGTCTCGGCATCGTGTGGTGAACAGAGAGCTGTGGCTGCATACGGCCAAGGAAGGGGATGATCGTCGACCAAGAGAAGAGGCTGGATTTTCTCCTGCGCTGCATTGCCCGAGGAGCTATATCAACGACGTGATCAGGCCTTGACCGGAACATGACGACCTGGGTGGATACATACTTGACTGTGCTTCCCACTTCTTCCCATTATCACGGTGTTCGACTCGATAGTCAACGGGCACGGTGGCTAGGAGCAGATGGTGCGAACGTCGAATGACTAGGAGGATGACTCCATTAGGGGTGGTCTGCGTGTCGTCGAGATATGGCGTCGTTGGCTTACCTCGCTAGCTGCCTTGAGGCTCGCAGCTCGAAGGCTCAAGTTCGCCCATTGGGTATCCGGAACGCGCAATGGAAGGAAAAGCAGGGTTTGTGCCCAATTTCATACAGGATCTGTCTGAGGGAGATTCTGTCTCAAACCCGCCACCGCGACGCAAAAGGGATGCTGGGGTGTATTACTATCAGCATATGCCACTGTTGTATGGTATCCGGATTCCGTGGGTGGGGACAACAACTCCGCGCCTTGGCTGTCGTACCACGACAAAGCAGGTTCACCGGACAGACGATCCAAGAGCACAAGTCCATGGATTAGGAGGTAAAGATCTTCGTAATTTCGCAATAAGGAAAGGTAGATCGACCCGAAGCCTGAAGGAGTCGGAAGGACGTCGTCAGTTGAGTACGTAAGTTAGTCACGCGATTGTGGGAATTTTTTACGCGTTTCGATTCGCGTCGCCGTCGCGTCGCGTCTGTTCAACCGGCTCCATTGCAGCAGTTCTCTCTTTTCCCCACCGTCGGCAGGTGTTCCTCGCCATGTATATTAAAACCTTGACGATACAAGGTTTCAAGTCTTGTGAGTGGCGCAATCTCTTCTCTCCGAATGCGCTTAACGTTGCTACAGATCGCGACCAGACACAGATAGAGCCGTTCTCGCCTAGACACAACGTCGTCGTTGGACGAAATGGTTCGGGGAAGAGCAACTTTTTCGCCGGTGCGTACAGTCTAACGGATTCTGATGCTCGTGTCTGACATCATTTCTAGCCATCCGATTCGTTCTCTCCGATGCCTATACCTCCATTTCGAAGGAGGAGCGCCAGGCCCTCTTACACGAAGGCGTCTCAACAGCACAAACCATGTCCGCCTACGGTGCGTAGTAACTAGTATTCTACGTTTGTTTTTACTGAATAGTTTTCATCAGTGGAAATAATCTTCGACAACACCGACAATCGCTTCCCAACTGGTCGAGAGGAGGTCATTCTGCGTCGAACCATTGGTGTCAAGAAGGACGAGTACAGCCTCGACAAGAAGAGCGCTAGCAAGGCCGACGTCATGAACCTTCTGGAGAGTGCAGGCTTCAGCAAATCCAACCCTTATTACATTGTGCCACAAGGAAGAGTGCGTGCTTCTCCCTCCCAATGCCACTCCATCTCACCCCGGCGCAGATAACGGCCCTCACCAACGCCAAAGACCACGAGCGCCTCGCGCTTCTGAAAGAAGTCGCCGGAACCAAAGTATACGAACAGCGTCGCGCCGAGTCCCTCCGCATCATGGAAGAAACAGAGGCCAAACGCAACAAGATCGTCGAACTGCTCGAATACATCGACACGCGGCTCAGCGAACTAGAAGAGGAAAAGGAGGAGCTCAAGGAGTTCCAGGACAAGGACAAGGACCGGCGCTGTCTCGAGTACGCGCTCTACCAGCGGGAGCTGGAGGACATCGGCGAGGCGCTGATCGAGATCGAGGAAGAACGCAAGAACGAAGTCCATGGTGCAAATCAGCGACGTGAGCGGTTCAGTGGCCGCGAACAGCAAATTCATGTATGCGCCCACGTTTTCCTGTCCCTCCTGCTCTCATTCACCCTCGACCGCAGACGCTCGAGAAGAAGATCTCCGAGACCAAGCACGATCTCACCACGGCCACCATCACCCGCCACGGCGCACAGTCAGAGCATACAGACCTCATCCGCGCGCAAAAGGAGCTCGAACTTCGCGTTGAAGACCTTCGCGCCGCCGACGCCCGTGCCGGGGGCAAACGCGCTGAACTCGAGGGCGAGCTCGAAGGGATCGAGGCGCAAATCCAGGCCAAGGAGGACGAGCTCGCGCAGCTCCTGCCGCAATACGACGCCCAGCGCAACCAGGAGGCGGAGCTGCGGCGAGCGCACGACGAAGCGAAGGGCCGCCTCTCCTCCTTATCCACCAAACGTGGGCGCACGAACCGGTTCCGCACGCGGGCGGAGCGCGACCAGTACTTGCGCAAGGAGATATCCTCCGTCCAGGCCCACCAGCAGACGCAAACGCGCGCGTTGGATGCGGTGCGCGGCGAGCTTCAGGCGGCGGAGCAGTCACTGGCCGAAGTGGACACCAGGCTGGAAGGCCTGCGGGACCGTGCCGAGGACGGGAGGGCGCGGGTCAAGACGCTTGGGGAGCAGATCGCCCAGCTCGGCGAGGAGAAGGCGGTGCTGACGGAGCAGAGAAAGGAGCTGTGGCGGGAGGATGCGAAGGTGGATTCGGCCCGTCGTCATGCGTGGGACGAGTTCAGGTCGGCCAAGCGAGCACTGTCGGGGATGATGGATAAGGTATGTCAGGCGTCCACCCAGGGATCGCGGCGCTCACGTCTAGCTCAGGACACGGGCATTGGCTTGCAGGCCGTAGACAACATTGCGGATCGCCTAGGCCTCGACGGCGTATATGGTCCTCTTTATCGGTTATTCGAGATCACCGATCCCAAGTTCAACATCGCTGTTGAGCTCACTGCAGGCAATAGGTATGCGTTCATTATCATTGTCGTCAACTCGAAAAAAATAGAGTTATTCCCAGCTTGTTCCACGTCGTTGTCGACACCGACCAGACCGCGTCTAAGGTCCTGGACGTCATGATCAAGGAGCGAACTGGTAGGGTCACCTTCATGCCCCTCAACCGCCTCAAGCCTAAGAACCCAGCACCTCCCAACGCCCAAGACGCCATTCCGCTCCTGGAGAAACTCAGCTACCAGACGACGCACCAGAAGGCGTTCCAGCAAGTCTTCGGCAAGACATGCGTATGCCGCGATCTCACCGTCGCCGCTGCGTACGTGAAAAGCCATGGCATCAACACCATCACGCTCGACGGCGACAAGGTCGACCGTAAGGGTGCGCTCACCGGCGGATACCACGATGTGCGTCGGTCGCGCATCGAGGCCATCAAGAACGTCACGGCCTGGGACGCCCGATTCCAGGCGGAGGACAAGAGGCAGCGCGAGATCAAAGCGGCCACGCTCAAGCTCGACCAGCAAATCACCCAACTTTCGGGCCGCATTCAGGTGCTCACGAACCAACAGCAACAGGCTCGTGCAGCGAAGGACAGCGTCGGCGCCGACACCGCGGGTGTGATGCAGGAAAAGGAGCGCCTGGAGGCGCGGGTCGCGAAGTTGCAAGAGGACGTCATCGACCTGGAGAGCGAGCTCGGCGGCCTGAGTGCGAAGCTGGAGGGGTACCAGGACGAGCTGTCCAGCCCCATGGCGCAGGGGCTATCCACGGAGGAGGAGAAACTTGTCGACGACCTTCAAAGGCAGATCGAGAACCAGCAGAAAGCGCTCCTCGAGCTGTCGAAAGCCAAGAACGAGGTCGGTTGTGTTCCCCTTCGTCCTTTGCGACAGTCAGTCTGACATTGCGTCTGCAGCTTGGGAGCAAGAAGAGCATCATCAAGATCGAACTCCACGAGAAACTACATCGACGGCGGGACGAGCTTCGGGCGAAAATAGAGGCTCTCGGGGAACCTGAAGTCGGCGATGCCACCGCCGCGGACGACCTCGCCATCCGCCAGCGCGAGCTCAAAGTCCTCACACAGTCCATCAGGTCACTCAGCACGCGTCTCGAAGGTGTGTGTCTCCCATTCTCCGTCCACACCCGGCGTTCATACTCACAACGCCTGCAGAGATGGAAAAAGATATCGATCGGTTGTCCAAGGAGCTACGAGATGCTCGGGACGAGCTGTCGAAGGTGCAGAACCAGCAGACGGAGGACAGCAGTAGCATGGCTAAGCAGCAGAAGAATACTGAGCGATACATGGCGAAGCGCAACCTGCTCACGGGCCGCAAGGACGAGTGCAACCGCAACATTCGCGACCTTGGCGTTCTCCCTGAAGAGGCCTTCGAGAAGTACACCAACGAAAAGGCTGACCGGGTGCGTATCTTCGTGGTCGGGCCTTGCTTGCATGGTTCTGAAGCTTTCCTTTATCCAGCTCGTCAAGAAACTCCACACCTGTCAAGGAGGGCTTGAAGAAATTTTCGCACGTCAACAAGAAGGCCTTCGAGCAGTACAGCAACTTCACCAAGCAGCGCGACCAGCTCCTCAGTCGAAGAGAAGACCTGGACAAGTCTGGGGAATCCATCGAGGACCTCGTGAACGTGCTGGACCAGCGCAAGGACGAGGCCATCGAGCGCACGTTCAAGCAGGTCGCGAGCAACTTTGAAGAGGTTTTCGAGAGGCTCGTTCCCGCCGGGAAAGGGAAACTGATCATCCAACGACGAGTTGACCAGGTCCGTTCTATGGCTTATGAAGCTCGTACTAGTGCTGATGAACGGGGTAGGATGCAGAGGAAGCTCCCGAAGTGGAGGACTCGCAGCAAAGCACTATAGACAACTACACCGGAGTGTCAATTAAGGCAAGTTCGATCTTTCTGGTTTCATTCCACAGTACTCACAAGGTGCCCGACAGGTTTCTTTCAACTCGAAGGTCGATGAAGGTCTTCGTATTCAGCAATTGTCTGGCGGTCAAAAGTCGCTGGTGGCCCTTGCTCTCGGTGCGTCCGTTAGGCCTCGTTATAACGTCGACCTCATTCCTCACGCTCCGCACCCCAGTCTTCGCCATCCAAAAGTGCGATCCTGCTCCTTTTTACCTCTTCGACGAGGTACGGTCTCCGTTTCGGTGCCGGTGACGATCCCGTTTACTGAAAACCATACAGATCGACGCAAACTTGGATGCACAATATCGAACGGCGGTCGCAGGTTCGTGGTCCGTTCTTCTTCTCCGCGACATGACGTCTCATATTTCCTCTCAGAAATGATCCACTCACTCGCTTCAAGCGCACAGTTTATCACTACGACGTTTCGGCCGGAGATGCTGGTCCACGCGGACAAGTTCTACGGTGTGCTCTTCAACAACCAGAAGATCAGTTCTATTCGGTGTATCAAGAGGGAAGAAGCCCAGGAGTTCGTCGACCAGGTTCGTATTCTTATTTCATTTTTTCTTCTTTCTCGCTGACGGTGATTTATCTGCAGGAGGCTCAGGCGCAATGAATACATCCACACGCTTCTCGTTTGTCTCATGGCTGCTGTGTTTTCTTGCTATCGCTGTCTGTTCTAGTACTTGTCCATCTTACTCTAACTTATTATCTTCATATTTCCCATGTATAAGTACTGTTTGAAATGCAATTCTCCGAGTCTGTGCTCAGAGCATCGTTATTTAAATGAAAGTAGGACCTGCCACTCTGACAGCTACCGGTACATACTATGATACTAATTACTATGTATACTACAAGTCTAGTGCAATGCATTTCAATACTTGCCGGTCAGAGCAAAATGGTTCGTCGTTGGACCGGCGCAATCCAGTAGGTAGAGCAGAAGGACCTCAACACCATCTTGTCGACGGCGGACATCCACTGACTTTGTTCTACCGTTACCACGCGGGGCAGGGATTCAAAGGGCTTGTCCAAGCTTTCAATTATGTTCCACCCGCGGGTGTGCGCTTCTGCCGCAGTTGACTTAGTTGACCCTCTTTCCGTTATTGACCTTTGTGGTCCCATCGTACACGCGGGATGCCATAACCGAAATACATGATTATATGCGAAGAAGAGAGATGTGTAGGTATATACAAAGCCTTCCGAATGAACCAGCGAACCCGAAGAGTGTCCCAACCGTCATAAACAACCGTCGTCTCATCACGTCCGTAACAGCGCCTTCCGCGCCTCCTCGCCCCTCCGCGGAGCAGCACTCGTCTTCATCGTCGAATTCGATGCCTTCATCGCCCCCACCGCGCTCGCCGTCTTCGCCCGTCCCGTCAACGCCGTGCGGAGGAGGTCCTGGTTTGCGGCACTGGTCCGCTTAGAGCGCGGGGCGCCCGCATTGTTGGAGCTCGCCGGCGGGGGCCGATCCCGCTCCACTTTCTTCAGGAATGGACTCGGAAGGTTCATCTCGTCGTTGAGGTCGTACACAGGCGGTGCAGGGCTCGAGGCCGAGCGCGTCGTCTGCGGGCGTCCCGCTGTGGTGCCCGAGGGCGCAACGGACGAATCCGATACGGATGAGGGGACTGAGGTACCCGACGCCGGCTGCTTTCCAGTAGACTTCGATGAAGAGGCAGTGGGTGCGGACTCGGTGGACTCCGGGAGCTTTGGACGACTCGCGGAGGGTCGGATGGACGGTCGCCGAAGGCGAGTACTGGGAGCGGGTTTGTCTTGGGCCAGCGATACCGTGCCTGTCGACGGCCGACTTGGGCATCGGAACTCCCTTCCTTTTCGAAGGAGAGGGAGGCGGGGGAGGCGCCCTGTTCTCGTGCTCGGAATCGTGCTCATCTTCACTGTCCGCCTCCTGAAGCCTCTCCGGAGCGAAGATCTGGGCAAAGCCAAGGCCGCGCTTGGGCGTGTCCTCGAAGAATTTGGCGAGATCTCCAGGTGTAGGCGTGGCGATGACTTCTCCAGTATTCGTGTTGATGACACCCTTCATGACAGAGGCTGGAGGCTGGAAGTGCTTTGCGGGGCGATTGCGTGGTGTTTCATAGGCGGTAAAGGCGCGGCGGAGACCCACGCGCGGTGTCGGCTGGTCGTCGGCCAGCTGAGCAGCAATGATGTTCTGAACCTCTTCAAAGGGAGACTTCTCTTTCTTGCTCGTCGGAGCTAAGCAAGCGTTAGAACGAACGTTGCCGACGAGGTGCAGCCATACCTGTGTTTGCTTCCAGCTTGGATAAGCTTTCCTGGAGCTCGTTCCTTGCAGACTCCAGCTGTTCCCATTCCTCCTTCCAACGGTCCTCCAATTCCCGCTCGCACTCCTCGCGGATTTCAACTTCGCGCTTCCGCCACGCTTCCTCGATCTCCGCCTCTCGTCTTCGGACGGCGTCCATGATCTCCTCCTCACGCTTCTGCATCGCCTGCGCGACCTCCTCTTCCCGGCGGAGGACAGCGGTGCGCAACTCATCTTCCCGCCGAGTTATCGCCTGCTGTATTTGGGTCCCAACAGATGCTTGCATCTCGGCGACGTGCGCGTGCAGCGCAGCGATCTCGCTGTCTTTTTGAGAAGCGATGGCGGAGAGGGTGGCCTCTCGCGTAGCGACATTCGCTTCCCGTGCGAGCACCTCGCGTTCTTTGTCCAGGAGAGCAGCTTTATGGGCCTTTACTGAAGTAAGACTGTCCCGGAATTAGAGAGTACATAGAGAATGGAGAAGTATGAAGCTCACAGGGCTTGAGCCTTGGTGACTTGATATGCGAGGTCCAAGCGCTCGTGTTGGAGAAGCTGGGCAGCGGAGGGCCTCATCGCAGGCTAAGAAACAGGCGGTCAAGTCCCATCCAAAGGCGCTAACCTGACGGCTCACATTCAGATTCAGCATTGCTTTGATGACACCAGACAACGCTTGGCTATACCCACGAGGCAATGGAGGTATGCGGCCGTTCCTAATGCAACGTATGACTTCACGGCTCCATGGCGAAGACGGGTGGATGCATACCTAATAAACATGCTGAGTTCTGAATGGGTTTTTGCCTCGTGGAATGGGGGTTTGAGTGCGCAGAGTTCGTAGATTAAGCACCCGAGAGACCATATATCGGACTTGGAGTCATAAGCTTTTTCTTGCATAAGTTCGGGGGACATATAATAGGGTGTCTGCACAGACGTCAGAAGATGGGAGCAGTGGGTATGGGGAAGGACGTACTCCGACGTAAGTATTAGCGAGGCTAGCTTGGGTTAGAGCTTTTGAGAGGCCAAAATCACCGAGCTTGACGGTATTGGACTCGTCCAAGAACACTAGACGACAAGCGGATCCGCCATCAGTCAACATCGTCCAAAGCACAAACAGCAACGCACCATTATCTGGTTTCAAATCTCTGTGAAGAATCGGTGCCCTTCGCTCCCGCCCATCGCAGTCAGAGCCACTGCTTCCTGACCTCGCATGCCCGTTGGGATGGTGACAGTGTTGCAAAGCAAGCAAAATCTGCATAAAATAGTTCCATATCGTCTCCTCCGGTATAGGTCGATTGTGTCGTTGTGCGAGCTTGATGACAGAGGAGAGGTCGCCGCCGCCACAGTATTCCATGAGGATGTAGAGGACTCCGGCGTCGCGGTCGACGTGTCGATCATGATAACGAACGATATGCTCGTGGTTAAGGTCTTTGAGGATGTTGCTAATGGACGGTCAGTGTCGGTGGTTCTGGCGCCATTACCAGGGAAAGAAACGCACACTTCTGCCACAATCTGCTTTCTATCCCGCTCGCTCATGCGCTCGAAGTTGAGCTCCTTCCGGGCCAGGATCTGTCGTCGCTCGTCAGCGACAACGAACAATGACGAAGAGGGTGTGTCACGCACTATGCCGTCCGACTTTCGTCTGACTTTGCGAATGATTCCAAAGGAGCCGTTCCCAATGATGTCGAGGGGTTCGTACAGATCCAGGAAGGACGCCATGGGTGTCAGTCGGCTGTGACGTTGTTCTCAAAGTCAAAAGAACGGTAAGATGCGTGGGGCTTGGCCTGAGCAAGCGTCGGTGTTCCCCGACTGCAAAATGAGGGCAAAAAGGTGTAAGGAGAGCCCTCGGGCGGCGGCGGAGGTGGAGGTGAGGGCGAGGGAGGAAGAGGAAATCAAAAGACGACCGGAAGAAATCAACCGTGTTCTGGACTGTGCTCGGGACGCGGTTCGAAACGTGACCGTGTTTGCGTCCGGTTCGCTTCCACGTGATGGGAATATCTACTCGAGTCCTGCACGACGTTCACGCGCCGGGCTGGAAAGGTACGATGTACGATGATGCAGGATGCTGAAATTAGCAGGCAGACAAGCACAGAAGCGGCGTGTAAGTGTGTTTCACATATACTAGTACAGTATTAGAGCGTATGGAGGTAAGTAAGTAAGGAATACACGCTTTCTATGATGTCTAGTGCTAGAACAAATCATTACGTGCGGCGAGCCATGGAAGTAATAGTAATTGGAGACGAAATGGCGTCAGATAATGTCTAGATGCCAACACGCTCCTGTTGAATGCGTCCCAGCTGATAGTCTACGCGATGAAACAGCCCCAGTAAGCGAACCCGTCGAGACGTCGAGAATAAGCACACGTACTCATCAAGGCTGAGTTAGGCGCAAACACCGCCATCGTCGCCTGCAACTGATCCAAAGCTGCAATCAGCTCCCCCTCCCGATTCGGTGCCCCAGGCCCTGGGGTGGCATACAACGACCGCATCATGATGATCTCGTTGATCATAACCCTACACACCGCCGCCCACATCGACTAGAAATCGAAACAAAGAAACCATCAACATCTGCCACTTGGAAACGTCAGGGTGCAAAAGGCCACTCACCGCGATCGTTGGGTTCAAGTACGGGAAGTCGTGCACGCGCACGGCGAGGTTGGCACGGAGAATAGCGGTACCGGCGGCTAGGCATTTGGCGCGCGACGCTGCGTTCTGTTGTGCGAACGCCGAGTGCAGTTGAATCGTCGCTGCGTTCGCCAGGCAGTGGATTCCATGCATGTATTCGACCGCGACGGGCGGCAGCTGTTCTAGGTTGGTCAGAGGAGGCATTTGGCCCTTGAACTCGTCGATCCTCTGGTCCAACGCCACGAACTCCGCGTAATAGCTGTTCATGTTCTGTAGCTCTGTGGCACCGATCAATGCAGATTCGACGGGAGCTTGGACAGGATACAAACCTGGACGCCAGGACGATGCAAGACGCGTGGCACGTTCGAACAACGCGGACGCCTTCACCGCCTGCGTCAGGTTCCCGGTGTTCTCCCAAGGCCAGCCGGTGTTGATGCCCGTAAGGAAATTCTTCAGTGTTCCGCTCGTGCGCAAATTGGGGTATATCTGACCCTGTTCAGAAGACGTGAGCTCCTCCAAACAAAAAGCAAGCGCACCGACGGCTCACTCGCTCATACGTCTCCATCTCGAGCGGCCATGGCGTGTCGATTTGTGCGCCAAGTGTATCCGCGTCCGCGATGATGCTCGGCACACCCAGCGTCACTGCCCACACGCGGTCGAGCATGAACGACATCCAAAACGCGTTGATGCGCTCGCCCTCCTCGATCTGGTCGCGTGGTTCTGGGACCGTAAGCTCGAATGGATCAATGTAGGACGAGGAGAACGGGTGAGCCGGTTGCGCGGAGCGAATTTTGTGGAAGCCGCACGATAGAGCCAGGGACGCGGCGGCATCGGTTTGATGTCGACCCTCCAAGAAGCGACCGATCTCGAAGAGATAGCTCGCGAGGAGAAGTTTGGCTTGAATCGCTTGAACGACTTCGTGCGAAAGGGATCCCGTGAGGGCATGGCCAATCTGCGAGAGTGCCTCAGAAAGAAGAGGAGCCTCGTGCACCGCTACATCCTCCGAACCCGACAATTTGACTCCCCAGAGACAGAGAATGGTCAGAAGAGCAGGTAGAGGACGACCGACGCTACCGTCAGGTAGAAGCATGGCGCTCTTGAAGCGCTCTTGATGGAGAAACCAGAATAGGCTTCCGGCTCGCTGAAAGAAAATGTCGATCCTGGCATAGACGAGGATGTGAGATCAGGATGCACATACGAGAAACGAAGTGACGTACAGTTGTTGGGCAACGTGCGGCGCCAGCTCCTCGTAGTCCCATGTATCGGCGCGAGCGGCGGATGCGCCGCGCATGGAGTAAGATCGCGAGCCTAAGAATTGCGCCAGGTCGGCCTTCTGCCATGATGCAGGATAAGAAGAGCCCTGAGAGGGTAACTCACTGGCAGCCGGACTGGGAGCGCCAGACGTCGGAGAAGAATGCTGCGAGTAACCTGGGGCAGGAGAAGTGTGAAGTCCATGAGAATAGCTTGAGTGCGGGTGGTGAAGTGTCACCGATGAGGTCGAAACCTCGGGGTGTTCGAGCTCCTGGATACGCGCCTCGAGCCTAGAGATCGTATCCTCGAGCATCTGAGAACGAGTTCGTCCTTGACCGTCTGTGTACTCGCAGTCGTCCGACCTGTTCGACCGAGCGCACGGCCCGCACACTGGCCGCGTACCATCGCATTTCTGTAATGATAAAAAAGAATGTCGCACCGTGAAGACATTGTCGCACCGGGGTACACGCAAAAGGAACCTACCATTTTTCGACGTCTGCATTGAGTGTCAATAACACGGCGTCGAGGGACGAAAACTGTGTGACTTACCTGCAGTTAAGACATGCCTTGCCACGTTGAAGGGCGCTGGAAGAAGAAGCCCTGGATGTACCGCTACTGCCGGCGTCGGACATTCTGTGATGATGAGTAGAGTGGGGTGATGGAGGGAATGAGGGGTGGGTGCGATCTGGAGTGAAGAGATGCGTACGACCCGCCCTTATACTTATAGACTTTCCCTCTAGCCGGAGGCATGACTCTGCGACGTGAGCCATTGGTCCCCCTCCACTGAGTCAGACAGTCCGCCGATTAGTGAACGATGTGGGCGCCGTCCGTTCCGGCTTTGCGTCGAAACCCGCGATATGGAAAGCCCATGCCCGGCTACGTGGGGCTGGAGGGAGCCCGAGTTTGCTGGAAAAGGGCTGTGCGGTGTCGACTCGAGCAAAGGCATGCGATGAGTAGTAAGTACGACGGCAAGTCACGCACGATGACCCTGCGCAAACCGCAACGTGCAATGGCAGGCGCCACGGCATCGGAACGCGGCAGTCCCCTTCACCGGGGGTCCCCGCGTCGACGCTCCTTCGCCTTTCTGTCATCCCGACGGCCACTCGTACTAATCAACAGCAAAGCCGAGTCACTCCGTTCTATTCTGTCCTTTGCTCGCGATGAAACCTTTACCTCACCCCAGCCCACACTGCACGCACGGACCCACTCTGGCAGCCGGTTCCTCCGCCGCGGGAGATGCACCAGAGCAGCGCTTTCCGATATGTCGGGTGACGGCGGGAAGCGCTGCCCCGCCTTCAGGCATCCGATAGGTGATGGCGAAGCCTTCACAACTTCACGCCCGGTCTTTCAGAAGGGCCCGACGTTAACGTTGTAAACTGCACGAGCGAGGATGGATCCATGATGCAGTGATGCAGTGATGCACGATGCCCTCTTTGGATCGGCGACATGTAAGGCGCATGTAAGGATGACTAAACTTAGAAGTTCGAGGGACCTTGTATCTGAGAAGAAGTCGCCCAATGCGCGCTGAATAACCTAAGGGCGGGGAATCTCAATGCGGACTCTTCGTCAACAACATATGATATGGTATGCACGCAATATAAACGTGATATACGCGCAAATCCTATCAGTAAGACTAAGGCGTCCTGAAAACGAGTTGTCAGTCATTCAGAAGCCGGACAGGCGAAGAAGCTTTACCAAGATGTGCGTCTTTGCTGCGTGGGCCTGCATCCGCAAGTTGACTCGGAAAGCGGCCCACTCTAAAGAAGAGAAGACGCTGAGCATCATATTGGGCCAGAAAAAAGAACGCGCAAGAGAAAGATAGGATCCGTTGTCAGATTCCATGGATCATCCACATCGTGCATACAACGTTATTTTTGATGTGCTTCGGAGAAACTAGAGGGCTATTGCGTCTCTGATCCACCTCCCCTTGGACGGATTCCATATCTGAATAGAAATACAAGAAAACCGTTGATTCCAGAAGGCCCGTGTACCGCGGGCATCTCGAAGTCAGAAAGTGGGTGACCTGGAACAAAGGCCGATAACTACGCAACATGACTTGGCACAACTCGCGCTCTTGAGGGACAAGAGTTCGATGGATGCTCGTTGGCCGGTATTCAAGACGAGGTGAATCACACTCCGCTGAAACCGTCCTTCCCAGCGAAGAACAAGGGAAAACACCTGTTCGTGGCATCTTGACTGCCCTGCGGGGTTTGGCAAAGCGTAACCTGAACGGTCACAAGGTCCCCTTCCCATTCTGGACACGAAATAAATCGACGATGAAACTACTCGTATTCGTGACCTTAGAAGTTAGAGGAGCTCTGTATATGCACTGTGGCACAGCTGAGGTGTGCGTTCGGAGGGCTAGATCTGATGGGATCGGTGGCCCAACTCAGCCTACGTCCATCTGGGAAATGATTGCGGGGACCGATCTCAAATTCCATACCACGGGTAGATATGATGAACGTACCGATTTTTTCGTCGACGGTGACAGAGGGCGGCATACTCTCTCGGAGTCGCGGACGAAAGACAGGGTATAGCCGCAGCCTGAGGATGTCCGAGGCCGAGGGCCTTGTGTCGTTCGGAACACCCTCTTGACGTCACGACAAAGGGCTGTCCACCGTTCGGATCGTCTTCATTCGAGGACGCTCGAGCGCCTGGAGAGTGCCGTAAGATGGTATAGAGAATAGATTGGCAGGAAGATCCACTTGCGCGCGCCTAAGCACACGGTGGGGACCTGATGGCGCGAAATCCCGGCAAACATGTCACCGGCAATGTCTGGACTGGAGGACGCGCATACATGTGAGTGACCGTGAAGTGGACAGGATGTAGATTCGCGGCGCACACCTGGAGCGATTTGAGCACAAGGACATCGTATATCCGCAGACGTGGATAGATCAGTGCCGGCGTGTTTGCCTTGCACGAGGGTCGCTCTGCTGGGGTGCACGAAGGAGTAAGTATCAGGAAACGAGTACTGCCGCATCTTTAGTCCGATATGTGTTTCTGGTCTTGCGCGTGCAAACACGGTGCCTATGGATACATCGACTAGTACAATGGGGATAAATTCTTACCATCGCCCCCACAGCACGTTTCCAGAACGTGTGGCGACTTGTGATCTGTAGTTTTCAACGATGCCGACCGCGCAGACGGTGACCAAGTGCTAAAGAAACTGATGTCAGTAAAAGAGAGAGCGAGCGAGTGAGAGGTCAGATCGTGGAGATTGGATGATCGGGTAAGAGCGGGCATGGTGGGAAGTGGACGTATCCAAGACCACGGCATTGAGGTAACGATTGAATAGGAGATCTGGCCTGTGTCTGGCACCGAGGCTGCCACAGATGGATCGCTCCTGTCAGTCGGAGGAACAACAAGAACCCTTGGATGTGAAACGTACTTCTGTTCCTTTGAGACCGTGACGATGCCTCTTCCGACCTCATGCCGTCTAGTGCCAAGGAGATACTTATCAGGATTGACTTCGATGTTAACGAGATCGAGACGGCGTACGAGGGGGGGAAACACATGCTTAGCTAATGGTTGGAGGTTTGGGAAACGTGCATTGTTTTCATCACTGAACTCGGCCTTGCCATTTGACTATGAGGCTGATCGAGTGCGCTGGCTTTCGTGTCCGTTACCGATAATAGACGACGACGCATGCGAACACGGTCGCGAATAAAAATTTCTGTTCGAAAATTTAGGAACGGAGGAGTGCTATGATTTACGAGGTGGAAACATGTCAAACGAACTTGTTAAATAGGTCATAGTCTTACGCCTCATTAATCATGTGGCTGTGGCAGTGGGGCGGTGATACGACCGAAAACATCGTATCCGGATTCGCGTTTGAGCGGATTCTGAAACCCTGCCCCTTTTGATGTAGTTGGGTTAGATTGTGCACCCCAAAATCGACAAATGAATAGGGCGGACTCGAGTCCTCCCACAGTTTTTCACGCAGTTTTTTCTTGCCTGGCCACTGTCCGCGACCCTCCATGTGCTTCAACGTGGCTAAGATAGAATTCGTTTTCTTCCGGCGACCAGACTAGATAGCCATCTTCGTGATGTAGGGTCGTATTGACTGACGTGTGGCACGTTGGGAGCGTTCTCTAGAGGACAACGTTGGAAGGCAGATGATATCGTATGCGTGTAACAAAAACAAGTACGTGCAATCCTCCACACGGCCTCTCTCAACCAGCTATAACTCTCTAGCGTATGAGCCGCATGTGCATCTGTGTCCATCGTCGTTGAAACCTGCATACGGGCACCAGGTGCTTGCCATGCCTGTGCCTTCTGCGCGCTTCCAGTGGGCCATAGAGTAACTTTACGTCCTTATCCAAGGGAAGCCTCGAATGCGTCGCTTTGTGGTGAGATAAAGACGGGCGAATAGCCTCGCCGATGGCAAATATGACAGGAAGCAAGAGATAAACAGGGTGGGAGAGAGTGGGAGCCACAATCTTCGCGCCGTGGCTACTACAAGGGATGGTGGTGGTGGAGATGATGCGCTCAGCCGCGGCGAACCGAGCGCGTCGAGTCGACGGAGGACCCCTGAAATTCCCTATAGAGCATTCATCCCAGGGTGACCTGTTTTCGGTGGTGCGCTGGGACAGAATTTGGGCCATTTTCGGTGATTTACATGATAGATTTTTTCAAGTCAGCCGTTTTCAGTGGTTCTTAGACTATACATATCTAAAAATAGTCTAATTTCCCACGCCTTCGGCGTCGAGGTTTCCAGAGCAGAACTCTCATTTTATGCACAAGCTTGCTATAACATGCCTAGTTTGCTTTCATAGACCCATGGGAAGCAAAATATGCAAAATACTTGTGATTGGAACTGACAGATCCTCGGCGTGTTCAGATGCTTACCATTTTCGGTGGTGAAGATGGGACTTTGGACGGGCGGGTTCCTTTTCAGTGGTTCTTAGCTCCAACATGTTGGCCCTACGGGGCCCATTTTCGGTGGAGAGTACCATACATAGGTTCCCATAAGGCCCAAATTTTCGGTGGTCCGAGATGAATCATTTATAGGGAATTTCAGGGGTCCTGTCGACGGTCGTCGACGCGATCCTGACTCAGCAATTCTCACAAAGTCGCCGGCTGAAGGCCTGCGCGCACCTTGTGGATTTGTCAAAACGCCTTCAGTTCGCAACTTCGCATCCCCTACAATCTCATTTCTACTTATCTACCAAATTGTAAGCAAGAAATACTTTCAGAAGAGCCTCACGAGCCGAAGTACTGGTGTAGAAAGACACAACAAGGAGTGGAGAGTGACCGGTCATATCACCGGCAATGCGACATTCTTATGCACTTCGTGCTGAAAGCAACGGCGCTTGGAACCCGTCACTATTTCTACCCTATTAGGGAGGTATCATTGGGTGCTCTTCGCAGAGAACATAAATGGACTGATCGGCTGTGATATCCCAGAAGAGGATCCCGAAGAAGGTCTCTGGTTGGCATGGGCCAAACCCATGTTGACTGTTCCGCCCGCCACTCTGCAATGCAGATACCGTTGGGGATCCGTTGCGTTCAAGTGCAAAGTCGTGAGCTTCACAGAGACCAATGTGTTCAGCATGGAAGACTCGGTGTACACTGACGAGATCAATGACGACGACAACCCTACCTTCGAGGTCTTGGAAGAAGTCGACGATTCTGGGCACCCATTCGTTTTGGCTTGCTACAACTACTTGGACATGTTGGTCCCCGACTGTCCATTACATGGGCAAGCGAGTAATCGGCGATCACTTGGAAGCATTGACGGACACGAAGGGTTGGGGATGGGCATGACAGAGGCGGAGGTACAGGCGATGGCCGCCTGAATGCCGACGTCCACAGTGGCTTCGAGGCCCAGAAACACTATATTCATATTGGAGAACGTACAGGACTGTCATTGTACACCTCAGAGCATTCGTTCTGTTCGGTCACCGACGACGCACAGATTCCTTTACAGCCTCTACCCATTCGCGCTGCTCGCCACCCCATCCTCCAAGCCTCCGCATTTTCCCACCCACTCGTACGTCGTTGAGCTCCATGTCTTTGCGATTTCGCTCCCGTACTGGGGTGTGCTGTTGTAGACACCAGAGCAGGATGCTTTTCTTGGAAAAGTTTTCGCGAATCGACTCGTCACAGCCGGGACTGCAAGGTGCACGAATGCGGATGATGCGGAGGAATGTGCGGACGACAATGCGAGGGAAGTAGAGCACGAGCGGGGGGTCGAGCCCTGCAATTCAGTCGCCGCAGAACGTTGACCGTGCGTCGGGCATTCGATGTTTAAAGCACGGGAGGGAAAACATGAAGCACGCACATATTTTATCGGTCACCGCGGGCTCGAAAACCTCGCCGGCACGCTTGATGTAGTTTCCATCGATAATCCAGCCACGGGGGGAGCGAGAAAGGGCCTCGCGAATCTTGTTTTTCAGCTCCTCGTTCGTGCTCTTTTCCCAACCCGGTTTCCAGAAGAGTGCGTCAAGCGCGATGTGCGGGATATCAAGGATGGCGCTGAGTTCGCGAGCGAGCGTCGACTGCTCCTCGAATCAAGGTTTTGTTCGGTTAAAGCAGTCTAAATGCACTCGCCTTGCCCGTCCCTGCTCTCGGACGGCATAGTAAGAGCGTGTAATGACGGTAGAAGAGAAGACGTACCACTGTTTCCCACGATGTGGATCCTGAACCTGCCGTCGCCGTCGCCTTTCAAAGGCGGAAGAGTAGAAAGAGTGGGACGGGCCATGTGGTGGACTTCTCGAAAGGAAAAGCTACCGTGCACTACGGGCCCTCCGAGTTTTATCTCGACTTGGAGAACCAGAGTCACTGTAACTGAGTCACTCGACGGATGCGGGACCGACGAAGTTCCCAGCACGTGCAGATCCATGTCGCGTGACACGTCCACGCGTCACCTCTCCGACTCCAAGTCTCCCGTTGTCGATACACAGTCCATGAAGTTGAGCCTGCCATCTGCCGACGGCCGCGGACTACCCAGCTGCAGCTGCTTTGAAGACAACCTGCATCGTCAGCATCAATCTCTGGAGCTCGTGATAGTTAGACGCACAAGTCATTCGCGGGAATACAACTGACAAGCTCACGACAGGTAGTAGCAACAGGACGGGCTGCCAGCGTTCACTCTTGTTTATGGTCCTTTCTACCATGGATTAGTCGCATGAAATTCTCGAACGTGAAGAGAAGAAGAGAAGATCGACCCTGTTACCGCCAATGTGTACGGCGAAATAGATGGGCACGCATTGTCGATGGGCTTTGTTTCTTTGGCTCGAAGGTCCACGAACACTGCTCTGGAATAAATTATAACTAAATAGCATAACATAAAAAAACACGAAGTAGTCGCTGGTTTGCAGGAGGGAGCGAACGAGCACAACGTTGGCACGGCTCCGTGCGACCTTGGACCATGATGCATGAACCGACATAGCATCTACAGGGCAACCTGACCGGGTAAGTATCAGCTCGCTATCAGCCAATGGACGACGATTCTCAACTCACCACAACGCTGTCTCCGACCTTCCACCCCATAAATATCGACACGATGTTTAGCCTTTGACAACAGACGCCGTCTTCAAAGTTGCCATCTCCCCGGTCTTACGGCCCTCAAAATAGGCTTCATCCATCCCCTCCTGTCGGGCCCTCTTGACCAGATCAAAGTTATTCACCACCCACTGCCACGACGCCTCCCTGGCCGCCACAGATGCGGGGCGAGCGCAGTCAAAGCACGACGCGGAATCGAAGTTCCCGAAGTGCACCCCATGCGCCGCGTGCGACACAACGCGATTGAGGAAAAGAACGACGTTCGCGCGCGAGGCCTCCTCGATGAGGGACCCAGACAGCTGCAGCCTCCTGATCGCCGACAGCTTGAACGAGGACGGGCCCGGGTGGTCTTGCACCGCCGGCAGCCTGGCGTCGACGCAGAGCGCGATGTCCTGGATGGCGGGACAGTGTTTGGCGAGGATCCCGAGCGACCTGAGCGTGATCCCAGGCGCGAACGTGCGGCACTGCGGCGACGCGTTGAGGATGAGCCTCCGCAGCCGGCGCAGAGGCGCGACGAGGAGGTGCAGCTCCCTGTCCGTGATGCGGAGGACGTGCGTATGCTGGATCGTGAGCAGATGGAGCGTTCCGATGCTCTGGACGGGGCGGATGGTCTCGTACGAGATCTGCTCTTGTTCCTCGTGGCGAGCCCAAGTGGCCAAGTCGTTCTCCCGCAGGGCTTGCAGAGGCGTCCCCATGACGAGGACGAGATCGGTGAGGGCCTTGCACCGTGCCCCCAGGATCGACGTCAGACCGTGCACGGACGCGCGGCTCTCAGAGCGCGGGGCGCGGACGGCGAGGCACCGGATGGTGTGCATGGGAAAGTTCGGGTGCTTGAACACCTGCTGCAAATCCTCGAATGGGACGCACAGCGACAGCGAAACCAGGTGTCGGAAGCACCCCGGGGCGGGGCGGAAGGAGAACGGCATCACGTCGTGGTAGCTCCCCATCGAGATTTTCCGGTCGAACTCGATGTCGTTCAGGAGCGGGGATTTGGACAGCGCTTCCGCGACGGCGCTCGAGAAGAAATAAAGCGGGAGGTGAATCTGCTTGAGCGACGATAGCTTGTGGATGGCGGCGCAGAGGCCGCCTTCGAGCTTCTTGAAGCCGCCCGGTTCGAGCCCTGGAAAAGAGAGCTCGACTACCTCAAGATTGGGGGCCTTCCGTACGATGTCTTCGAGAAAGGCCGTGGTACTGAAGCGGCCGTCGCCGACGGGCGACACAGCCCCTAGCTTGCGGAGACCAGGGTGTAGGAAGAGGGACGTGAAGCGGCGGGACAATGACGGACGGTGGATCCAAACGGATCGAAGGTTCGGGAAGATAACGACGTCGAGACGGGTGTAGGCGACATCTTCTAGTATGCGGTCGAATTGGCCTTTACATCCGCCCATTGAAACGGGGGAGGACAGTTCGATATGGTGTACCCGCCGAGCAAAGGGCTGAAAGCGCTCCCAATCTTCGTGCGACGGTACGCGCGTGAATTCCTGGCAGCATACGTGGGTTCAGACGGCGTTTTCGGGTGCGCGTAGAGGAGGGCGGGAGACGCACATGTTGCTCCTCGTTCGGCGAACATGTGATGGGCGCGAGCAGTCGAAAGAGCTGACAGGGCCTGTCGACCACGCGCCAGATATAGTCCCGCGCCACTCCAGTCCACGCCGACGAGACCCGCGCGTTCGCAGCGTTGGTCTTCCTATCCGAGTAGGAGAAAATGATATCAAGGAGCTCCAAGGTGGAGAGTACACGATGTGCCGCTGCGTCGGGCATCATGTTTCGCGCTGAAACCAAAGGTTTGACGGCGTTCCCCAACAAAACGGAATACGATGCGCACTTGCGATCCGGACCAGAATTTAAAGCTTCGCACGTCTTCGGAGCGTACGCCACACTGCCGTTATAGTACTATGCGTGATCTGCGTGTTCCCTTAACAGGCTCCGGCGTCGTTCTTCGCTCTGGTGGAACGGTCAGCGAGATCAAGTGCTATACACGTGCACGCGCCTCACATTGAGCAGTTCAAAGGGAGTTCTGAGACGAGGGAGTGTTGTCGACGAAGCGAGTGGGGTGCAGAAAGACAAGAACAAGGAGCTGATTATTCTCGTCGATGTAAGTAACAACGCCGATAATCACGTGACGTTTCAGGGACTTTCGAGTATCGCGGTACGAAGGCGCGCCGACTCAGTACTCAGTGCTCAAGCTTCAAGTATTATAGCCGGGACTAGCATATAAGTACCGTACACGTTAAGCCGTCTAACAGAAGTCTGTGAGGGAAATGATAGGTAAGCCTGTATGCCTGAGGAGGGGGGCACGTACGTGGGTGGTCTAGCCGCCGTCAGTTCACTGAGTCCTCATTAGCCCGTCCCATAACTGGGAGAACTGTCGTCTTCGAGTGACAGAGACAAACGTAGAAACTTGCATGGTCTAAATCCAAGTGAAACACCGACAATAAAATAGCTCCGTGGACACGAAGGTCAGCTAGAATACGGTGAGTACATACGCCATTCAATGAATACACGATGAATCGACGGTATCTAATTACTTCCGGCATCCAGGCTGAGGACTCGAATGGTCTTGCACTCAGCTGGATATCCACCCCTGGCAGCCCGTTCAGAGGCGTCACCGACACCAGCGTTCCTCCCGTGTCGAAGGTCCGCGATCGAAACCCTGTCGTCCGTGTAATCGATGAGCGCGCGCGGTGGACTCCGGGATGGCGTTCATCACGGTCGATCGCCCTCGACCGGGCTCGACGTCCTCGCCGACATCCGCGACCTCTTCACCTTCCTCTCCAGCACACGACGACCACGATCGTCGACATCGCGCAGGAACGCGCCTGGAGGAACATGCCGCGAAGCGTAAAGCTTCAAGCTCGAAGCCCCCACGGCCAGCTATAAAAAGCCGCCGCTCGCCGCCCGCGATAAGTTGAGCACGATGTCGGATCGATTCCGAGTCAACCCGAGGACTGGCGAAGCACCGCGTTCGACATCGCCGTCCTCATCATAAGTACGGGTAGCCTTGATCCATGCCGTGCTGAGAAGGGCAAAGAGTGCGTTACGAAAGTGGCCGCGACCGTTCTGGAGGACTCGGAGGGTGAGCGACGACGCGTCCCGTCATGCGCGCGGTCACTCCATGTGACTCCCGTGACTCCCCCTATGCAGCAGCCTTTCCCATCGCGCGTCGCAGGGTGATGCTTGCGATTTGACGTCGGAGCGACGGCCCATGCTTATTTTAACATGTATAGACTCCAGAGAAAACCCAGAGGGTCAGGGACCCCCGGCATCGCGAGTATAGCCACTTACTTACTCACTTACTTACAAGGATCAACTTTGGTTCAGCTCTGCCGTCCCGCCAGAAATAAGCGTACCATCATTGCATTATCATGGTGGCAGGGCGTCGGCACCCCAAGCACTACGTCACTTCACGGCTCAAGCCAGCCCACCCGGCGCGATCCGGAGATTGGATATTGAACACTTTGCGCACCAAGTTGCTGTACGGTGAGGTCGAGTCCACCCGGTGCGTCCACTCTAGTCTCTGGTGGCGCGCACAAAACGCGCGCGCCGTCGTCGTCCGTATGTAGCTCTGTCGTGAGTAAGCAAGCAGCTCGCTCAAAAAATAGAATACCCCCACCGTCGCAGCGACCCGCGTCCTCCCGCGTGCTCGTGTAGAAGGGGGGGAGGGCATCGACCGGCCGCAAGCGAGCTCCCAGTCCAAAGATAGATCCTCTGATAGAATTCCGCAACGTGTAAGTAGGCGGCCAGTTGGCCCGCGGGCCACGCGTTGGAGGGAGGGGCACAAAGACAAAAATGAGGAGGTCGATCGCGGGCGGGGGGTGTCGTAAGTTGGGACGCGATAGTGCGAAAAGAGGTCCTCACCTCTCAGCTGACCCCGCCATCTGGCCATATTCCGGGCGAAGCGAAGGGGAAAGCGCCGTGGGGACTCAGATCAGAAATTCATGCAGGAAGCCCCTGCCGTGTGTGTGTGTGTGCGTGCGCGCGACGGTTCTGACGCGTTGGAGCGCGCTGGAAGGCGACGGGACGAACCTCTGCGCTGCACGGAAAGTCTGATGGTTGTGTGAGGTCAAGCGCCGACCGTTTGACACCGATGTCAACCCTCGACGGCGACCAAGCGGTCTAGCAAGCCGGGTCGGAGGAACGACATGCATTAGAGTGCCTCCTGCGCAGAATGAACGGGCGTAACGCGTAATAAATCAGAGACAAATGGGCACGTACTAAATGTGTACGCCCCCCGCCGGAGGGGTCGGAGGTGGGTGATAAGGACGTCGCGTGGGCTGTCTTACCAGAAACCAGGATACGATCGCGCGAGGTACGTTCGGTCGATGGCGGGTCGAAACCCGAGGGCAAAGTTTCATGCCGCGGCACAGTGGGAGGCTGGCCGGGCTGTGGACTGTGGGCGGCAGGCGGTGCACCAGTACTCACTAGCAAGTAGCGCTAGGAGAAGTCGAGGACGGGGATCGGCGAGGGACGGGGATCGGCGAGATGAACCGCGGAAATGAAGAGGCTGGGGGAGCCGAAGAGGGTGTAGGATGGCGAGCGGGGGGAGGAGGAGTCGGAAGAGGTCGTTGGCTTCAAATCAATCAATTGAATCCCTTCAAGTTCCAGGAGTAGCTTCATGTCGTCGCGGCCAGTGCCGCAGTGAGAGCGAGCCTGAGCTTCCCGGCCGCTCGGCCCGCACGTGGTATATAGCCGAGAGGTCCGATCCCGTTATTGGTCCCCCCATCATCCCAACTCCTCCTCCCAACTCCTCATCACAACCCCCGCTCGAGCACTACTCACCGACCACCTACCGCCCATGGACCCCTCCATCGCACGCCTCTTCACCGCGAACGCGCAGTGGTCCAAAGCCGTCAACAAAGCCGAGCCCGACTTCTTCGCCAAGAGCGCGGAGGGCCAGTCCCCCAAGGTGCGCTTGTCTTCCCCAATGGTTGCTCTTCACGCGCTGGGGAGACGCGACGACGACGACGACGCTGACGATTGTCTGTCCCCCAACAGGTTCTGTGGATCGGCTGCGCCGACTCTCGCGTCCCCGAATCCGTCTTGACCGCTTCTCGCCCAGGCGACATCTTCGTGCACCGTAACATCGCCAAGTGCGTCTCTCCACCCTTCTTTTCCCTTCCCAGCCCCACTCACCGCGGTCCAGCCAATTCCCACTCGAAGACGACAACGCGCTCTCGGTGCTGACCTACGCCGTCGACCACCTCGGCGTCGAACACGGTGCTTTCTCTCCCGCTCTCCCCTCCCCGCCCCATCCCAACCGTTTCTCTTCCCCCCTACAGTCGTCGTCGTAGGCCACACCAGCTGCGGCGGCGCGGCCGCGTGCTACCAAGCCTCCCTCGACCCCGACTCCGCCCACTCCGAACCCACCACCGCGCTCGGACGATGGCTCGCGCCGCTCACCGCGCTCGCCATCTCGCTCGGACTCGCCGACGTGCCGAACAAGGCGGACGCGCTCGCGGCGCTCGTGGAGGCCAACGTCAAGGCGCAGGTCAAGAACGTGTGCGCGACGGCGCCGATCGTCGAGGCGTGGGCCAAGGGGCGGGTGTGGGTCCACGGCTGGGTATACGATCTCAACTCCGGCTCACTCAAGGATCTCGGAGTGTCCAGGGGTCCGTCGGCGTAAGCGTTTCTCTTGCCCCCTCCCCCCCCACCTCCGCCCGCTGTGGTGGACGACGGACGGTGTATGCTCTGCTGCTTCTGTGTCGATTCCGGACTGGCTTTCTTGCAAACTATTGTAGACGCGCGTGTATTTTGCACCTTTGTACATTACTACCCCCTACCCCTTACCCCCTCCCTCCTCCCTCCGCCCTCCTGCCCCCGTGGCGCATTTTTATCATGAATCTCACGAGAATCAAACTGGAAACTGGAACCTTGCCCCGCGATCGTCCGAAGAGCCCCAGTGCTTCCTCGCCGCATCCAACGCGATGCGAAATTTGGCAGGCGATGCAGTAAAAAAATAAGTCAGATCTCAAAAAGCAAGTGTCCAGTATGTAACAGAGTAGATATGCATCATGTATCAACGTATGATAGATCAACCCTCGTCTCTCGGGATCCTTTGAGTAAGATAGAGGACGCGAGGAACGGGCACGGGTTACGTAATCGCTAACCCTAGGGTTTAGGTCACGTGATCTTGCCAAATTGCGAGGGTCACCCACCGAAATTTTGAGAACTCGAGACAGGGGGCGAGCGAGCGAGTGGGGGTGCAGCGAATGGTATTTTATACAATACTAGACATGTATAGAGTGCTTTACCTCAGCCACCATCTCTGGTGGTAAGGTTCTATGACCATGGTACCGTTTGTTAGTAGCCCATGCAGCCTGTGTGCCCGACAACACCTCTCGGTATCCGAATATGAAGTGTCCAGATCGAGTAGCATATCTAGAGCAATGCATAAGGGTGATTGGACACAAAAAATGCGAGCAGAAATCACACCTTTGAATTTGGAGGAGGGGAACATCATCAAGGCAGGCAAGCATCTTCTTTTCCATCTCCTCGAGCGTGGCAGCGCGGCCGGCAACCCGAAAGCGGAGCTTCGAGGCACCCCAGTACTTCGAAATGAAGTTGAGCTCACAGTGATACTTGGGGTTTTGCGAGCCCGGTCTGATTGACTTTTCATTTATGCTGTATTCTTTCCATGGGACTACGGTGGTTGGAGAGGTCACGTGCATTTTAGGTCACGTGCAATGGACAAATCTGGGGAGTCGAAATTTCGAAAATCTGCCAGGCAGCTTGTATAACATTGAAAATGCATTTGCTAGCAAAAAAAAAGTTGCCTTAACTACACCCATAAAACTGATTTTTTTTCAAAAGTAATTACAGTGAGTTCTAGGGGAGCATGTCCTCTATGCATCCTATTGATCAGAATAGCTCTCGCATGGGTTGCGGAAGAGGAGAAGGGAGACACCGCGGGCAGAAGTCCATTTTTTCGGAGTCGAAACGTATTCGAAACGGGCGACGAAAGTACAAATACCAATCGTGTTTTTACCTGGACAAAACACATTCCAAACATGTCCTCTCAGGCACATGTTCCTGCCTCATGTACCCTTCCAAAACTAGAAATTTCCGCCACGAGCAGTGATTGATCTGAAATTAGAAGCTTCAGGGCAATTTTTGGCGGATCTTTTCCTAATCGAAACTGATTCTCCTTGGGGAACCGGTTTCTAACTGCTTAATTTAGGGAGAATATGGTCCTAAAATGCTTTATTTCGAACTCATAGCTGCCCATGGCGGAAACCTCAAGTTTTAGGAGGGTACACGAGGCAGGAACATGTGCCTGAAAGGACATGTTTGGAATGTGTTTTGTCCAGGTAAAAACACGATTGGTATTTGTACTTTCGTCGCCCGTTTCGAATACGTTTCGACTCCGAAAAAATGGACTTCTGCCTGCGGTGAGAGGCGAGGGGGCGGTCGGGTAGCTTACATAACCCGTGCCCGTTCCTCGCGTCCTCTATCTTAGGTACACAAGCATCTGATGAAAGCAAGTCCCTTCGTCGTGCACGTGTGATTCGTGAACGCTTGGCGAAACTGAAAGTGAAAGGGAGTTGGGACGAGCGCTTACTTACTGCGATCCGAAGGCGCCCGAAGGGTGTTTGTTCGGAACAAACACGAGCGTGTCGTCGTCTCCTCCGTCCTCCGCCCCCCCACGCTCACCGTCACCGTCACCAGCACCATCACCCACACCAACACCAGCCCCCCCGCTCCCTCCTCCATGCACGCCTCTCTCCCCCGTCGTCAACTCGGCGGCCTCGTCCCCCCGAAAATCGCCGCCCCCTCCCTCCTCGTACGTCTCTCTCCCTTCCCCTTCCCTCTCGATCCCTCGACGTGACGCTCACCCTGCACATGCACAGGTCTCCGGCCAGGGCGCGGACCTCTCCCCCCTCGTCAACTTCTACTCGAAGCTCCCCAAGGGCCCGCAGGCCGCGCCCCTCTCCCGCGGCCTCAAGGCGCGCTACTTCAGCGGGAAGAACGCCTCCGCCGCGCCGCTCGTCGTCGGCGTCCTCGCCATCGTCGGGTTCGGGTACACCATTGACTATCAGAGTGCGCCCTTCTCCCTCCTTCCCTCACCCCCCACCCCCTCTCCTTCCTTTTCCCTCGTCTGTGAGGTGTGTGCTGACGGGACCGCTTTCTTTCTTTCTTTTTTTCTTGACTCGGCTCGGCTCGGCGTTTGGGGTGGTGCGGGGTTCGACTACTGGATATGGACGCGGATGTCCTACAGTGCATCTCAGTGCGTTTTTCTTTCTTTCTTTTCTTCTCGCGCGCGTGCGTGCGCTGGGAGGGGGAGGCAGGGCTGATGACTTATTTTTTCTTTCTTCTAATGTGTTGCAGAGCACCACAAGAACCACGCGCACTGATACGCTCGGTAGAGAGAGGAATGGGAGTAGAAGGAGATGGAGCAGGAGCAGGAGAAGGAGAAGGAGGAGGAGGCAGAGACCCGCGTAGACGTGTGCTGTTAGTAGGGGCCGACCGAACCGACCGCCCGACCCCCTCCATAGAGCGCACGAATGAACAGAGCGAACCGCCCCGCCCGGGCGCGTGGCCTTCCTTCCTTCCTTCCTTCACCCTCAACCGGCCCTCGTCCGTCCGTCCTTTCTTTCTTTCTCCCCGTTCTCCAGCGCCCCCAAGTCCGAACGCCGAGACTCAGACACGCCCCGCCCCCGCCTTCGTCTTCGAGACGCGACGAGACTGCACGTAAGTAAGTCGGTGCTTCGGGTGGCGTCGTGCGGTCGCAGTAAGCTGGGTGGGGCGAAGTGGCCGCCCCACGGTAGATTCCGAGGTTGACGTTGCGCTGGGGGGGTCCAGAGCTCTGGATAGGGCGGCAAAGGCAAAGGCAAATGCAAAGGTGGGGGGGGGGGGAGCTGGGCGCGTCGCTCCGTGCGGGGACATCAATGCATCTAGGAGCTGCGAGCCCCCCCCCCCTGCGTCGCCCACCCGTTCGCTCAGGACCGAACCCTCCCGTGCGTCGGCTGTCTTGAACGCCGAAGTGTATCTTAAGTACATACGACTTGGGGGGGGGGTCGACGTTCCCAGCTCTTATGCCATTGGACCCGTCCGAAGTCGACGTCGGTCGGTCGCCGCTCGCGACGGGGGGCCAAGCAGACCCTACATCCCCCCTCTCTACTTGCTTGGAAACGGCGCGAGCGCGGGGAGCACGAACGCTACGTACTCAGGACGGCTTCTGCTGGTTTAATATGGGAGTAGAGCAGAGGCGGCGGGACGCTGCTGTGTCTGTTCACTCGACAGACGATATATGATACACCGACGCCGGGCGCTTCGACCGAATACATACATTCCGGCCGGCCGGCTCTCCGTACAGTCACGTGCCCACTGATTCACGCGAATCCATGAATCCACGAAGTACATTCCATCGTAAGTACTGTACACCTCTCGTCCATGCGCGCAATGATCAGGCCTCGGGCCTCAGGCGCTACATGCGTGATAGCAAGTATGGGGCAGACGGTCCGTGGTATGCAAGGAAAGCTAGGACATGCAGCCTGGAGGTACGCCTTCATCGCTCTGTCCACCAGGGCTTTCTGACCAATTCCCCCTTCCAGATGGCTGTTGGTACAGGGGTAGAGGTCGACGACCAGTCGCGCAACGTCAACGACGTGACACTCACGTCCTCAGGCCTCGTGCCTCGAGTGTAAACTACGATGTCAAATCATATATATTCGTGCACTGTGCACACGGACGCGGCGCACCCTCAAACCCGAACCGGACTCCCCGGTACGTACGTGCTCCCCCAACTGCCCACCGCACCCCCTCCACCCCGCGCACAAAAGCCTCCCCCAACCCAGTCCTCGCCGCGTCCGCTCCAGCCCAGCACCCTGTAACAGTGTCAACCTGGATCAGCCTCTGGACCCCCCCCTCCTTCCCCCTTGCCCTCCCCCGACCGCACCCCGACCTCCAGAACCTCGAGCCCGCTCCGGGCTCTCCTCCCGCTCTCGTCAGCCGCAACAAGTAGTATCATAATCCAAACGTACGCCCCTCCGACTCCGCGTCGTACGGCGACTCGGGCCCGGACCTGGACGGATGAAGTACGGTGTCAAAGTGTACTTACTTACATAGCATCGACAGACCCACTGGCAGACCCCAGACGCCAGGACCAGACCAGACCCCGGGACCCACTGGCGGCGATGGGTCGAAGACGCGCGCCATGCAGTGGCTCAGTGGTACTCGATACTCAAGTACAGCTTACTGCACTGCACTGTACACACCTAGCCCGGTACAGTGCGGCACGCCCCGCACTCCGTCGCGCCCGCCGCACGATCGCTCGTTCTGAGCGTCGCACGCTCGAAGCCGAGCCCGTCCCTTCAGTGCCGACGCGCCGGTCACGTCGCTGCCCAAAGTACGGGGACGGTTGGTGGGTGCTGTACTGAGGTGATCCCCACTCGGGCGTGCAGGAGACGGAGACGGAGACGGGCGTGGTTTTTCCGTTTGCGTTTCCCCGAGTCGGAGGTGTAGGCGGATGCCTCGTCCGCGTCCGCCTAGGGGGGGGGCTGGCTCCTTTGTCGATGCCTCCTAGACCGACCTGGTCCGCCACACGCGCACGGAACACGGAGGTGGGGTGGGGTGGGGTGGGTGGATTAGTGCCATGGATAGCTTTGCGGACGCGGGGGATGCGGTGGACGCAAGGGGGGAGAAGAAGCGAAGGGGAACGTGAGGGGAAGGGCAGAAGGCGGAAGGGAAAAGGGAAGGGGGAGGGCAGAGCACGCGCGCCTATGCGCGATGCGCATGCAACGGAGTTGGGACTGGCGCGCGGATCGAGGGGAGGAAGGAGGAGGGCCAGTGCAAGGCGAGGCGAGGCGGGTCGGGCGTGATATATATCTCACCACTACATATCCGTCCATCCTGATCGATCCTGATTCACCCTGGTCCACCGTGGAATAAGTAGGGGCGACGGTGCGCGTGGCGGAGACGGATTTCGAAGGGGGGGGGAGGGCCACTGTAAGTATGCATGTCAGTAGATCAGATAGATACTTATAGATGTAGAAGTACGTGCGTGGGTTTTGGAAGCGACAGCTCGACGGTGCACGCACCGAGCCGGGCGAGGGCGAGATAAGGGAGGCGCGGAACTTGAGCGGGAGGGCCTTCCGTGTATGTGAACGACGATACACAAGTTGAATCAGGGTCGGGAAAGGGGGGGGGGGTCGGGAACGCGCGCGATGACGCACCGCACGCGGCCGGGAGGGGCGCGGGCGGCGATCTCGCGCGCGCATAAGTTACATGCATACATGCCTACATACTTACATGAAGGGCGCGCGGGGAGAAGCGCGTAAAACTTCCGGGGGGAGATGAAGTGAGAACGCGAAGCGGGGCGGGAGAAGCGTGACGTACGTACGCGTGCGTATGTTTTTTTTTCTTTCGTTTTTTCCCCTTCTTTTCTGATGGCGTCGAGTGTTCTCGGGTGAGGGGACGCGCTGGGGACTGATAAGGGAGAGGGAGAGGCGGTGGTGGTGGCGGTGGCGGTGATCTGTCATGGTACGAGCCTCGCCGGTGGGCTTGCAGACTTCCGAGTCGCAGATTGAAGAAGATGGGCGGGAGCGCCGGCCATGGCCTACGTCTTAGACATTCAGTGGGACGCTTCTTCCGCGCCGACGCGAGCGGGATCCACGCCTGTCGCTGAGTTATCGTAGGGACGTAAAAAAAAGCAAGTCCTGGCGGTCGTGGATCAGACGGGGGACGAGAGGGACTGGAAGCTCGAAGCACCGCCATCCGACGCATACGCCTCTCCTCGCCGCCGAATACTTACACCACATGTATGTATACTCCCACCCGGATCCAGTCGTCGGGATCCTGCGTGCGTTCGAACCGCCCTGTCCTCGGACTGTAACTCGTGGTAAGTGAAAGCAGATGAGCTGGAGGGCTCACGTATATCGGTACCTATGACGCACCCCGACGTGCCTGTCAGCGCTCGCCTCCGGGCCCGATTCATCGACACAATAGACGCGAGTGCTGAGCGATATCCCGTCAGATCCGAGTGCTATTGGCGTGTGTCCGCCGCACCGCATTTATCTCAACATCGCACGCGCCGATGACGGGAGTTCTGTCGACCGCTGACGCGTGGCGAGGGCTGTAGAGGTCCGACATATATACCGTTGCGGTCAGTACGGTATTAGGTCCTTAGGTGCTCTGATAGCAGCCGCCGAGGCCCAGAGTCACGCACCCCAACGCTGCACGCGCGTGGGGGTCAGAACAGAACGACCGTCCGGAAAGGGCGTAGAACGGGGACCCATGCTCCGCCGCGAGCGAGCGGCGCGCAGGCGCGAGCGGGCGAGATAAGGCCAGGAGGCGGAGTCGGGACGGAACATACATACATACATATGCGAGGGTGCGCGCGCGCGCGTTGGGCTTTGTTCTGTCGAGAAGAAGCGCTAATCGATGGGTTCGACGATATGATGGCGCGGGCAAGTATGTCGACTCGATGAGCCAGAAAAGGGGGAGGCGCGAGGAGTAGAATGTCCACGCCGGGCTGTGTCCTGCGACGCGAGTCGGATGAGGAGGGGCGACGAACAGGAGGAGGGGAGGAGAGGAGGAGGAGGAGGAGGAGGAGGAGGAGGAGGAGGAGGAGGGAAGGCACGACATACACGTGACGCGCGGCCGACGCCGAAGCGGGAGGTTCGAACGGGAAACGAACCGAGAAGAGAGAGGAAGATCTGGATCTGATCGCCAGCCGCCGCCGACTGCCGACTGACTCGAGCCCGAGTCGCTGCTTTGTTTCCCCCTCCCCTTCTTCTGTTCCGGACTATAAGTAAACGCACGCAGGACGTTCCCCCCGGACGCCCCGCCAATGACCGTGACTCGCGTCCCATCCCGCCTTTCACTGCCCCCCGCCTCCTCCTCCCCGTCCCCGTCCCCGTCCTCAACCCACACCGTGAACCCCACCGCCCCTCGCCCCCGCCCCATGTGTCGCCGCATCGCGTCCGTCCGCTCCGTCTCCTCTCCGCCTCCGTGACTCATCCTGACTGCTTTCGTCCATTTCAGAGAGGGAACGCGCTGGGAACGCTGCGGTGTCCGTCCTCTCCTCCTCCTCGCCGTCCGCCTAGGCTGACTTGACCCCGCCCCCCACACAGCACTTCCAACGACACATGATCATCGCCATCATGGACTGCAACTCGAGCCGGTGCGAGTACAGCATCCTCCACCGCAAAGCCTGCCGCGACCCCGGCTGCGTCAAGGTGCGCGTTTCTCCCGTCTTTGCTTTCCCTTTCGCTTTCGCTCACCCTTTCGCCCGGGACGCGCGCAGCAATACGGCCAGGAGGTGCAAAAGGTCATCGACACCGTCAACGACGACTGCTACGCCTGCCGCGCCGCCGCCGCGCGCAAACACCCCTCCTGAGGCCCCGCGCCCTCCGTTCGGTTTCGCGGCTCTTGCCCCCCCCCTCCCGACCTCTCTACGCCCTCGTTCCACGCCCGGCTCCCCACGCATGCCCACGCCGCCTACGATACCCCCCCTCTCCCCTTCTCCCGCATGCACCGCACCCGTACCCGCTCGCACTCGCACTCGTACTGCCCCCCACCGCCCATCGCTCTGTCGCACAGTCTCCTTCTCTCACCGGATCCACGTCTGCACTGTCCCCCCTCCCCTCCCCTCCTCTCCCCGTCCTACTGTACCCCCCTTACGCTCTGAACCTGCGCCCCTCTACCCCTCGTCTCGTCTCGTCTCGTTTCGTGCTCTGGATCGTCCATGGATGTCGCACATACATACATACCGTAATGTACATAATCATGCACCGTCCCCCCTGCTCGCCCCCTCGTCGCTCGTCTCGACATAAGTACCAGGAAATCGGAATCGAAGACGCGTCTGTACCTTCGCCCTCCCCCTCGCAAGCTACATGACGCGTGAACTTCGACCTGACGTAGGTGTGTCTACTAAGGCCTTGCTAAGCACCCCGACACCTGTCGTCCGCCGCCGCCGCCGCGCCGGTTCTTCCATACCGCGCCACGCGCGCACCTTCCCAAGTACCAAGTCCATATCTCCATGTGCTCCGCGCGCGAGGGTGGCCGCGTCCTCACACGCACGCATAGGCATATGGGCTGAGAAAAGGGGAAGGGGAGGGAATACTTAGGGCAAGTTCAACGCACGCACGCACGCACGCACGCACGCGCCGCACCGCACCACGGGACCCGTCCGTCCCCCTCCGCGCTCCACGCGAGCACTCGGCGGTGCAACATCGCGGAATGGGGCATGGGGCCGTACAAGTCCTTACCGTGACTTACACTACTGCGTATAGGTGCGTGCGCGCGTCGCACGCAAGACGTTCGACCCGGCACTCCATAGTGATTGCATGCTTACCGCAAGTCCTCAAGGCCTCATCTCCGAGCAAGTCAGCGCAAACGATGGCGCCGACGCGATGGCACGTAAGTGGCACCCCCTCTATCGTCCTCGGCGAAGCAGACGAAGACGGCGATCCTACCAACATAGGGCTCCGGAACGCGCGATGGTTGCGAACGCGATGTCGACGGTGGCGGAAACGATGAAGCCGAAAGCGCAGGAATGGCGCGCGCGGCTGACATACTTGCGCATAATGGCCGAGGGCGTCGCGGTGCACATACGTCTATGTACGTGGGCAAGTAAGCAGAGCAGCTGGACTCTGGAGGGAGGACAGGCCCGGGAGGAGAACCTCCTTGCGTGCGATGGCTCCAGATCCGCACCCGATCCATCGCAGGTGACAACCCCCACCCAAGTCAGCTGACGCGTGCACATGACCGTGTCCGGTCTGCCACTGCCACTGCCAGACCGCAGACGTGTGAACCGAGATCTCTGCAGCCGGTTCTTTCACCGTCCAGTACATGACCTCAAGGCCTCATCGCTCAACGCGTACCAAGTCTACGTGGCACGCGGAGTTACCACCCAGAAACCCCCGTCCCATCCCTCGACTCGCTGTCAGCCTCGGCCTCCCCCGAGATCTGGGCGCGCGCCGCAGGAGGCCTTCGGACGCGGGCGTCGGACGCGCGAAGCATGTAGACGTGCGTTCAGCGACGTCGACGGGAGACCTTGCCTCGTATGCACCTACTTACAGCCTACAGCGAGAAAGCGAGGCAAGAGCCGGGTGAGCCTGGATGGGGAGGGTCGGGGTAGGTAAGGAAAGGTGTATTGGTGGGCGGGGAAAGTTGCAGTGGTTGGGGAGGATCGAGGGGGAAGAAAAAACGCAGTACGCACGTTACTACATACGCTACGTTCGCGGGCACCCCGTCCCCCCGCCGTATCCTATTCCGCCTCACGGTCGCCCTCGCCCTCGTCAAAGCCTAAAGACCACATCATCGTCCACCCCACGCCGCCTCCGCGCGCCTGCTGAGCTTCGGATCGGCGGCTCTGTACCTGTCCGATGCACGCGAGGGGTGGGTAAGTAACGACGATGAGAGGGGAACGAGGGGGGGATGCGGAGAGAGGAGGAGAGGACGATGGGGAGAGGAAAAGTGGGGACAGGAGAGGACGAGGGTGAAGCAACGCACTGGTCCGGGAGCGGGCCCAGGCGCCCCTCGGGGTCGACGGGCGTGCCGGGCAGCCACTGGATCGTCTCGTCGTAGTCGAAGTACCACACGCCGGCGGGCACCTGCTCGCCGTTCGCGGTGCTGTGCACCGTCCCGTCCGGGTCGACCCATTCGGTGGCGCTGGACGCGCGGGAGGGTGTCAGCGGCGGGTGGGGGCGGGGACAAGTACAGCAGGGTGCGTACTTGGTCGACGCGGTGTCGCGGCGGGGGAGAGCTCGGAGGGGGGCCGCGCAGGCGGCGGAGGCGAGGAGCGAGAGGAGGAGGGCTGGGAGGAGGAGGCGCATCGTTCGGCGGGGGTCGTGAGAGATCGTCAATGGATATGAATCGAGGGGGGGAGGAAGAAAAGAGAATGACCAGCGACGGGTGCCTGCACGCGTCGACGAGGTGGGAGAAGAAAGGGAAACGAGAATGAGGAAGGGGAAGTTGGACTTACTTATATCATGATGCACGGCGACGGGCGGGCGGTGTGTCGGCTGCGGGGACACCGTGACGCGTGGTGATCAGGACGATCATTCGTTAATGATAAGTTATGAGCTCCCGACGGCGATTCAGATTCTGTTTTTGTTGTAAAAACAAGCTCAGCTCAAGTCTGGTAAGTATTGAGGACATTGGGAGTGGGCAGGGGGGCGGGAGGAGTTGATATACGATAAGATAAGATAAGATGGCCATTTTATCTAATCTCGCGATCTCGATGTCATGACCAGTCCCTCAGAGTCTCTCAGTCGTTGCCTCCCTCAGGCTCCATCGACCAACATCGACCAACCCTTACCGCCTGTTCCCACGGGGTGACAACGACCGCAGAGCCCTCTAGAGCCAGATGCAATTTTTCCGAACCTGTGTGCACTCCGTACATCGTCAGATAGACCATCGAGGTGTCATGGATCGCTCCATTTCTTTCTTCATTTGCAGACCTTGTACACGCGACGCATCACGGCACATGACTTTCCTTCGCATCACATGCTCCAACGACGTCATTTCCCGGACTTCCGAACGGCGTTCCGTATCCTTATCTATGACATCATTGCTCTGGACTTCCGTCCTCCTCCCCATGACTCCTTTCTTATTGTTCCCCCCGCTCGCACCACTATCGCATCGCATCGCACCATCGTTCCCACTTGTATATAAGGACAGTGTTTCTCTTCCCTTTTCCCTAGACTGTCCATCTCGTCATACGGTACTGTAGTGCACGTTGCACTACCCTAGACCCCGGCACTCTCGAATCTATTTTCTTCTCGCCCCTCCCATCGTCGCGACTTAGGCGGTTCATCGGTCTCATAAACTGTGTTTCTGACAGTACACCTATAGACGGAACAAGAACGGAACCCCAGGACGATCAGTAGTTGAGTGGCAGCCCACTTCATTCAGTCCCGTCCAAGATCACTGGTCGTGGCATCATAACCAGCAATTCCTCACCCCCGCCGACTTCCTTGTCGCAAAACAAGTTGAGGACGAAGTTGAAGAAGCAGAAGAACGCCGACGAGAAACCCTACGCCGCCTTGATCAAGAACTCGCCCAATCCCTCACCGTCCCCCTCCCCTTCGACAAGATGTCCGACGCCGAATCCAAACCTGCCGTCTCCAAGCGGGAGATCGGCCCCAAGCCAAAGCCATTCAAAGGCGATAGACGCGACACCCTCCGGTTCTCCCTCGAGCTCCGCATGTTCCTGCGCGTTAACAAAGATGTTTATGCCACAGATGACGCCAAGATGATGCTCCTCCTCAGCCTGATGGAGGACGACACGGCTAAAGCCTGGGCCACGCATCGCCGCATGGAACTCTTCGCCGACGAAGACGAGAAGGAAGACGCCGACACCCTCGACCCCACGCCCCCAACACTCCACTATAGCTCCTACAAAGAGCTCTTCGAGAGGTTTGGCAAAGACTTCGTGCCCGTCGATCCGAAGATAGAGGCTCAGCGTAAGATCAACGAGCTCGCAATGACCACCCGGGACGTCACTGACTTTATCACCGAGTTTGAGATGCTGGCAACCATGTCAGCGTACGACGACGAGGCACTAATCCACTTTTTCAAGAAGGGACTTCAGCGTGACCTCGGCAAGCAGGTGGCCCGGTCGTACCCGTTCCCCACCAAGCTCGCGGAGTGGAAGGAGCGCGCCCGCCGCATCAACCACCAGTGGCTCGAAGAGAACCCGGAGAGGAAGAGCAGTCAGTCCAAGGGGGCTGTCGCGCTCACCTCGAACGGTTCGACCAACGACTCCTCGTCGCGCCGAGTCGGCGCCTTCACCAACACCTCGACCCGCCCTGCAAAGCTGACGGACGACGAGCGCGCAAAGATGATGCGCGAAGGCAAGTGCTTCATGTGTCGACAAGCCGGTCACGTCTCTCGCGACTGCCCCAACCGCGACTCGAGCGCGCGACGGGTGGGCGCAGTAGAGACTGGGTCCAAGGCCCCTCCCCTGCCGACGAACACGGCTCCATCCACTGCGAAAGCAGCTCCCGACCCATCCAAAACCATCGCGGCGATCACTCACCAGCTGAAGGATCTGGACGCGGAAGGCAAGGAGCAGGCAGTAGCGCTGTTGAAGGACATCCTGGAATCGCAGGATTTTTGAAACGCCCCCCAGTCGCGTCGTCTGGTGGAGGCAAGGGACTTTTGGTATCATCGTCGAATCGTTTCGCTGTATTATCATCCATGCATACCTGTGAGCAATCGTACCCCCCGTGTTTGTATCTGTCTACTGTCACCAAGAACAGGCAAACACCATCGATCACGCTCAAAGTCAAGCTGATCGGACGAGTTACCAAAAGAGAAATCGACTCAGACGCGCTGCTTGATAGCGGCGCAGAAGGAATTATCCTGAACCGAAGCTTCGTTGAACGCAAGAAGCTCACCACAAGAAAACTAGAAAACCCGTTCCCCGTGCGTAATGTGGATGGCACCGAGAACGTCATGGGCTGGGTACGCGACACAATGACCTAGCGGATCTGGATATACTCGCAAGATTCAAAGGCGTACCATGAGGAAGAAGCTGAGTTCTTCATCACCGACATCGGCGATCATGACATGATCCTTGGAACAGACTGGCTCAATGAGCACAATCCCACCATAGACTGGCAACAAGACCGTGTTGACATGCTCCGCTGCCCCCCCTCATGCACTCTGTCCAAACCTCCTGTGACAAACCTCGCAACCAAGCCACGGAGACCATCATCGGTCCAATCACAGCGTAAGGTTGAAGCAGGTAAAACCCCGAGGACACCTCTCGTTCTGGACGACCCCTTCCCAGAGCCGACATATGTGTCCTGGACCCCAGTCCCCACTTATGTTATTCCTGCACGCAGAGTCAAAGGTGTTCGTGTCCGCACGGTCCATCGCTCCCCTCTACCCACACGACTCTTCACTGAAGACGACGACGAGCAGCCCATGGTATTCCGAGACTGGGAGATCAATAGACTATGCCGCGCCGGAATCCTCCCTGAAACCGATGGTCCTAATCCAGATGCAATACCCATCCGCGTGGGCTTTACAAAAGCGCAGGAGCTTGCAGAGCATTCAAAAGAGAACGCACGCCCGCAAACCTTTGAAGACTTAGTCCCCCCGCCGTACCGCGACTTCGCGCCTGTATTCGACAAGAAAACCTCCGAGCGACTTTCTGACTGACGGCCATGGGACCATGCTATCGACATGAAAGATGGCTTTGAACCCAAACCGTGCAAAATCTACCCCCTCTCACCTTCCGAGCAGATCGAACTCGACACCTTCCTCGACGACCACCTGAAGAAGGGCTATATCCGCCCTTCGAAGTCACCTCAGGCGAGTCCGTTCTTCTTTGTGAAGAAAAAAGATGGAAAGCTGCGTCCCGTACAGGACTATCGAGAACTAAACAAGGGCACTGTCAAGAATGAATACCCCTTGCCACTGATCTCTGAAATTGTCGACCGTCTCAAAGGTGCAAAGATCTTCTCCAAGATGGATGTTCGCTGGGGCTACAACAATGTCCGCATCAAGGAAGGCGACGAGTGGAAGGCTGCATTCAAGACGAATCGCGGTCTCTTCGAACCTACGGTGATGTTTTTCGGGCTTATGAACTCCCCTGCGACATTTCAGGCAATGATGAATGAACTGTTCAAGGATCTCATCGACTCGGGCAAGGTCATCATCTACATGGACGACATCTTGGTGTTCACTCGCACCATGGACGAACACTGTGCCATAGTGCGGCAGGTTCTGCAGCGTTTGCAAGACAACGACCTCTTCCTCAAACCGGAGAAATGCGTCTTTGAACAAGACTCTGTCGAATACCTCGGACTCATCATCTCGCATGACAAGATCGCTATGGACCCCGTCAAGGTAGCAGGTATTCAGGACTGGCCGACACCACGAACGGTCAAAGATGTGCAATCCTTCCTCGGCTTTGGCAACTTCTACCGACGTTTCATCAAGGACTTCTCCAAGGTGGCACGGCCCCTATTTGATCTGACAAAGAAGGACTGCACATGGGACTGGTCGACGGACTGCCAAACTGCGTTTGACGCACTGAAAGCTGCGTTTACTTCCTCCCCCGTCTTGGTCATACCTGACCCAAAGAAGCCTTACCTCGTTGAAGTCGATGCCTCGGACTTTGCTACTGGAAGTATACTCTCGCAGAAAGGCGACGACGGTCACTGGCATCCAGTGGTGTATCTGTCCAAGGCCCTATCGGAACCGGAACGGAACTACGACATCTACGACAAGGAGCTGCTTGCGATCATCCGTGCGCTTGAAGCCTGGCGCCACTACCTCGAAGGCGCCCCCGACACCGTCGAAATCTGGACAGATCACAAGAACCTGGAGCACTTCAAGACGGCACAGAAGCTGAGCCGCTGACAGGCACGTTGGGCTCTATTCCTCACTCGATTTGACTTCTCGCTCGTTCATAAACCAGGAATTTCCCACCGCCCGGATCCAATGTCTCGACGACCCGATCACAAGGATGGTGTTGAAAATGACAACAAGGAGCGCGTCTTGCTTGACCCCAAGTACTTCCAAGTACGCGCAACAAGGCCAGGAGCAGTAACCTCCCTCGGTGACGTCGAACTCAGATGACGTATCCACGACTGCAAAACCAAGGACATCGAGGTCGTTCAAGCCCTGGACGCCATCTTACAAAACGGACCACGTACACTCGTCAAGAACCTTCAAGAGTGGAACTATGAAGAAGGCCTGGTCCTGTTTAGAGGAAAGGTATATGTCCCTACAGATGACGAGTTGCGACGCGACATTGTCAAAATGTACCATGAATCGCCCCTGGCTGGACACCCCGGTCGCTTCAAGACTTACGAGCTTGTGAGTCGTGAATATTGGTGGCCTGGCATGTCTGTCTTTGTCCGCGACTTTGTAGCAGGATGCGCAACCTGCCAGTCGACGAAGACACAGAGCAGCCGACCCCACGTCGACATGATCCCAAACGAAGTACCCGATCGACCATTTGGCGTCATCTCCACCGACTTCATCGTCGAACTCCCTGACTGCGAAGGCTATAACGCCGTCAATGTCGTGGTCCATCGCCTCACCAAGATGGTGGTTACCACCCCATGTACAATGAAGATCACCAGCGATGGCACGGCCGACATTCTCTTCGATAAGGTATACCGACACTACGGCTTAGCAGACAAGATCATCTCGGATCGTGGACCCCAATTTGCTGGACAGGTGATGCGTACACTCAACGAGAAGCTTGGGATCAAGTCCGCCCTCAGCACAGCGTATCACCCACAGACAGACGGCCAAACCGAACGCGAGAACCAGAACCTCGAGCAGTTTCTGCGAGTATTCTGCAACTACCGTCAAGACGACTGGGTGAAGTGGTTGCCCTTCTTCGAGTTTTCTCACAACTCTCGCACCCATGCAGCTACTGGAAAGGCTCCCTTTGAAGTCCTCTACGGCTTCCTCCCGAAAATGTACCCATCCGTAAACCCGTCCTCAAAGGTCCCCGCAGTTGAAGAACGCCTCCGTCAACTTGAAGAAGTCCGACAGGAGATCAAGGCCAGCCTTGCCCTCGCATCAGACTTGATGAAGCACTACAATGGCGACACGGTCAGCGGATCAACGCAGTTTGCCGTCGGAGACAACGTATGGCTAGAAGGCAAAAACCTGAAGACGACGAGACCAAAAGCTAAGCTTGCTGCCAAACGATTTGGACCCTTCGAAATCATTGACGTCATCAGCCCAGTCAACTACCGCTTGAAGCTGCCGAAGACGTGGCGAATCCATCCAGTCTTCCATGCCTCGCTGCTCACCGCGTACAAGGAGACAGCCGCTCACGGGCCAAATTATGAACAGCCGCCACCAGACCTCATTGACGATGAAGAAGAATACGACATTGAAGACATTGTCGACTCTAAACCAACTTGTAACAAGAAAGGTATTCAGTACCTCATCAAGTGGGCCGGCTATCCCGACTCCGAAAACACCTGGCTCCCGTGTTCGTCGCTCTCAAAGGTTACCGACATGATTGACGCTTTCCACAAGCGCCATCCAAATGCGCCCCGCCCTGTGCGTTCCCTCGGCATCTCCTTTGACGATTTTCTCGCATCCACCCTTGCAGATGACATCGCGCTCCAGGCGAAAGTGCGTCTTAAAGGGGGGGTAATGTCACGGATTGCTCCATTTCTTTCTTCGTTTGCAGACCTTGTACACGCGACGCATCACGGCACATGACTTTCCTTCGCATCACATGCTCCAACGACGTCATTGCCCGGACTTCCGAACGGCGTTCCGTATCCTTATCTATGACATCATTGCTCTGGACTTCCGTCCTCCTCCCCATGACTCCTTTCTTATTGTTCCTCCCGCTCGCACCACTATCGCATCGCATCGCACCATCGTTCCCACTTGTATATAAGGACAGTATCCCTTTTCCCTTTTCCTCAGACTGTCCATCTCGTCATACGGTACTGTAGCGCACATTGCACTACCCTAGACCCCGGCACTCTCGAATCTATTTTCTTCTCGCTCCTCCCATCGTCGCGACTTAGGCGGTTCATCGGTCTCATAAACTGCGTTTCTGACACGAGGAAATTTGTAATCGCTCGGCACCGGTCGCTGGCGGCCAACCTCGGTCCTTCAGAAAGAAGTTGTTTCTTCGTATACCAGTATGACTGGACGGTGTCACTGATCGTTGCCTTCCAACCGCCAGCTGCTGACGTGGCTGTTTGATCTGTGCCATGAGCCACCACGGGCCGTGGCAGGTGCTGGCATGGGTTGTGCCACAGTCACCAACCGCTCGCTCATAAATACGTCCAGGCCATTTTGTTCCCAGGCGTCCGCTCTCCGCTGCTGGTTCCCAAATTTCTGACGGCCTAGCATTACAAGCTGCAAGCTCCACGGTGCGTCCACCACCTTGCACTTGCCTTTCTTTTGTGCTGACAGCCTGAGCATTCAAATGCTCTGATAGATATCTCGTGCACACCCCCGTCTGCGCCACACGCCAAAACAAACCCGAATCTCTGAGCACAGGCAACTTGAATGAGGGAGAGAACAAGCTCGGAAGGATCGCAAAGCCACGCCGACGCCCTCGCGCGCAGGAACGACGAGATCGCCGCCGTCCGACTCGCCCCCGAGCTGTTGTCGTTGACATTCCTATTCGTGCAGGCCGCGCCCGATAAGCCCCCCTTCCACTACCCTGACCAAAGTCCCCCAAAACGGATCCAATCCACTCCCTTCACACGGATTCGAGCGGCGACACACGTGTGCGGAAAATGGCGTACGGTGAGGACGTTCAACCCGGCACAGCTCCTCGTGTGCTCAGAGGGGCCGAATGTTGGCCTAGGATGCTGACTAAGCTATGCAGGTTGCGCTCGACGCCAAGCATCTGTGGACCAGTTTGCGTTTCCGGCCCGGGGCCAAAGAATGGGATTTCGAAGAAGAAATGCTCAAGCGCTCGAAGCCTGTCCCGCTAGACTTGACGTACGAGTGGCCACCGGTCGACTTCGTATATGATGACTTGATCAATGACCCGCGGCATTTGAAGTTCAAGCAGTTCGTGGAGAAGCTTCGGGAAGACGGTATCAGCAACCGCATCCGGAGCCTCTGTATACAGGATCCTTGCAACGATCGACCGAACGACATGAAGATTGCCTCTCTAAACGCACCGAACCTGGAAGCACTTAACCTCACCCTCCACCCACGACCACCAGCCGTAGTATTCCCCACGGACACGCTCCGGTGCTCGGGAAAACTAACTTCACTAACGATGCACGAATGCCATATTCCATGGGACGCAAGCATATACAATAACCTGACCATACTCAGTATAACATTGTCCCCCGCAGATAACATCTCGCTCGGTTCTTCCGCTTCGCTCGACGGCCTGTTCGGAAGGATGACCCGCATCCGCTATATCTTCCTCGACGGCTTCACAGCGCTGACCCCCGAGTCTTTCGGGTCCGAGTCTATCATCCTTCCGTCCTCTCTGGAGACTTTCGGGCTTCGCGGCCACTACACCCAAGATGTGCTCCCTGTAGCGCTCTGCATCGTCCCCAAAGATCCGTCTTGTTTGCGCTTCAGTATCTGGTCCGAGGACGCCCCCGAGCGCGTTTCCCCGCTGTTCCTCCGACACACCCCCACATCCTCAACCCTGCACCTCTGCCTCGACCCTTCCGCCACAGTCATCGAAAGCTGGCGGCCTAGCACAGAGCTGCACTCTGACCCGGACCTCTCTGTCGAATACAAGAGAGGCTATCTCTCAGCCGAGACCTCGCGTGCTCTGTTCGAAGCTATGCCCGAGCTGCACTCCATCCGGGTGCACGCGAGCTTTCTGGACGTAGTCATGCGTGTGCTCACGGGTGACCCGGCGTTACTCCCAAACCTCACGGTACTGTGCATTCAAGAGCCATTCGACTCGGAAGAGATCAACGGCACCATCCCCTCGGAAGAAATTATGCCATCCCCGATCGGGCAGTGGTTGGAGCAACGGAAGGTGATGAAAGCACCAAGACTGACGATCTCAATCCCAGCGATCCAGACGTTCCTATCCCAAAGTTGGGTCGATGAACTGCAGCGCAGCGAAGGTGTGAATCTTGAAAAGCGTAGCTACACCCGTAGTTTTTGTGACGAATAAGAACAAGCAATCCTTCCACGTCCGCATATGCCCGAACATGAGAAAAAATACTCTGCCTTTGAAGGCTTTGCTCGCAAGGTTGTCGTCCTATCATTCTGAAAACCACCCTAGTATGAGAACAAAGTAATACGGCGAAAGGTATCCCTGTCGAGTCTACGGCCCCTCCACCACCTCATGTACCACGACGTCCATCACAGACCTGTACCGCCAAAACAAACCAATCAGCCCCACGCACCCCAAACATACGTCCCCGCGAAAAGGAGCGAACAAGACTCACCGCAGGTTCATCACGTACCCCGTCTCCACGTCCGTCAGCGTCAGCGTATCGATCGAGTGCACGCCCGCCGTCAACGCCAAGAACTCCATCCGAACGCTCTGGCACGTCCCCGGCCGCAACGGTCTGCGCCCCCTATCCGCATCAGCATCCACCGAGCCCCCGAAAGAGCGAATGAAATGAAAAAAAAAACGCACCCCACGCGCACGCGGTTCTCCAGCGGCACCAAGCCCACCGCCGTCCCCGTCCGGTCCTTCTCCTCCTTCCTCCCCCGCCGCCGCCGCTCCGGACAGCCGACCTCGAGCCGGCGCGTCCACTTGCTCTGGTTGAACACGAAGATGTCGAGCGTGAACTGGTCCTGGGGGTATATCCTCCGCCGGCCCGCGCCGTCCTCCGCGAGGATCCCGACGGACACGACGACCGCGTCCTCGTCCTTCGCGGGCGGCGCGGGCTCGCCAGAGTACGCCGGCGCCGGCGCGTCGTACACGGACCCGGGGGAGCGCCGCCCGCGCGGGACGTCGAGCGCGGGGCCGACGCTGCCGCTGGCGGTGCTCGTCGGGCCCTGCGCGCGCGGCGTGGGCGGGACGGGCGAGTGCGGGTACGCGGGGTACGCGGGGGTGGAGGGCATGATCGGCGGCGGGGACGCGATCAGGAACTGCTCGTCCGCGTCGCCCGTGGGCAGGAGCGCGCCGAGCTGCGCGGGCGGCGGGAGCGCGCCCGCGGGGGTGGGCGTGCGCGGCGGGCCGAAGGTCGTGTGCGCCGTCGTCGGCGTGCGCGCGTAGGCCGCGACGGCGAGGGAGGGGGGCGTCGGGGTGTATGCGTGCTTCGAGAGCGGGCTCGGACCGAGGCTGTCGCGCTCGCGCGGGTGCGGATGCAGCGAGCCGGGGCCGGACGGGAGGGTGGACGCGCGCGGGGCGTTCCACGACGCGGGCACGGTGAGCCGCTTCGAGCCCGCGACGAGGCTCGCGGGCGCGGGCGCGGGCGCCGAGCGGTGTTTCTGCTGCGTGGCAAAGCTGCTGGGGGCGCGCGGGGTGAGCGCGGGGAAGGGCGAGGCGGGCTCCGGGAGGACCTCGTGCTCGCCGGGGCCGGCGAGGGAGCCGGCGAGGCTGGCGCGGTGGCTGGCGAACGCCGGGCCGTCGACGACGAGCGGGGCCATGAGCGAGTCGCGGTTCCGGCGCGGGGAGAGGTCGAGCACCGTCGTCCACTGCGAGATGAAGGTCGAGGTCGGGTAGGTGAGCGCCCCGGCGTCCGCGCGCGCTTCGAACGGCCGGCCGTGCACGTGGATCGTCACCGCGCGTTGTAGCTCGGGCGGGGCGGTGGAGCCGGGGCCTAGGAGGTCGTCCGCGTCCGGGAGCGGCGCGGTGAGGAGCTCGACAGCGTAGAGGAGGTTGTACTGTTCCATCGGGCCCATGCGGAGCGGGAAAGGCGGGGTGCCCGGCGCACCCCAGGGCACGAGGCGGACGCGCGCGCTGCCCTCATCCCCGCCGACGACGACGTCGATGGCCTCGATGGCAAAGCCGACGCCGGACTCGCCCGTGTTCTCGATCTCGATGCAGAGCACGACCGTGCGCTCGGTCTGGCCCGCCGTCAGCGCGTCCGCGTCGCCGAACGGGTCCGCGCCGGGCGCGTCCGAGCCGGGGAGAAGCACGTGCGGGACGAAGACGGTGCGCATGCGCACGCGGAAGCCGGAGACGGTGGGCAGCGTCTTGCGGAAGGATTTGCGGAGGATGGCGGGCGTGCGCGTGGACGGGGTGAAGGCGGCCTCTTTGCTGGTGGGCGTGGGAGGACGCGCGGGGCGCAGGGAGAACTCGGCTTGACGGGTCTCTGGGCCGAGGCGCGTGCTAGGCAGGTTGAGAGGGGCATCGTCTGTGGTCAAGAACGGGGCTGGAGGGAAGCTTATTATCAGAGGACTGGCGTTTGGGGAGACAGAAGGAAGCTCACCTCCGGATAGGCCTTCGAGGAGGTTGACTTCTTCGAGGCCTGCGATCCGTCCGTAGATCTCGTCGTCGTTGTCCTCCTTGCGCTTTGATGTCGTGGGAGACGTGGGGAGACCGCCGGCTTCCGCGAGGAGGGCGGCGAGGGGTTCGCGCGCGGGCGTCATGGGCACCGGTTTTTCGCGCAAAGTGACATATGCTGTGAGGCAGAGAAGCGGATCTCTGTATGGAATGCGCAAGGAACGCTGCCGTGGGTCAGAACGCTTGGTCGATACGGGGAATAAAGGTGCTCACCGACGTTGACAGACATCCTGAAGAGCGCGACCCAGACGCTGGCATCCGAGTCCCATAGCAGGGCGAACGCGTCCCGGACCTTCTTGTCCTTCTCGACCTTGTCCACGGGGTCGGTCTCGCCCCACACGCCCGAGGCCAGCGGTGTGCCCTCAGCCTTGACGTACCGGCGGTCGTGCTCTGCGGCAGATGGGGTGGGGTTGGGGGTTGGGGGTGGAACGATGTTGGGAGGAACACGGCCGCGGGGCTTGAGAGAGGAGGGGCGGGGCGGGGTGTCTACCCGGACAGCAGGAGCTGGGGCCATGGAATAGGAGGAGATATAGGCGGCATCGTAGGAGATTTGGGTGTGGGTCAGGAAGGAGAGGATTTTGAGGGGTGGTCGAGCGGGGTCGGGTGGGAGGTCGTCGTAAGGGTGATCGAGGCGTAGCACCAACAGAAATTCAAGATACTCGTCTGCAAAAAAAAGGTATGTCAACCACTTTCAGACTTTGAGAAGAGAGTAGAGATGAGGAAATGGTGTCCGCGGTCTACATATGGGAATCCTTACCACCCACTGCATTTCGGTAACCGATAAAACTTCCAGTGGCCCTTTCCCAGCCCCCAAACCAAAGGAAATCGCCACGAGAAAGACGTACGCACCAAAGAACGCGAGCTTACGCTCTACGGAGTTGGATTTGAGCGATTTGAGCCATTCTGCCTTGTCAGTCTCATCGTCGATGAATCCGAGAGAGGTGTCGGGTACTGCGATGTCGAGCGTGGCCGTGCTGACGACATCTTCAAGCGAGGGCATGGCCTGTCCAGTGTCCTGCAACGCGTAAGCATCGCTGGACATCCGATACGGCGGTGAGCGGGCGAATGGAGGAGCAGGGCACTTACTTACTGGCCAATTCTGCGTATCTTCCCTTCTGCGGCGATGAAAGGGTTCGATTTTCGAGGAAACGATGGAAGAGGCCGTCGAGGTGATGGTGGAGGATGACAAGAGCGTGCGCGCGGCCTTTCTCTTGCAAATCCCTGCTTCCTCTTGACCATCCCCACCCGATCACCACGTTCTCACTTTCTGGCCACTTTCCATCGGCCAACTCTCAAACGCAGATTTCAAGTCGTTCGCCGCCGCTTTTCACCGTATCGTAGTCCTTCAGCGCGATGGCGGCAGCCAGAACAGCTCGACGCGCTGGCACCCCGCTCTCGCTCTCCCCGCACCCGAAGCCGACCATGACCATGGAGGAATGGGAGTCCAAAGCCCCGCTCAGCGACCTCGAGAACAGATCCGTCGCTGCCCTCAAACTCGCGAGCGAAAACCCCGTCACGGTCCCGGTCAAGGTGCGTTCCCATCCTCCTACCCGTTCGTCGTTCTCACCCACCGACCAAAAGCCCCCAAGTTCCCCCTAGATGACCCGAGCCCGCGCCCGGGCACGCCCCTCGCGAAGAACAAGCACCCTCCAACCTCGCGCTCGTCGACCCCGGGTCCGCCGCCCTCGCCCCGCCCCGCCCACGCGCTGCACCCGACCCAGCCCGTGCAGACCCCGCAGCAGTTCTACGACTGGTTCGCGCTCATCGACCGCTCGGTCGCGCACAGCCAGGAGGCCCACTTCCGCGAACACCTCCTCGGCGTCTCCGACCACCTCGACGTCTGCGACCGTCTCCTGGAGCGCATCGAGGCCGTCGACCGGGAGGTGGCGGCCATGCTCGACGGCTGGCGGAGCGTGGACGAGGGCGGGAAGAGCCTGCAGGAGGCCTGTCAGAAGCTGTTGGAAGAGAGGGTGCGTTTTCGCATGCGTTCTTGCGCTTGCTCGGATCGCGCTGAACGACGCCCGCAGGACCGTCTGCTCGAACTCCAAGACACGATCGGCACCACGCTCGACTACTTCCAGGAGCTCGAGCACGCCACGCGCATGCTGAACCACCCCGGCGACTCCCTCGTCCTCCAGACCGACTTTCTCTACATGGTCGAGCGCGTCGACGTCTGCATCGACTTTCTCCAATCCCACGTACGTCGCTTTCGGTTTCTGCCCGCGCCTCGGGCCCACCTTCCCGCAGCGTCACTACAAAGAAGCCGAAGTCTACCTCCTCCGCTTCGAGCAGTGCCTCACCCGCGCCATGACCCTCATCCGCATGTTCTTCGTCGGCTCCCTGCGCGCGCTCACCCAAGACGTCTCCCGCCGTCTCGCCGAAAAGGTGTGTGCCCGCTCCTGCTCCCGTGCGAAACGCCCCCTCACCCCCCACCGCAGGACGTCTCCCAAACCGCGCAAACGCACCTGCTCTATACCCGCTTCACCTCCGTCTCCGCGCAGCTCGCCCCGCTCCTCGCCGAGCTCGAGCGCCGCGCCCGCACGCACCCCGACGCCCTGGGAGCGCTCCTCGCCGAGTGCCACGCGGCCTACTTCGGCGCGCGCAAGGCGCTGCTCGTCGGGCGGCTGACGGAGGAGATCCGGGGGCTGGACCCGACGCGCACGGAGCTCGTCGAGCTCGTGCGTCCCCTTTCCGTCTCTCCTCTCTTTTACGATCGTTGACGCGTTGACGGCCGACGCAGACGCGCGCGGGCTGCAGCTACCTCAAGCAGCTGTGCACGGACGAGTTCACGCTCTACCGCGCGTTTTTCCACTCGGGCAAGGACCTCCTCTAGTGCGTCCGCCTCTTGCTCCCCCGACCCCGGCCCTCGCGCTGACGGCTCCCGTCCAGCCAGTACCTCGAGAACCTGTGCGACTACCTCTACGACGACCTCCGGCCGCGCATCCTGCACGAGCCGCGGCTGACGGCGCTGTGCGAGGTCTGCACGGTGCTGCAAGCGCTGATGGTGCTCGACGTGCCCGCGTTCGCGGACGATTCCGGCGACGACGAGGAGGCGCCCGCGCTGGCGCTGGCGCCGCGCCGGGGCCTCGGGACGCTGCACATCGGGCAGCTGCTGCAGATGGTGCTGCAGGACGCGCAGACCCGGCTCTTCTTCAAGGCGCAGGCGGTCATCCAGTCCGAGATACGGTACTACGCGCCCTCGGCGGACGACCTCGCGTACCCGGACAAACTCGTCGGTGAGCCTCTCTCTCTCTCTGGCCGCCCCCTTTTTTTTTCGAATGCTGAGGGTCCGTCGGTGCAGTGGCGCGGCGGCCGGCGACGGGGTACGAGGTGCGCGAGAAGGAGAGCGTGAGCGTGCTGTTCCGGACGTCGGGCGCGGATACGCGGGAGACGTGGTACCCGACGCTGTCCAAGACGGCCTGGGTGCTCTCGCAGCTGCACGACTTCGTCCAGGTGCGTTCCATCCCCCCCCCGTCTCCTCCCGCCGTCGCCCTCGCCCCCGCTCACCCACGCGCCCGCAGCCGGCCATCTTCGACGACCTCGCGCAGGAGGCCATCAACCTCTGCCGCCAATCGCTCTCGGCCGCCGCGGAGCAGCTCGCGGCCCGAAACGCGCTCGACGGCGCGCTCTTCCTCGTCCGCCACCTGCTCATCCTCAAAGACATGACCCGCACCCTCGCGCTCGTCGTGCGCAGCAGCGCGGAGCCGCCCCCCCCTCGCCGCGCCCGGTGCGTCTCTCTCTCTCTCCTCTCTCTCTCTCTCCCCTCCCTTTTCCCGCTTCGAACGCAACGCTCACACGGGGTTCGGGCGCAGACACGCTCGCGGGCATGCTCGCGCGCACGACGGCGCTGCTGCCGAGCTCGCTCGCGGAGTCCCTCGGCATGGCGCGCGCGGACGACGTCGCGGACGCGAAGCACGTCAGTCCCACTTTCCTTCCTTCTCGCCCGCCCTCGCCCCCCGCGCTCACACGCCCCCGCCCAGGGCATCGACGCGGACCTGGAACGCGCGTGCGAAGCCGCCATCGCCGCGCTCGCCGCGCCCCTGCACGCCGCCCTGGCCGCCCCGCCCTCGTCGTCGTCGTCGTCCCCCGACGCGCTCGCGGCGGCCTTCCGCGACGCGTGCGCGCGCGACCTGCGCGCGGGCGTGGCGCGGCTGCGGCTGTACGTGGAGGAGGAGCGCACGGCGGACGTGCTGCTGGCGCATGTGCGCGCGCGGGTCGGGGAGGCGTGCGCGGGCGCGAGGGCTGCGGCGGGCGGGCGGGGGATGGGTGCGGAGGAGGTCGAGCGGGTGTTGAGGGCGGCGTGCGAGGAGCCGGGCGGGCGCGGGTGAGACGGAGACCCCACTCGGAGGCTCTCCTGTGCTCGTGCATCCCCGGGACCCATAAGTATCAACCTGCGTTTATTGTAAGTACGCGATCTGATTTACCAGGCGGCGGGCGCCCGAGGCTTCCCCTGTGCATATGAACGAAATGGCGACAGCTGTGAATCTTCGGTGTGACGGGCTACGACAATGGCCGCGATACCAATACTACTCGATAACATCATGTTGCATGAATCCATCGAACACCGCTTGCCATTCGCCTCGGACACGACGGAGACCCGCCGTGGATCACGGTATGTACTTACTAGCACCGTACATACCCACAGAACCCACCGCGCGTAAACCGCCTCAATGATCCGTAGTTGGAGGGGGAAAGCACGCATGGGACATCGACGAGAACCATCCTGTCGTAGGGAGTATGTCGTATTGTATCGTATACATACAGGCGGCGGCGAAAGGACGAGGAAAAACGACCGGGGCGCGCATTGCACCCGCCCGCGTCGCGCTGAGGAGGGAGCAATAAGGATATATACAGAGAAACGGGCAGCGTGCGGAGCGTGAGAGGACGACGTGGCACCAAAAACAGGAAAAACGCGAGGAGGGAGAAGGAGGAAAGGAGAGGGCATATGTACACACGCGCAGGTCAGGACTCAGATCCACTGGGACTTGTCCCATCCGGGGTCCTGCAGAAACGCGCAAAGCACCTTGCTCCCCGTCTACGCCACAGCCGCCCCATCAGCCCTCCCGTCCACCGTGGCCAAAAGGAAGCAGCGAACGCACCTGGAGCAGCGGATGCCCCGCGACGACGGACAGGAAGCGCTCGAGCCCCTCCCTGCGACCCTCGATCACCTCGTCCGAGAACCGGTTGGTGAAGACCTTGCCGGGGAGCGGCGGGATGTTCACGCGCGTGGACTCGCGCTCGAGGATGTCGCGGAAGGCTTCGAAGTCGGAGTAGCGCCGGCGGACGAGCGAGTGGCGCAGTTTGAACGCGGGGATGTTCGTCTGTGCCGCGTGTTAGGACGGCCACTGCGAGCGCACGGGGCGAGAGGGTGGGGGGCGCTGTTGGCAGGGGGGAGGGGGGGGGGACGCACCTTGCACACGATCTCGTAGTCGGTGTACATTTTTCGCCCGAAGCCTGCGCTGCGCGTGAGCCCCCGCACCAGACAGCGCCACGCAGCAGGCAGACGCACCGTGTGTCTGGGGATTGCGCACCTCGATCTCGAGGAAGCTCTCCGGAACGCTGTACATCTCTTCAATCTGTCGCGCGCGCGTGAGCCGTGAGCGGGCGGGGATGAAGCGGGCATGGGGAAGGGTGGTGCGTACGGTTTGCTCGCGCCCGCCTGCGCGGGGCTCGTCGAAGGCGCTGCTGCGCGCGAAGGGGGAGACGGCGGCCATGGGGGGCGGGGGAGGGCGGGGGAGGGCGGGGGAGGGCGGGGGAGGGCGGGGGAGGGCGGGAGGAGAGGGACTGGTGAAGAGTGACGATGGGCGCGCTTGGAGAGCAGAGCCCTGTGTTCGGGGTTAGCCGGTGCGTTTGGGACTCCGACAAGGGCGTCATTTCGGCCGCCTCGGCGGCTTTTTCGTCGACGTCCTCGACGTCGTTCAAACGTTGGTACAACGTTCCCGTGCAAGTTGATCCGGTCTTTCCTGCATGCGTGCACGTCTGCATCCAACGGATAGACATCGTGTGGTATTCGAGGGAGGGGGCTCGAGCGTGCCCGCAGCCGACCGCGAATTAGTAAATACTGTAATTACTGACCAGCTAAGTTCTCACTCCCGGTTGGCACCTATGTAGTACTGTGCCCACACCACTTTGGACAGCGAGAGGCGCCGCGAGACGGATCCAAATAATACAATTTCATGCAAGGGAAAGATTTGATCTACATATACATCCGCCGTCTCATACCAGATCATGGTGCTTCATAAAAATCGCACGACACGCCCAGACCAACGGCCCTCACGTCGAGGGTTTGTTCACATCCTGCTGCGCCTGTCCCTTGTCATGGCGGACGTTCCCTGCAACGAAACACAAAAACCCTCATCAGCAACTTCCTCCCCTCTCACTAACATCTGGAAACCAGCGAACGCACCCGACATCTGCTGCTGCTTGTCGCCTGTCACCGCGCCCGCGACCGAGTCGAACTTGCCGCCGACGCGGTCCGCGGTGCCCTCGACGTAGCCCTTGGCCTGCGCGGCGTCGTACTCCGCCTCGCCTGTGGCGTGCTCCTCCTTCCCGGATTGCTGCCAGGTCGTCGCACCAGTGAGGTTGCCGATCGTCTCGACGGCGGTGCCCTTCACGGAGTGGTATTGGCCGGAAGATTTGCTATCAAATGGGAAGGCGAGGTTAACGTGGTGCGAAAAAGACAGAGGAAGAGACGGGGCGTACGTTGGTTCGTCGGTGGTGTAGGACATGGTGAGTGAGAAAAGTTTGGTTAGGTTGGGTGCGTGTGTTGGGTGGGTGAAAAGCTGAGTTGGCTCGATGAGATTTTGACCTTCGACCTTCGACCTTTATATAGGCGCAACGGGGAGCAGCGAGGTCATCGGTGGGGCCGAGCTGGACCCACAGAAGGCGCAGGTGGAGGAGGCGCAGCCTGCAGCGCGTTTGAAGCAATGCGTCGTCGGTGACGTCATTCAAGTGGTTGACGCCTTCGACCCCAACAATCCACCGTCCAAGTTCCGCCGGCGCGTGGATGGATTGGGGGCCTTATGATGCTGTGTGGGAGCGTGCAAGGGCCGAAGGACTGCGGGCGCGGCCGACTCGGTCATCCTTGTTATATCAACGATCATACGTCAGAAAAACACGATCGCGGTTGTAATCGATTTTTGATTCCAGGGTGGTGTAACCCTATTACAATCTTTTGTTCCGAGTAGTAACTACTTGTAATACATTAATAATCAGCCGCGTGTACCGTGACAACTCTTTGTCCACACGCGTCAACATCTGGCTCGTCGTGACAATCCATCGTGAACACGCACAATGCTCAACAGCTGCATTGCAATCTAGGTATGAACAGTTATCATGTCATGTTTTGAAATTTTAACTCGTAACTTTCAAGTGTAACCCTCAAGTTCCTGATTGTATGCGACATCAACGAAGCAAAACCGAGGACCGACGACAACGCGCCACCCGCGGCGAAATCGTCCCTTCCGTCGACTGGGCATGTCAGTGGTGCAGACAGTGGTGCGCGCGCAGGAAGAATGGCCCCGCAAACCATCTCAAGCACTGCAAGAAGCGATCGGAGGCCGTTCAGCGCAAGATAGCGGTGCGCAAGGAGATGCACGCACATCCAGCCTTACAAAGTGAGCCGGGTTTCGTCTTGTAGTCTGTCGCTGGCCGCATAAGTTACTCACCACACTGTCAAATCACCTAGGCCCCGATATAACCATGGATGGCACTTCAGATGATGACTCGGGTGGAGAGACCTCGGATGTGGATGCACCGATGAACGGAGACGTGCGGGAGGGCGTTTTCATATACCAGGACGAGCGAGAACTTACTAGTAAGTTGTTTCTTGATATCTGTATGTATGGCACTCATTTGCGACCAGGTGCTAGCACACCATCAACCCCCCTAGGGTCTCATGCACGGACGATGCTGCCTCCAACTGCCAGTACGTCGGCAGTTGTACTCGAGGATCTCGATCGGTTCGACGTCGAAGACGCACAACACTGGATCCATTCCGATGGGACTCGCATCCCTCTCCTGGCCGACGGGCAGACGTTCATCGTCTACCACCCAAACTCGGGAAAACCGTCGGAGGTCGTGCAAACATACGACGTGAGTCAAGCAGGGACGGCGAGGATCTCTTCGTTCACGTCTAGCTCCACATCCGCAACGCTTCCGCCTTGGGCTCCTTTTCCGAACAAGGATTCATTTCTGCAGGCCGAAATCTTTGTGACTGGAAACAGTCCCGACAGTTTCATCAACAAGCAACTAACATTCATGCACAACTCAAGCTTTGGCTCACCGGTCCTGTTTCGTAACGCGGCGGAAATGCACAAACTCTTGCAAGATGACGTAGTTGTGGATGATATAGGCGAGGTCGGTCATTTACGGCTTCATTGTCTTGTACATACTGATAAATTGAATATAGTTTGTGACGCAAACATTCACAGAGCCGTTGGACGGGGAGGACAGAGAGTATCGGATTCGCTACCGTCACGCGCTCCCTGCGCTCCTCCATCTGCTCGAAGACCCCGATCTCCGAGACATCGTAGTGTGGTACCCAGACCGGCGCTACGCAGAACACCCAAACAAGCCCGGCGAGTACGTGCGCGTGTGGCATGAAGTTTCTTCGGGAGATGACTGGTGGGAATTCCAGGTACAGGGTTTCTCTACGCTGCAAAGGTATCGGTCGCTGACGATCGTCTGAGCTAGACGGTCATAGGTCCAGACGGCGTGGTCATATACGTTCATGTGTATGCTGACGCATCCGTGGTCTCGAGCTTTGGTCATAAGAAAGTCTGGTCAGTCTACTTGTGGGCAGGGAACATCCCGAAAGGATTCAGGAATGGGCGGCGGAAAGGACGGGCGATATTGATAGGCTTCATTGAGTCGGTAGATACTCACCGCTACAGCTCCCAGTATTCACGTCACTGACCTGTCGCTATAGAATGTGGGGAGACCGGGAGATGACCCGACCAAACTCGCACTGCACCGTGCACTTGTATACCATCGATCACTGTCTTTCATGCTCGGTTCCCTTCGTCAGCCAGGGCGCATCGGGGTTTATGTCGACACGAATACAGTGCCTTTGAAGGGCTTCCCTCTCATCGCGGTCGCATCAATGGATTATGAAGAAATGTAAGTGTTAACCCTTCGTTATATGGTGCTTCTCTGACGGGTGCTTGCCAGGGTCCGTGCTGCCCTCATTCTCGGAGCCAAGAGTGGCTTTCCGTGTCCCATATGTCTTGTTCCGCGCGATGCACTTTTTATCTTGACTCGGATATGGGCCAAAAGAACCGTCCAAGGCACCCTTGCGCTCTTGACCGAGGCTCGCTCGCTTCCCACCAAGAAAGCAAGAAAGGCGAAGCTCCAAGAGCAATCCATACGGGATGCCGAGGTATGCTTCCCCACCATCCCTTGTACTCACGCTGACAAGCCGTGTAGAATGTCTTCTATCATGTTATGAACCCAATGTCATCTATACACGACGCTTTCATCTGCGATCCGCTGCATCAAATTGAACAGGGGACATTCGGGAAGCACATATTTCCTTGGATCCAGGAGATCCTTGGGAAGAAGGAACGAAGGATGCTTGACGAAAAGTAGCGGTCAACTCGGTTAACTTTCCGGAGTTTCTTACTTACGGTTACCTATCTATAGTTTCCGCTGCATCCCACGATATCCAGGGATGCACCACTTTCCGAACGGCATCCTGGACTTGCAGAATGTAAGCGGCATGGAACATAATATCATTGCTAGGGTGCGTATCGGTTACGTCTTGAGTTTCGAACATGCTGATGAATGTTCTCTTTCAAAGCATTGTACCCTGCCTGTTTGGCCTTCCATCGGAGCATGCAGGTGCCGTTTACGCGCTGCTTCGAGCCCAGGCGTGCGTTCTCCTTGTCATGAAGTTCACACGTCACACGGAGGCAACACTCGACCTGCTTCATCAATACATAACATCGTTTGAGGCCTCTGCACGGGTATGTGCGTTCGGAGTATTTCTTGGATAGCGAACTGACTTAGACCTCTATAGACTATCCAGGATCTCGGCATCGGAATTACCTTCGACTTTCCGAAGATGCACTCCATCGGGCACGCTATCAACATTATTCGGAGGAAGGCTACAGTGGACAACTACCATACAGGGCTAGGCGAAGGCCTGCATCCACAGACAAAAAAAGATTACCACAGGACAAACCACCAGCCACAAACTCACGAAGAACAGGTATATTGTACTGTGGCACCCGGCGTTTCACCTCATCTCACGCGCCAATTTCTAGATGCTTCGCATGGCTACAGAGAGGGATGTCATTATGCACATACGAGCTCGCATAGACACCTCGGAGGAGGAGGAGGAGACTGATGTGCCTGCGGCAGTGGTCAACGCGCGAGTGCAGTTAGGGTCACGTCAAAAGCAGGTCCGACTGGATGGCCACCTCGCGATGGCAGCGGCGCTCGCAACATAGGGATTATCGAAGACTGAGCTAATCCACGAGCTTCAACGCTTTCTCAAGATTGATATGGATCTCGCTGTAGAGGCGGACGTGCTAGCTAGATATCCGGTAAAGTCCTAGCCGTCTCAGGTGCACTCAGCATACTAACCTTGTATCCTCGCAGATTACACCATACAACTCTGTCCGGATCACATACTGGTGTGAGGTGAATGCAAGGCTGGAAGCGCACATACTGCATGTAACACCGACATGGCGCGGAAGTGGGCCCCGCATGGATTGGGTTCTCCTGCAGAGCCAGTCCCGTCGTTGGGCGACATTAGCGTACGTTGTCACCATGCTCACGCTAACGTACCGTGGTCAGTCTCTAGCACTTGGATTGGCTCGTGTTCACATGGAGGGGCGACGGAATGGAATGACAGGTTATATTGATCTATGTGGTGAGGGCACAGTCGAGTTTTTCTCTCTGGACTCTATAGTTAGAGGCGCTCTCGTCTTTCCGAGTACGGAAACTCGCCCCTACCGTGTTATACACGATCTGCTAGATGGTGATATGCACCTTAGGCTACTGCACATGAAATAGTTCTTTCGACTCGAGAGTAGTACATATAATTACAGTTGCTCGTCCTCGTCTCCTCTCATTTCCCATATGAGACCCAATTTCTGCCGCTCCTTCGCACTCTGCAAAGTCTCAACTCTGAAATCCGACAAGGTAGTATCATGCGAGCCGGTAACATGCTGTATCCTTTCGCGAGCATCACGGACCATGTTGTGGAACCGCGTGGGCGTCTCGAAGGGCAGGGTTTGCCTACGGCTGGCCTTGTACTTAGATAGCTCCGGAGAACTCGCAACCTGATGATACTTTGTTCGAGTCATGCGCGTGATGAACATGGGGCCCTAGCAAGGACGGAGTCGCAGTGTAAGAGACAAAGATGCCGTGTGAGGATGATACACAAAAAGTCTCACCCAGACAACTGCACGGTCACGCAGCCACTCCCTAAGAAGAGTAATCTGCAACAGGCCGTTAGACAGTGGAAGGATAATCAACGAGATGGTGGCTACGTACCTCTGTGGCATCAAACCGATCGCTGTCAATGAGGTCACGGATGGTGAACAAACAGGTGCCCCGCCGTACGGTGACGATGGAGTCGTTGTTCGTGCCAGGCCTAGCTGGAAACGTAAGGGACGGGCTAACCACTACCCTACTACCACGGACAGGATCGCGAGTGTTGGAGATGCGGGCCCAAGCATCGAAAATGATGATGGACATCCTAGTAGACTCGGAGCCCTAAGGTCATGGATCAGTCATCTACCTCACCGCAATATAACAAAAAATCGAAACATACATTCATCTCTTCTAGCCCGGTCACTGCCTTCCGCTGGACAATGACAACATCAAGCATGTCAACAGCGTCAACAGCACTCCATATATCCGCAGGCAAGTCGGATAGGGCAGTACGTGTCAGGCGCCCAGAGACGTGAGCTGGATCGCCGTTGGGAAAAACAAGCCCATCAACATGCTGATCAACCAGAATATGGTCTGTCTGTGAATGGACAGTAAGAAACTTGAATGATCTGACGACAGATATAATAAGGTACGCACGGTGGTGTCTTCAGCTTTGATAGGAGATGACATGGTGTTTCTACGCAGCGACTACTGATTATGAGGGCTGGGTAAGTGGACTCGAGGTTATTCACATTATATATAGAAAAGCGGCATACCTCGACCCACCACCGAGGTGGGGTCTACTCCCTCCCGTTTCTAGACGATCCACCATCGAGGCAGAACTGGAACAAAGCTCGAAGGGGCGGCTGACAAGACGGCAGAGCGCAGCATCCCATTTGTGCAAGCGGACAGAAGAAAGAGCGGTGAAGACACATCCAGAGGTGTAGCGTTGACAACCCCAAGTCTGGACATGTGTAGCCGAGGTATATGATCGTTCCAGACAGGTAAAAAGGTCTTGAAACTCCGGAAACACGGTGGCCTGACGTGTTGGCTCCAATGTCGTGCCACAAACTGTAACACGACCATGAGAATCTCGGTGCGAGTTGTAAGATGTATAAAAGATGCACCCAACTGGAATTATGTCAAGCCTCCCAGCTCTTTATGGCGCAAGACTCCATTGACCCCCCACCCTCCCTCAGTACTCCCAATGTTGATTCCATCATCCCACCTGCGTCTTTCCAACCGCCAACGAAGAAACGTCACAGAGGGGACCTTGAAAAGGTAAGATTTGCATTGGCTTGACCCATCCCCGACTCGGACACCAGAGTTTTTAAATACTCACATGAAGCTTCGGGTAGGATATCAATGCTCTCCAGCTGGAGCTCCACGACCTTCGCCTCGAGAACAAGTCGTTGAGAGGACAGACTGCCGCGCTGAAGACGTGCCCAAATGGTACTGACGAGTCACCCGATGAAGACGACCAAGACGACAATGGCAAGCCCCATAAAACAAAGAAAGTTCGTGTGGAGCACCGTCTTGCTTATCTTGTTCGTCGCGCGGGGAGAGCATTCATTCTTCAACTCCCCTGGCTCCCTGTTGGCGTGTGGGACAAGCTTATCCCCTCTTCTGTTGACGAGGACGGTGACGACGTGATGCCAGACATGGACACCGACGAGCGGATGGACGATCTAGATGAAGGCGATGACTCTGCTGCAGTTGCTGCCGCACAGTTACTTCTCCAGCATCTCCAGGCGGGATTTGCCAGTATCAAGAAGTTTCGCTGCCACGAGTGGTTTCATACCGAGGTTGGTCCTTGTTCCCCCCCCCCCCCCCCCCCAACGCAACGGCCTTACTCACACAACGTAGTTCCTTCTAGGCATGCGTGAGACACGTAGCCAGAATGTCAATCGTCTTAAGAGGCACGCAAACCTCATCTTTCCCCCCGATGTTGCTACCGCTATCGCAACCCTTCCTCGCGCCGAACGAGCTAGCGCTCCTGCTGTCAAGAAGCTCCTCGATGACCACATGTTCTGCTACGACGCTGATCTCTACGCGCAAGGACGGGTGATTGATGCACATCTCCGCAGTGACTGTATAATGAAAGTAGGTCTTTCTCTGAGATATCTCTGCCGAGGCTATAGTCTAACATATGTATAGGCGTGTACCATGACCTTACACGGTCCATCCGCCCTTGAACCCGATCAGAAATCCAAGGTCCGTGCAACCAACGCCATGGTATGGCATATGACTTCTGTTACGGACGGGTTTCTCGCATGGGAGGCGACTTCGGTGCGTTGCTTGACCCACCTATGCATGTTCTCATCTAACCGTAAGCTCCAGCTATTCCATATATTGAGCGGCGCACAAGAATTCGTTGAGGTGGCAGACCTTCAGCACAACTTCCTTCAGTTCTACGAAACCCGTCGCGCGATCCTGCGCACGAACGCCGAGAAGGCACCGGTCAAGTACAGCAAACTCCTGCGGTATTTTAACCAGGCTTTATTCCCTCAGTACCACCCTTCCCAGCCTGCTAGCATATACGATCCTGAAGAACAAAAGCTCCTCAAGTTGTTTGACCAGGTTGACGATGATATGGATTCGGAGCCAGAGGGTGAAGGGTCTCAGTCCCCGCCGAAGTAGATCGTGTTAGAACAGAATGTATTGATTTGTATTGTAGACTTAATACGCACACCCCATCTCACCGTCGACTGCCCCTAAATAGCTCCAGCACACTATCCACCCGTCCACCAGTTCGCGCGTGGACCCCTTCCGTCGTGGACGCAGATGGTGGAACCATATATCAGCGAGAACAACCTGGGTCTTGAAGGGGAACCGCACCGAGGTTGCTGAACGCGATGAAGGACTTGTTGCCCTGGAAAGAAGAAAGGTAGGAGAGATGAGTGTCGCACATGCCGCTCGTGTTTAGTGTCCACAGTTGTAAGATAGAACTCACCTGCGCTGAACCTCTCGTCCGTGTGGTGAGGACGCTATCGATGCTGAAGGCTCCGTGGGCCATGGCGATGAAAGTCTCCCAGAATGCAACCAACCCTCGTGCACAATCCAGCTTGTTCATCTACGTCGGCCTGCGCTGTCCTAACACTGGTGTTGATGGTGGTGTTTTGTCTCTTTCAGCTGTTGGATGTGTGAGGTTGAGAGAAGAAAAGGGGGGGAATAGGATAAGTGGTCTTCCTACGTTCAACGAGGGCACGATCGCGCGCACGATGTGTTCGTGGCGAGAACTGGGTGAGGGTGCTGTGTTTGTGACTTGACCAGATAACTCACCTCCTGGTCAGGTATCCCAGTTGCACTTTTGCACCCTTCTGTTCTCTTGTAAGCCCTAAATGTGGCAACAGCGGCTGTTGCCTGATGAAGAGAGGTTGAGGAAGGGCAACTGCCAAAGGACGACTGGAGTTTGGGACACCGTGTCCCAAAAGTTTTTCCACGGCAGTCAACAAGTGTTGGAGCGCTCAGTAAGTACTCACCAGTCGAGGGTCTCAAAGATACTGCACTTCCTAATATTCTACTTGCGTAGGCTCTTCTAACCTGAAAAAGTCGTCAGAGGGTGTCGCTGGCAAGGTTTTGGGCCCACGGAAACAGGACTCATGTTCTAAGTAGTTTCTACAACGAACATGGCTCTATGGCTTACTTGGTGGCACGTCTTCCTCTGACTTTCATCCGACTGGTGTTCGATTCTCGCTGGGATCTGGTTCTTAAAATAACATGTAGTACTTCATCCGACTGTAGTACGAGTGATGTACAGTTGATGTAGCTAATGTAATAAAAAGAACTTTTTTTCTTCCCTTTCTCTATTCCCCACCCCACTGCAACATAACCAGATATGCACAATGGTAAACACCAGGGAGCTAATACATTTCACTTGCAAACAACAGTAGGGTGTGTTGTACCGGATTACAATCTGGGCTATCGCACATTGCGCGCGCTGCAAAACAAAGCCTTGCTCCGGCGAAATTGGTCTCAATGGCCGGGCCTTTAACCGGAACTGGTTATAAAGCCCCATCCGGACCATTGCAAGCGCGTGCACGGGGTCTCGGGCTAGATTCTACCCGGTTCTAGTCCCCAAACCGGGAACGTAGGGTTTCCAGAACAGTTCGTCCTGAGACGGTGGAACGAAGCGTCGGAGTGACGGGACGGATTGGTGAAGCGACGGAGCGACAAAACGATGGAGATTTTGTATACGTTAGAGCGACAAAATGAAGTACCGAAATACGGAAAAGATTTTTGATGTGCAGTCGTTGAAGCGTCGGGGCGTCGGAGCGTCAAAGTGTCAAAGCGTAGTGTCAGTTTCGACCAGTATATAAGTCAACTCTATTTTACGCAGAGCCTTCGTGCATGCCCCCGCCGCGAGGAGACCCTTGCGGCCGGTGTGGTCGTCCCTTTGATCGCGTCTTAACTGTCAACGTGGGCTCGTCGACTCCGTCAAACCGCGGCCGCATACAGCGCAGGGTACGACAACTTGTTCACTCACAGTATACACTGTCAGTCTTACCATGATTTCACAGTGCTCTACCCCCGACTGCCCATCCACTCTTTTTTACACCCAACACGTTGATTCCGGCGACGCTCTTACCGCCTTTTCTGACGCTCAAGACATAGTCACATTAATCAACACCGATCCGACTACCGCAACCTTTTTTGCTTTCTTCCCAGACGACTAAGAGTCCTCAGTCTCCGCCATCACACGTTGCACCTTCATTCCATCTTCGACCCGCCGCCTACACAGACGTCCTTTGAGAGAACCGTCGAGTCCAAGACATCCTAGTCACACCGGGACAGGTACGTTTCGCATCGCTTACAATCTTCTCACTTTTGCTGACACACAACTCGTTGTCTTACTTAGTGACGAGTATAAGCGGTTCGATGAGTGGGCCATGTGCAAATGTCCAGGCTACTCGGTGCGCCAGCCGCTCTCAAAACAGCAAGAAGAACCAAGGCTGCAAGCACGGAAAATGCAAGCAATGCTGCCTCAAAGACCACCAGGGCAAGTGCTCGACGCCCTCTCATCGCATATCACGGCGTGCACCATCGGCCACGGTCCCTCCCCCTCCCAGTCGCACCGTCGCAGCAGCCCCTTCTTTCTAGCAGCGCGGAGTCGTCATCGCCGACGATTGCACCCTCCCTTTCGGCCCCACCTCCGCCTTCAACTCAGCCATCAACAGGAGCACATCCATCGCTCGCTGATCGAACGGCAGGGCATGCACAGCCGTTACACAATATGTGGACCGCCACACCAGCTGGATGGGCCCAGCTTCACGCCCAAGCTGTTGCAAGCAAGGAGGCGGTGGCGGACAGGAAGAAGTCTCTCAACGACGCAAAAGCGGCGGACCAGCGACGAATAGACCTTAGGGTCTGGAAGCAGGTATGTAAACGGCTTATTATTCTTTCCGTGAATCGTTCTAACATCGTTCTGTTTCAATAGGCTGGCCAGGCGCCATTCCTTTCTACAGCGGAGGTCAAGAACTACCCCTTCTTTCGGATCGCTGATTATCACCACCTTGTGGCTCAGCTTACATCTACATCGACGCCTCCCCCAGCACCTTTCGACAACCACTTCGCCCAGATATTTACAAGGCAGAAGGGATGGGTGTTGACTTCGTTCACGACAGAGCGACGAGTCGATACGTCGGAGAAGGAGCTCCTGATACGCTTTGTGGCACCCAATCAACTGGCTGGACCTTTTCTCGGCGACGAGGATTGTCCTGACCTCCCAAAATATGCACACTCGTCCTTGTCGATCGCCTCTACTACCCTGTCATCCTCAAAGATTCACACCCCACCTGCTACACCTACATTGAAGCGTGTCCAGCTCTCGCGATGCTGAAGACGCAGACGAGCACCCCGCCAAGCTGGCAGCAAGCGTCTCCTTCCCCGACCCCACACTCCTCTGCCAGCTCTGAGCCTGGAACCAGATCCAACGGCGCAACATCAGCTTGTCCAGTCGAGATCATCACCTGGCCCCATCACTGCTGCTGGTGACGAGTCAAATGGTCGCCAATTTCTTCGTGTACACCCCCACTCGTCCTCCTCACGTCGAAGTGTGTCAACGATAGCACGGTCCACATGTTCATCTTCTAGTTCGACACTTCCCTCAATCACCGAGGAAGACCAAATATCACACTCCGGCCTGTCTCCTTTCTTGTCAACACTTTCACATGTCCATGCTGCTCCCCTTCCCCGACGTGCTTTCAGCGAGGCGTCATCGTCAATCCTACAAAGTCAATCCCCAGCCTATGCAGCGGTCGACACCGATGTATGGATCAGATGTCAACCATGTCCGGGAGGGCGAAGTGTCTGGTGTCCGCAGCTGCCGCACAACGAATAAACCGGAATTTCCGTCGTGGTGGTTCGTCTGCTACATCAAGGAAGGTTTCGAACGAGGCGAGGCTGCAAGGGCCGGAAATAAATCTTTGGCTATCCAAGACAAAGTATCCCTGGCATTCCCTGGTGTGCAGTGTTCGGAGCAAAGCTATAACAAGGTCGGACGCTTCTATCGCAATCATCGCCATCTCTTCGACCGCTTTGCGTCGATGGGCAAAACACCTGATGCCACATTCCATTGCCTTCTCCAGGAGATTGAGCGGCTGAAGAGGACGAACTCAGGTGTTGACAGTGCGTCCCAAGGGGCAGTGACTGAGTCAGTGGGTTCGCTCGACAGTGGTCAGTCTTATCCTTAACTTTATCTTGAACTGGCTGATGCCAACCGTCGATCTCATAGATTCACCCGTTGGTACTCCTAACGTAGACGATCCGTCTTCATTACACCATCCCGATCTCGTAGCTGATGAGGAGGGTGGCAACTTGAATGCCCCTGGCTTATTCTCATTCTCTAATCTCAACAATATTGACGACATTGACGGACTCCGAGTTGGCGATGGACTAGCCTGTCAAGATTTCCATGGCTCTAACTTATCGTCATTAACCCCGTCTTTCACCGCTCATCATAGGTGGACGCCGACAACTGTTTCTGATGTCAACAACGACCCTTTCGTTTCGCTCGCAGGACCTGTTGCTGGGGCTGGGAATGTTTCTTCCGGTTTCATTCTCCACGAGCCTGCTGGTCCCTTCTCGGCGGCAGCGGCGGCTGTAGAGCAAGACGATCCTGATGCTGATTTTTCTGCACTAATAAAGTCTTTACCTCCTAATCTCTTCCCAGGCACTGTTCCACTGTTTCCTTACAATACTCCTGCCACACCACCTCTCCAAGATCGTCGTGAGAGTTTTCCCACTCATCCCATGACTTTTGACGACAATTTTGACATACCTCCTTTGACTCCCAACGGACTCGCATCTGTTCTGACTCCCAAGACAAGTCATGAGCTGACGGGCTGTCTAGCAGCGGCTTTCTGGTCAGCAGTGATACATACTGGTTATTTTCCCTCGTCTTTTCTCATCAATGACACTCATCAACACACGTACCATACTGCTGCTGTAGAATAATGTTCATATCACACATACTACTACCTAACACACCCCTTAATTCCGTAGACTGTAGACTACGTCCTACCTGGAATCATCTACCTGAAATCACCGGCTTTCCCCCTACTATGTACTGAGATTGTCGCCTGCCCACATCGGGCGTGATTTGACCAAGCACTAGGCGTGGTGGACACCCACCAGCTCAAGCAGCATGACGCGCACTCAGTGCTGTCACGGTGTCACGAGATGTGACACAGTCGCCTCCAAAGCCGTCCGGCGCTTGGTTCTAAAAGGCGGGGCTTCAACCGTTAAGCTCCCATAATTTGGGGAGCTAATAATGGAGCATATACTCACATTCCTGCCCTTACCGATTGTACCATTACTGAGCCGTTGTGCTACAGTAATGTGAAGAGGGGCACCGGCGCGCAAGACGCGTCTCGCGGAAAATGCACGTGACTCGACCGAAAACACGTCCAAACCCCACCAGTGCTTGAACCTAACTCCTGGGGCTCCAACCGTTAAGCTCTGAAATGCGAGAATTGGGTAGATATATATAATTCTCATAATATACAGTAAGCTGAATGTACCAGTATTGAGTTGTTTTGATCGGATCTGGGGGAGAGTCCAAGGAATAGAGAACACGTTGGTGCGACACGTGCACGTGATCGGAATTGACGCGTCTGGTTGAATCTCTAACTTCTCTTCTATCCATCTTTCAGCACCGCTGTTTCTCACTGTTTCTCATCTATCTCTACACCAATATAATCCTCTTTCTTTCTGTGTCATTTTTCTTTCCGGATGCCGGAAATCCGAAATCCGCAAGTGTGTCATCAGCGGCCTTCAAACTCGGTGTCAGCAACGACTAGTGCGACAGCACCAAGTTACGACAAAGCTGACAGAGGAAGAGGACGACAGAGGGGAGCCGATCAGACACGGCGACAGACGAGGGAAAGCAAGCAAAGTCGGTAGAATTGACTAGCTCGAGATAAGGAATATGTACAGCGAGAGCGAGCCTTATATACACAAGAGGAGAGAGACTTAGGTAAGCCACCAATACACGGCGATCAGTAAGCAGACCAAGTATAAGTAAGCAGTCGTATGTAAAAGAGCACAGCATGAGTCAGTATCGTACAGCATGAGTCAAGAGAAAGGAGTCAGACCCGGACCGAGATGAGTCACGTGGGTCCGGGCGGGATATAGATGAGCCGGGTCCGGGCCAAGGTGGAGCCGGACCGGTGATAAGTCGATAAGTCCTAAAGCGTGTAACCGATGTAAAGTAAAAAGAAAATTATAGACCGTTCATGACACTCGGCATATATTCTTGTCCAATGCGCAGGCAGACTGGGCCCTTGAAAGCTCTGGTACAATGGACTCGAACCGAACTTTGTCGCCCTCTTCCATGGCTGGACTGACCATGACCTCGAGATCTACAAGCTCCGCCCGACCTTTGAACTACCACTTCTCCTCGCCCGCGCCGCTGCTCGCCTGCCTCTTCTTCGCCTTGCCCGGACTCGCACACACAGGAGACCCGCAAAACAGCGGGAGCAGCTCCGCCTCGCTCGGACTGCACAACTGCAATAATGCTCGGGTGTGCGCCAGGCTTGCGACGGCATTGCTCCTGCCGCCCCCGCCACTGAGCCAGTCCCAGTCCCAGCGCTCGCCCGCGTAGGCGTCGGACCAGTCTTGGTTTTGAGCCAGAGAACGGTGTCGGAGAAGAGGAGAAAGTCGCGCTCTTTGAGGTAAGTGCTGCGCTCAAACTGGAGGAGCGTGCCGTACTTGAGGAAGGTGCAGCCTGGGGAGATGAGTTGGAAGGGGAGATTGGCGTTGGAGCGCAAGGAGCGCGAGGGTCTGCGTGTGTGTGTGTGTGTGTGGAAGGAGGCATTGAGGGTTGGGAGGACATGTTGATCGGCTTCGAAGGCAGAGAGAGAGGGTGAATGACGGATGAGCTGGAATTGAGAGCGCTAGGTGAGCCAGACATGGGATGTGTGATCAGAGAAAAAAATTGGGAGGCCAGGAGGCGGAGGGATGTTTTGAGGAAGCGGGCAGGGACAGGGACAGGGACAGGGAGATAAGGAGAGGTGCTTGCCACTGATGACGGTGGAGGAGGTGGAAGAGCAGAGGGAAGAGGTGCATCTTGGAGAATCGAGGGAGAGGTGTGACGGGTCCGGGAGGTAGAGGTGCGTATCCAGGACGTTGGACGCTCAGGGAGTTGCGTGAGATCATGCACCATGAAGAGCCATGGTCAACTCTTCGTAGCATCCTTGATCAGGCTCCAAACCCGCCTCGACCGAGCGGTTCAAAGCCCACCACCGCGCGAAGACGATAGTATGTCAGATCAAAAGCAAACGGTCTGAACCATACCATATATCACGAACCTTCATGTACTTTTTCGATGCGTACTTCTTGTAGAACGAAGGGTGGCGAATAGGCTTGAGGATGTAGTTGAGCATGAGGTTGGCGGTAGGGATGAGCGTGCTTTCCGGGTAGGAGGAGTAATGCACCAAATTCGCCATCTGAGGAAAGTTATGAGACACGAAAAGACCGTAAGGAGAAGAAACGTACCCAGTCCTCACACCCAAGCATCAACCACGCCAACCAAATTGAAGTGGCAGCAAGCAAGGAGGGTGGCACGGCGATGAGCTGCCACTCCACACACTCGATCTCCATGAGATATTTTGCAATCGTGCGCACCTGCTCATTGTACTCATCCGCCTTGCTGACTTGGCGCAAGAAGTGGATTGGGTTGGGGTAGCTCATGTTCCACTCCAGAGTCTTCAGAATGTAACGCTTGGCCTGAAGAATCTCAACCTCGGTGTGGCTGGCATCCGCACAGTAGAGGAAGTTGGCCGCCGATGGCGCAACGATCTCCTCGACCTTGGCAGCGATGAACATGCAGGTGATGCCGACAAGTTGAAGCTTGGCCAAGGAAACCACACGGGCTGAAAGGAATCGGTCGATGATGTTGGTCGCCAGGGAAAGTGTCTCTGGGAGTAGGCGGAAGCGCATGTGAACCTGAATGAGCCAGTCCGTCAAGATACCGCGCATTTTCCAGGCGAGGTCTTTCTGGTTCTCCATGTAGTTCGGGTTGGGAAGGGTGGCTTGCTGTGATAACCAATGAGCAAAGTGGACGAAGAAATAACGGATGAAAAAACTCACCCCCACTTCTTTGAGATACTCAAAAATCTCCCCGACGTACTCGCTAACCATCAAAGGATCGTCTGTATCTTCCTCGTCGAGGTCAACCCATTCTTGGCCTTCGGGGTCGGCCTCGGCTTCAACTTTGATGTCCTTGATATGTTTCTGCAACTCAACTTGCGCTTGCTGAACCTCGTCAACTCCCTCCAACTTCGTCGCACGGGGGTCAAACTCCTCCAGGGTTTCGGACAAGGTCTGTCGCTTCTTGAGAGCCCGGTGCGCCTCCGCCTCGTCTTCTTCCACTATCTCATGCTTGACAGAGGGTCTACGTCCGATTAAGTTAGACTTGCACGACTGCTGTGGGGACTGCTGTGGGGAGACACGACGGGGCGGGAACAATCAGCGCAGGCGGGTCAATCAACATGGCATTGTCGACGGCCGCGGGAACGTGCTGCGTCTTGACTTCTCCGGTTGAGCGGGTCGTGCGCTTTGTGGCGGCAGGGGCTGCAACAGAGCGTAGTGGGACCCTGGTCGTCACCGTCGCGGTGGTGGTCGTGGTCGTGGTGGCTCGGGTTCCAAGAACTACACCGTTGGAGTTCTTGACGGGAGCGGTGCGAGCGTCGTCCTTATCTTTCCCCTTGAGCTTGGACACCCTGGGTTTGTTGACAATGACCTCTCCGAGAACAGAGCGCTTGCGCTTTCCTGCAGGGCGCCGTTGGTAGAAGGGGGTTTAGTACGGAGAGCTCTAGGGCGAGCATTGGTGTTTTTGTCCTTGTAGACAGCGGTTCGAGCGTGTGGAACACACCTCGTCTGAGGGTCAAAAAGTCAGTAAATGGAGATCGACGACAGCCATCGACCCACCGCGGAAAGATGCTCACAGGTATTTCAGAGGCCTCAGAACGCGTATTTGACACCGTGAGTATGTTGCCTGCCAGTGTGTGCATGTTTCGCAACTGATCCGCCCGCCCTCCCTCAACATCTCCGCACGAAACACTTATCCAACCGAGCGAACGTGCTGTGAACACGCGCGACATTGATCGAACGACGGCATCTCAGGGGAAGGTGAACGTGGCGGGGTGACTGGATACAAATACAAATGGGTGAGTACAATCCATATCGATGCGCTCAATTGTGACTTACCGATGTCACCCTCGTCTTGACGGGGAGAACCTCCCAACGCGACGTTCAGTGTCCTGATGACGCCGTGACCGCGGCAGTGGGCACAGGTGCCCTCGCTCCCCCTGAACGCCCCTAACGGCGGGAAGACGTTCCGGGCGGGACGTGTTCTGGTGAGTTTGTGTTCGGTGAGCACTTCCAACCTGTTACGAACGAGATTGACCTGTCTTCGAGTTTGAATATATACTCTTCGATCCCCATCTGCCCACGTCCAAGTTGTCAGCCTCCCCTCTCGCAACTGACCGGAGAACAACACACCTTGAACTCGGTCTTCATCGCGAGCCTCTTGCTTATCCGCATCGGCATGTCCCCCTCCCTCGTCTCCACCATGGTCTCCATCTCCGTCCTGTTGTACCCTTGTGCATCACCTCCAGCACCACGTCCAGGGACCAGTACGCACAGGTCAAGATGTCAATCTGCCAAATGATAGTAAGTTGACAGCCATTCTTGTGCTCTCAAGGCTACAAATTGCGGTTGATCCAGGATATTTCACACTGAGAAACCCCGCACATTTGTACCCTCGAGAGCGTGAGGAGGAGGGAGGAGGGAGGGAAACTAAAGGAGGGGACGACGAGTGGAACGGAACAACAAATGACAACGGCGTCGTGGAATTGGAAACAGATTCCATTCAAATCTGATTGGCTGGTGGACGCGTCAATGCCATGAGACACGACGAGCATGCACGTCGGCCCTGTCCAAGTTCGTGGTCGCAGAACTATTACTGTAATGGCTTACACGCACATGCGATAAGTTGTACCACATAACTTGTATTATAAAAGTGTAAAAGAAACAGATCGTGATCGTAACCCAACGCGCAGACACGAGCGAAAACCGCGCCAGCACGCTCCCGTGAAGATTCCCGAGCTCCCAAACCATGAGCCTCAAACACCACCTTCTGCAGCGCGTCCTTCACATTGACGGTGTTCCTCTCAACCGACACCGGGTCCAAGCCGTCCGCATTTGTGTGCGCGGAGAGCAGTGGCACACCCGCCCATACACTCCGCCTCCGCCTCCTTGCGGGTGAAGGTCCCGTACATGTCTTCGTCGTCCATTGGGTCGAGGATGCCGAGTGGGGAAGACGAGGTAAGACGTGGAGAATAGGTGGAACGATACGGAGAAGGCTGTGGGGTAGGGTGGGGGGTTCGGGCAGTTAGCCTGGTTATGGGAGAGGGGGCAGAGAGAGGACGCACCGATGAAGAAAGACAGGTGATACCAACTAGAAAAGGCGCGCCGCGCGCTTGCATCCAGCCTCGCTGTCACAATATCATAGACCAAAATAATGCAGAGGAACGTCATAGGGATGAGCTCCGCTTTCTTCAAGGTCCTTGATGATCGCACGGTTTCGTAGCTTGATCATCTCGTCCAAAAAGAAATCGAAACGCTCCTTCCGCATCTCACGCACAATTGCCTGGTAGCCACCAAACCACGCATTCGTCATCTCCGCTGCGGAAGAGTTGAAGCGCCAGTGGCCGTTCTCCACCAAGTCCGGAAACATGGCCGGGTTGCAATACTGACCGCAGAAGTCATCAGACTCTTTATGCTTGGTCTTCATGTGAAAGACATCCACAGGAAGTGCGCACTTGCCGAAGTAATCATCATGCACAGATTGAAGGTGCTTCAGAAGACTGCACGCGTTGTCGTAAAAGATGCAACGGGGAAGGGAAGCAGGCGTCGGGAAAACCGCGTGCAGAAACATCTGCAAATGAGATTCAGCGGGACGAGTTGGTAGATAATGATGGTACAACTTACCCGAGCACCATTAATGGCCTCCGACCCAAAGAAAGTGGCGCGGGCAAGCATGACACCGCAAGTAGCAACGCAAAGCTGCTCATTGTGCGTGCGGCGTCGACCAAAACGTGCACGAGGTTTGGAATTGCCGGAATCAGGCTTTGTTGGGCATCCACTGCCACCATCCTCGCCAACTTCCCCATCCTCGTCAACCTGTAGCAGCTCCTCCGTAGTGTTCTCGCCCTCATTCTCCACACGGACAAGCTTGAGACGTTGGAGACGTCGCTGGAGTTGAAAAAGAGCGGAATGCCCGGCCACGTCTTCGAGTTTACGATGGGACGGCTCGGTGCACGTACGAAACCCGGGGGTGGCGGATATGTCACAGCCGTCGACAGCGCAGAGTCCATCCATGTCGGAATGGTCGTTGCAGAACCGTGCCCTTTGGCTCGGAAGATCGCCCTGGCAGTCACGAACTTGACAGCAGGGCCGGCCAACTGTGACGCCGTCCATCACCACAGCACGGATGAAAGCTACAAGGGTATAACATCAGCAAATAAGTCATGCAGAGGAAATTACACGGACGTACAGAGCTGTCCGTCATCCTCTTTTGTAGCGCAGCATCGGTCACATACGTGACTCCAGTGTTCGCGACCCGGACCTACCATGGCCTGGTTCCGCTCCTGTAGAACAGGGTTCAAGCGCTCAGCTTGATCGCCTTTATTCTCCAGCACCAACGGATACCCTCGCTCATCATATTCCCGAAGTAATGCGTAGAGGAAAAATGCGTCCCAAACCAAAACAGGTGTGAGAGTCGTAGCGATTGACCATTCGGGGGGGAAGCGGCTTGAAGAATGCGCGTGTTCGAGGTCATAGATTCGCCCATTATTTGTAGCTGATACCCTAGTATCGGCAACCGTGAGCACCGGTGTGAATGAAAGCAGAATCATAGACGCACCATGCAAATACCATTGACCATGTGAAGTGGTTGCACAGAGACGTCTCCAGATATGCGTGCGTCGCAACGTGAATAGCAGGCGGTACACCTGGGTAGTGAACGCGCGAGTTGCGATGCTCGTGGATGTAATATGTTGGGTAATAGCGGGCATAGCATTCTACTTTGTCAGATTCATGGACTTTGTGGACAGCGAGATAGTGAATACATACTTCGACAGTTTGCCGAATACGACACAGCGGGTACAGGCCCAAACTCCTTCGAGAAGTAGGTGACACGGATAGCGATAATATGCGACAAGTCTTGAGGATCGGGAGGGCGCCCTTGCCGAATGTGCACGCAACGTGGGTCAAGGCACGTGCGAGTGGGGGGATAGAGATTATAGAATCCTGTATATATGGTCAGTGTTAACCGGGTGAATAAGAAAAGGACTGCTACGTACCAATTCCCAAAGGTACTCCGTGTTGAATGAACAGGTCGAGTAAGTCGCCACCGCTGCCGGACGGAGGAGCGTGGTCCCATGCAAGGTTGCGGAGGATCGACCAACACGCGCCGACTACATCGGGGGAGTGGAGAGAGAGCGCGGAAGATAAAAAGTCCGTGACTTCAGACGGAAGGTGAAGGGGGGGGCCAGGAAACGTGGGCGCTCGGTGCCATGAAAGATGATCTTTGAGGTGAACAACAAGGCGGAAGAATAGAAGGAACGAGTCGACGGTTAGGGCATCGGCGAGGTCAGGGCGAGAGATAAAGGAGGATATGACAGCGACGATAGACATAGCGGGGACGAAGGGAGAGGGAAAAGGCTGGAAGGTGTATATATATATGAAGTGCGTCATTCCGTCGTTTTGTCGTTTTGTCGCTGCGACGCTACGACATGACGAGGGCGACTCGCTGCGCGTGAGCGCGAACGCTACGTCGTTCCGACGTTCCAAGCCTCACCGCGAAGTTGTGTCGCTCTGACATTGCTTATTCAGCGGCCGAAGCCGCTCCGTCGTTTCAACGTAGTCGGTGTAGCGAGGTGTTCCAGATATCGTACTTTCACCCCAAACCGGTAGATTGTAATGAATTGGCTGGTCTCAATCACGCTGTGACGCGCTTTACAATCGTAAAGAAACCCCCCCGCAGGATTTTCGCAGTTTTGGTCATTTTAACTGGTTGTTCCCGGGGGTAACCCCGTATTGTATTTTTCTGACGTATTGACCCATGGGTAACTTATACATAGTACTTAAGTCGACGCGAAGCCGGGAACTACAGTGTCGATTGAATTCAAGTTTGTCGTTACGTTTGTCGTTACGCTGGGTTCAACGAGGTTGATCGAACTGAACGGGAGACTCGAGAGGGATCGAGTCATCAGTAAACAGATTTTTGGTGAACCTCACCGCCCTTCTTCGCGATAGAAAACGGCGTGATGAACGAATGTACGTTGGATCCCTGCAATGGCATCGACGAGGGTCCAATTGGAACACCGGTGGAACACAACTCGGTTCCACTACTACGTACATCCGAGTCAGTCAGAACCAGCCACGAATGATACAGGCGTCCACCACCTGCGTTAACCGCACATTGCCCACCCACTCCCGCAGCCCCTGCGTCCATCTCGCACAGGCGTCTTCCGGTATCAGAATTTCCTCGAGCGAAACACCCGCCGCCTTCCGGTCCCTCAACCACACGAGAAGCGCGTGGTCCGCCGCCGTCGGGATCGCCTTGAAGAGGTTGACTTTCGTGCGCGGCTGGGTGGGCATGATCTTGAGCGTTTTCAGCTGAGGAAGGAGCGGCGCCACCCCGCGGGCGACGTCCGGGGAGGACAGCACGGGGAGGAGGTCGCAGAGCGTGCGGTCCGTGACGTGCAGCTGGCGGAGCCTCCGCGCGCGGTCGAAGAGCGCGGTCCAGAAGAGCGGGGTGACTTTGGCGTGGCCGAGGTCAAGCTCCAGGTCGAGGAGGGCGTCGAGGCATACGCCGTAGAGCGTCGGGGAAGGCACGGGGAGCCTGTTCATCGATGGCAGCGTCCACACCAGGCGGATATCGCCCGGGGGGAGGCCCCTGGTCGGGAACGTGGTCGGTGGCCACCGCCCGTCCAGTGGATCGTCGTCCATCAGGAAAAACCTCCCTTACTAAAAATCTACTAATTAGAGGGGGACCTTCCTAATTCCCTGTTCCCGCTGCCAACCTGCAAGGCACTACGTCAACGTAGGTCCCTGTCACCCTTCTGGCCTCAACTATGTATTTGAAGTGCAAATATGAGGTCAATGTCGACGACGGTGCATCGAAATGTGTACGGGGTTTTGTGAGAATAGAGCCCGTTAGTTCACTTTAGGAAGGTCCCCCTCTAACTAGCGCTAATTTGCTGGATTTGTTGATTTTAGTAAGGGAGGTTTTTCCTGATGTCCACGGGACGGGGCCACGACTTGCGCCAGCACTCTACCGAGATATCGCGGCCGAGGCAGCGGATCCCCAGCCCTTTGTACGGGGAGGACGCGCCGCCGTACTTCGACAGCAGCGGGACGACGAAGTCGGAACTGGAACCGCCGCCCAGGTTCGGACGCGCGTTAGTAGGGTTCGGGTCACCGGGGAGACGCCAGGCCAGCGCGGGCATCGGGGATCCCAGGCTCGGGACGAGGCAGAGGGCGAACACGATCGCGCCCGCGGGGTGCGCCCCGCCCTCGCAGGCGGTGAAGTCGAAGCGGCGGAGCGAGGCGGGGAGAAAGATGGCGGACCCGGGGCTCGGGACGCCGTCGCGCGCGGCGCAGTGCATGTCCTGCGGCGGCAGGACGGCGCGGAGGGTGATGTCGCGGATGCGGTCCATCCTGCCGAGCATCTCGTTGACGTTCTGGACGGTGGGGAAGGGGATGGGCACGGTCGCGGACGCGTCGACCTCGAGGGACGTCAGGTTGGTGTACACGGGGGACGACCACGGGATGTGGCAGTTCTGCAGCTCGAGCCGGGCGAGCGCGTGCGAGCGGGGGAGGGTGTTCCAGGGGAGGAGCAGGGTTACCTCCTGCGAGTCGTTCCCGATCATGAGCGATTCCAGCAGGGGGGCTTCGAGCGCGCAAAGGGCGGTAGAGTCGGAAGGGTGGTCCCAGGTGTGCTCCACGGAGAGCGAGCGCAGACGGGCCATGTGCTCGCGCAGGAAGCCCAGGAACCAGTCGGTGATTGTCCTGTGCACCTCTGGATGGAATCCCGACTCCATCTGGTACTTGAGGTCGATCGGGGCAGGGTAGGACCGCATCAGCATCTCGTCGCGCCAGTCCACGGACATGGTCTGGATGTAGAGGTAGTCCCAGAGAGGACGGTCCTCGAGCGCGACCTACGCGCTCAACAGATCAATACTCCCCGCCACTGAACTAGGGCGACGCGCTCACCTTGCGCCATCGCGCGCACACATGCGTGACTTTGGGGATCCACCCCAGGTCGAAGCCGTGCCGACCGATGCAGCGGGGGGCGCCCGTCGAGCCCGCCTCGTCGATGTTGTCGAGCGGCGGGTCGTCGTCGCGGAGGATGCGAAATATGTGCGAGAGGACCTCTGAGGGCAGCCGGACGATCGCCCGGCGGTTGTTGAGGCACTGCTTCGACAGCGCGAGGAGGCGCGCGATGGCGTCGACGTCCTCGCCGAGCTCCTCCGTGCTCGGATCCTGCGTCGCCCCGAGGATGTTTCTGTCGATTCCGAATCTGTAAAGAGCGATGTTGTGCCAGTACGCCCTGTTGGGATCGGATGGTCAGGAAACGTTGATGTAACGGTCGGTGGCATAGGAGCCGACTCGAAATCGCTCACCATGCTGGCACTCTTGCGCCCGCGCGAGAGTGAGGGGGGTTCAAATGGAGCATAACTTGGCGTGGAAGAACTGCGCGTTAGTATACGTTGGGGAGGCGTTCAGCTGAGGTAGTACCCACCAAGTTGGTGATGTTCGAGAAAAGGGAAAGAGAAATTGGGTGGGGCGTGGTCATGTCCGACCTTCGACACAATTTAAACGCGCAGGGCGGGGCAGTGCTGTAACAAAAAGGTCTTCATGTCGGCGAATGAATTGGATAAATTTCAAAGCGACATTGCGAGGAGAAATGGAGGAAGAACAAAGCAGATTGGCAGATGATGCGACGAGAACGCCACGAGATAAGATAAGATAAGGTCGACGCGTCGGCCTTTTCCTATTTCCTTGTTCTCGCAAACGCTCCTTGTTCTTGACGACCATCTCGCCACCATCCGAGTTCCAATCGATTCACGGCCTAGCGCGTGAGTAATTCACGACATTATCCACCTCCTTGTTCTCACAGAATCAAATCTATCATAACAGGACTTGAAGGCCGTCACCGACCCGCCGGGCCGCCGCCCACTGAGCTTCGCGGATGGCGCGGGTTATGTCTTTACACCGTGACGACGCTGACCTGGCAGCCATGCATCGCGTTTTAACAACGCCGGAGCTGGTAGACCATATTTTTTCATATTCTTCTCGAGACGACAATGCCGCAAGCGCGCTCGTGTGCAAATCCTGGGTCGAGATCGCCAGAGACCATATATGGGACGTCGTCCTGACTCCCTGCCAGCTGTTCAGGCTCCTCGCGCCGACCCTTTGCCCAGAAAATGGAGACGAGGAGGAGGTATCGCATGTGAGTTCCCCGTCTCTTAAAAAGTGCAATTCAACCGATGAGCTCACGCACGCACCCGTGCCAGGATTTCGAGCGGTTTCCTACCCGGGCGGACTGGACGCGTTTCCAGCCATTCGCTCGCCGAGTTCGCCATCTTGAAATTGTCAATTCCGCGCCTTGCGCTTGCAAGTTTCCATACTACACCCGACTAATCCGGGATATCGCCTTATCCCGCCCGGACCTCATCATCTTTCCCAACCTGCGCATGCTCGCGGTTTGCGGGGAAAGCATTCCTCAAGAGTCCACACTCCTCTTCCTGCACCCCGGCCTCAGGGATCTCTCTCTCATAAATCCGGAAAACTCGGAGTACTACCCTAATCACATTTTCTTTGAGGACGTGCTCTCCAGGGTGCCCGCCCTCCGATCGTTCAGTTTGACCGTCCGCCTGGGGCATGCTATTTCGTCCGAGGAGGAAGCGACGCTGGCCAGATGTCTCTCCGCGTTGCCTCTGCTTTTCGTATCCTTGCCCCAGTACTTCATCACGTCCAAAATCGTCCAAGCCCTGTCCGCCTCTCCTTCCCTTCAGATCCTAACCGATCTACTCTTCAACCTGTCGGCCGCCTATGACGCGCTCGCACCCTTCTCTCCTATCCTCCCCGCCGGTTCTTTCCAATCCCTCGAAATCCTAACCTTATCTGCACATTTTTCCGACCTAATACCCGTCATCCAGCACGCCACGTTCTCCTCCAAACTCCGACGGTTGCACATCCGCGCCTTGCGCGGCGAACCAAGGGTGGCCGTACAGGGCCTGTGCACCGTCATTTCCGAATACTGCCTCAGCCTTCAAAACCTCGCATTGGTCATGGTGCGCCCAAAACATTTCGTGGCCGACGCGGACAGGCTCGCTTGGGGAACCGACGTGGGTCACGAGGCGCTTCAGTACGACGCGATACGGAGTCTCGTCAAGCTCCCGCAACTGTTTATGTTGGACGTTATCCACACGAAGCCCCTCCAGCTCAGCGATCACGACATCGAAGACATCGCGAAATCCAAGCCGGATATCGTCCGTCTGGTCCTCAATCCGGTGCCGCGCCGTCGCACCGAGAGAACTCTCCCCCTTCCCACTCTCCTCTCCTTGACCCATCTCGCGAGGTGCTGTCGCTACCTCCGCGTCGTCGGTCTTTATATCGACGCACGGGTACCTGTTGATATCCACCCGTCGCTGTGTTTCGAAATCTGGCAGCTGGCATCCGTGTATCTACGGTGCTCGCCCATCGCCGAGGTCCAGCGCAGGCAGGTCGCGATGTTCTTATCCCGGATGCTTCCTCCGCACGCCAAGTTCGAGAAAGAACCTGTTCAGATGGCCATGGACGCTTGTGTCGGCGAAGTTGTTCTGGATTCCTCGTGGGAGTGGGTGGAAGATCGGCTGTCTCTGCTGCAGGAGGCGAGGTGGGACGAGTGCGAACGGTGAGTTGACATTTGTTTGAACTTATCGAAGGATCGGGCTCATGTGAAACTGAGCAGGAGGCGACTGCAATGTACATGTCCCCCAATTCCGGCGGACGGGAAGGACGACGCTAATGGACAACTTATTCGAGCAACATAATACGGAAGACCGGCTATTTTCGGACCTTCCTTACTCTTCATATTATCTATAAGCTACCGTAAACATACAACGTACAACACTTGCCATGCAGTGGACCGGGCCGTCGGATATAAACCTTTCATCCTACTACGAATAGTCGTAGTCAGATCCCGTCACTGACGCAAAGACGGGATGACCACTCACTGTTGTCCTCACGATCGAAGAATGTTTTAAGGCGCTTGAACAGAGTGCGGCGGGCGGTGCTTGTGCCTCCCACAAAGCTCGACCTGCAGTCAGAGCATGCATCGAGCCCTCCGGCGTTGTCTTCCGCGCGCTTCAAACACTCCAACGGGTCGGACGACGTGTTCATTTCTTCACAGCACTCCGACCAGAATTTTCGAAGCTCCTTCAGGCAGGGTGACGTTCCATCTCCGCGCGGGCAAAGGATGAATGGACGATGACGGAAGGTATGTACATAGCTTCGGAGGGCTGCCCGTCCACGGACGAAACGCTGGAAATCTTCGGTTGTGAGACAGCTGAGGTCTGCGGTACGTGGATTTTTGGCCTGGAAAGGTTTGAACTCATAGACACGGGCGAGATCGTAGAATGCGATAGGAAGGACCGATGGAATGTCGTGATCCGTGGCCAAACGAATAGTTTGCGCTGAAAGTAACCGTATACTCAGGGGTGCATACCGCCGCGTTGAATACGGCGAAACATGAAGGTACTAACCTGGGTCTGGGTAATGGAGTGGTGCATTTTCGTTTCTGGTTTCCTCGCCATCAACGATAAGGTCAATCCCGAGGAAATCGCATACGGCCTCGCGCGCATCCCACAGACGGAGCTCAGCAGGCCAATCTTCATGAAGAGCATCGACAGCAAGATCGCGGATATCTTGAGCATCATACTTGCGTGATAGGCGCAGGATCCCAGCGTACTTCTTCGGGAAATCAGCCTTGTTCAGGCCATATTTTAGGGGCTGCCGGTGGCGCTGCAAGAAACTTGCATGAACTCGTGAGCATTGACCTCAAAGACCAGGTATGAAAGACGCACTTTGGGTAGTACAGCGCCTTCAGGAAGTCCCCCAAATCTTCGTAGTCATCCTGCATGTCCATCACGGGTAGACCGTCGTACCGATCGGATGCGACGTCGAATGCCGTTTGCGGGCCACCGAATAGATCGCGGAAAACAGCTCCATGTGTCGCTAGCACAAACTTGTGCGCTTTGAAAAGAATGACCGAGCTGTCGCCTTTGTAAGGTGCTCGAAGGACGATGTTGCCGTCCTCCATCCAGACATCGTCGCTGTGTACGACGGTTACAGTGGCCCCTATCGGCATGCCATTTTGATTGTCAGAGTCGTCAGTTCGTGCCCGCTTGGAGGAATGGGCAAGGTTTGTGGTTGACATGGTGATTATGGGACTGGATGTTGAGCTTATGGAGGGGGTGTGTGAGAGGTTGGGATTGGTACCGGCGGCGGGAGGGTGTCACGGCGAGAAGCAAGACGCGTCCGGGGGGTTTGACGCGTACCACGACCACCCCTTAACTTCCGACGACATGTCCTCTCCTCCTCCTTCGAAACGACACAGAGCTGCCTCCACGGACGAAAATCTCCCTCTCACCGTGAAACGTAGCTCAGATCTCTGGCTCTCGGATGGGACGATCATCCTCCGGACCTCCGACCACGCTTCCAATGTCCAAACACTGTTCCGGGTCCACAAGTCCACGCTTGCTCTGCACTCAACCTTCTTCCGCGATCTTTTCGATGGACCACAAACAGCGTTCGATACTGCATCAGAACGCTACGATGATCTTCCGGTGATGGACATGGCTGATGACCCGAAGGATGTTGACGATTTTTTGAAGGCAATGTATTTTCCACGGTGCGGCTGTTCTGTCCTCTCTTTTTGCCCCTATCTTACACATTCAATATAGGTATACAAGCCGACATCTTGGATCAACATTACAAGATCTGGACAAGAGCGCCTTTCCCGGGATGTACGGGGGGATTCTTCGCCTCTGCCAGAAATACGATGCGCCGGACATTCGCGGGCTTGTCGTGGACGCCATCCGCAAAGAGTGGCCCGAAAATCTATCAATATGGGATCTGAGACGCCAAGAGCTGGATATAGCCCGCGATGGTGTAGAAGGAAACGAGTTGGCAGCCATAACGCCCAAGGATGTGTATCCGAGTCCGGGTGCGTAGTACTTCTTCATTCAATTCTCTGAGTTGGTCGTAACATGACGCAATGATCAGCACAAGCCATCCGCCTCGCCATGGACTTTGACATCCCGGAAATTCTTCCGGTCGCATTCTACGACCTCGCGTGCCATTTTATGGCGAGCCCCCGAGAGTCGGGCCACAATTCTGTCACATTACTCGCCCAACGAGCTTCAAAAGCTGATTGTGGGGATGTCCTCAGGGAAAACCCTCCGTGCAAATCCGTGCAAATCCCCCGCAGATTTGGGGGTTTAGCGCTTTTGCAGATTAGCTAGGTCCCCTGCATATTTGGCACTCACTTAGCGCATATTTTGGTCCCTCCTTCACTATTAGTGCTGTGTTAAGAGGCGGCCTCATTAGTACGTAGCTCGTGCAAATTTAGCAGCCCTTCGCATATATGTCACAGGCATGGAAACCCTTGCACATTATTGGTTTGTTCTTGGCTTCAGGTTGGTACGAGTTGCGCACACATTTAACGTGAAGTTAGTGCAAACGACCACGGAGGGCATGCATTGCATAGCAAAATTAGTGCAAAACGCGTACAAGATATGAGCTAAGGTAGTGCAAACGAGAACGAAAGCCGGAGAGCGGAGTACGTGAGCGAAAACAATACGACAAGTGTGTACCAAGCAAATTAAGAGAACCTAGTAAGTGCGAATAGAGAATCAGCAATCATCAACATCCATGGCATCCCAGTCTATGGAAGCCGTGGCAATAGCAACTTTGTGGGGAGTCGGCGAAGGAGTCTGAGCGGATCTACAGGAAAGTCAGCTCACAAGCACGACCGACAACGGGTGAGCTGAGATACTCACGAAACTTTCTTGTACATCCCGTGCAACACCTTGTGAAGGCCTGCGTCGCCTCGCTTGTCCTTGATCCTTCCCAGTGTTCCGAGGTGCCCTTCGTAGACATCGCCGAAGTTTGCGGCCGAGAAGTCTGTTTTTTCAGACTTGACCTTTTTGCCTTCCTTGCGTATCTTCACAAGCGGGGCGCTGGTGGCCTTGGACTTGTCGAGAAGAGAAGCGTACACCTGCAACAATAGAGTGGGTGTTAGCCTAAATCATATGCGGAGATGGATCTCGTACCGAAGTGTATCCCAAGGCAACAAGGTCAGGTGTAAGTTCATACTCGCGCTCTTGTGTTGTAGGATTGACTGTACTAGGGAAAAGGTGGTCGTTTTCTTTGACAAAAGAGCTGTCGGAAAAGACGACTTGTCGAATAACTTCGAGCCCAATGTCGTGCGTGTAAGGCATGTGTCGGTGCACGACGCCGCGCTGATCCGGGATTCAGCAAACGACGCAGAGGGAGCTATGAGATAGTAGACAAACCTCGGAACGGCAAAAGATGTACGTATAGTTCAGCAGTTCCTCGGCGGCCTTGCTTCGGAACTCGTCATTTATTTCGTGTCCAAGGCCATACCCCGCGGCTACTAGACTATCGCTAACTTTCTTGAAATCCAGGCGATAGTGACCGATACGGGTTGAAACCTGGGGGCTTCGTATCATGGAGTCGAGAAAATGACAAGATGGAGAACGTACTATGGGTTCAAGGGCCGTCAAGTAGACAGGTTGAGCTATCATGTGGCGGTACATTTCCTGGGTATTTGGATTGTTCTTGGCACCGGAAAGTAAAGCCTTCTTTGCCCACTTGACAGACGTCGGTTTGTCCGGAAACCCTTTCCGAAACACGACGTTCACGCGCATGATGCCAAACGCCGCTTGAATGACGGTTTGCACGGTGACCGTCTGGGACTTCTTGCACATACGGCCTGTTGCTGGCATCTTCAGGTTAGTGTCAGAGGAGAACGTCGGAGCGTCTTCGATCGGGGTTGGAGAACGCGAAGCTTCAGCGGCGATGAATCCATCCGATGGCACGTAGGGATCCTCTTCAACAAGTTTGTCACTGAGTGCGGGAGGCGAGGAGCGTAGATCAGATGGTGCGGAAGGCGAGGAGCGTAGATCAAACTGGTCGGGTGATGCACGAACAACCTGAAGTAGGGATCAGGTTTCCAACATGGGTTTCTAACATGGGATATACATACCTGGATATCCTGGGAAGGAGACGGAGGATCCGCCGGGATAGACGCTCTTGAGACACGCGCAACGACTAAAGGGTTGTTAGGGGTGGCGTTGGGAGTTTTCTGGATGGCCTGAGGAGGCGGAGTGAAACGAGGGACGGTTTGTCGGTTGATGGCTGTTACGACGGTGGAAGGTCGCTAAGATGTGATTGTACGGCATGAGCTTGATTCAGAGTACTACAGGACTTGATACACACCTCCAATGCCATAGATTGTTGAAACTTCGTTGGACTCCTCTTCGCGAGGGCACAAAGCCGTTCTTCATCCTTTTGAGCCTCGGTGTCGTCCTCTTCCTCGTCAGATAAATCGGAGTCAACGTCGGACGGAAGGTTTCTCGCTCCATCATCCTAATACTTGGCAGTACGTATGAGCACTCGAGAATTAATTCGAATGTGCTTACGTCGACGGGGGTGGCAGGGCGTGATTGTCGCACTGCGGCTGCCTGAGTCTTGTCACTAGAGAGCTGGGGAATAGGCTCGGGAGAGCGGGTAGTGGGCTCCTCCATGTTGCCGAGGTTCAACACCGGAGGGCGCGTACGACGACTCGGAGTGGGATTTGGGGCTGGCATAGAGGATGGTAGCAAGGTTGATGGTGAGCGACGGTGAGTGAGTCAAAATGGAGTCGTGAGAACAAAGTACCACTGTTGGCCTTGGGCTTTTTCGCAACGGGTCCTTGCGCGTCGTCCGGCTCTTTTGTCTCTGAGCTACGAGTCCGACGTTTACCTTGTCGAGACGGCACAGAAACGTCTGATACGAAGAAAATGAACCTTCGGTAGGTTTTAACCTCCTATAAATTGTGCTTACCTGTTGACTGGCCCGTGATAGCGAGTGGCGACTCGGATGCTACTAAGTAGACGTGAGTAAGTATGGCTCAGATTAATGACAGGATAACTTACCAGCTGCTTTAGTGGCTGCGTCTTTCTCGGCCTTCTTGAGTGCCCGAGTATGTACTCCGCGTTCGCCAGATGACAAGAGCGACCTGTCATAGACGCGAAGTTCCGCCAGGGTAAGGTTGTTCAGGTTCATCTTGGACCCCTTCTGATTTTGCATGGTGCACAGCGCAGGCAAGAACAAGGGAATAATTCACGAAAGGAAGGACAAGGGGAAGACCAGAAATAATAAGATGGGGGGAGGAAGGTGAGAGTTCCGCGAATCCGTGTCGTGTCAGGCTCAAACTTTGGACTCGTCACATTTGTGAAGGTTTCACAAAAACGTGATCTCTCGCAGGCCGAGCCGCACGCCGTAGGTACACACGTCGTCGTGCTCCTTGTATTCACACGCTTGCCTTCTATCCGATAAGGTGAGACTCGCCGCTCTCAACTTGTCGTCTTCATCAACCTCAACCTCACTCCCCGTCTCTCCCAGTCACTAAACTTGCCATGTCCTCCGACTCAATATGCCCGGGCTGTTCCAAGACATTCTCACGTCAAGGAATCTCACACCACTGGTCCCAAACGCAAAATGCCAACTGCCAGCGCGCATATCAGAGTCTGCTCGCTGATACCTTCGACGACGAGGGTTCCGACGACGAGGAAGCGACAACAAATCCAGAAACTCGCACCGAGCAATCTCCCACCCTCGCAGTCGATCGGTTTGGGGCAGACTACTCTACAGAAGATTTCGAAATGGCCGCCGGAAACAATCCCGACGACGATAGGCTTGCAGACGAGGGAGGCGAGGGAGACAAGGACGAGATGGACCGGGCGGACGAACAGGACGAACAGGACGTGCAGCGAAGAAGAAGAGATGGACGAGGTGGAGGCGTATGCGGATGAAGATGCACGCATCCTCGAGGAGTTGATGGCAGCTGTTCATTGGGAGGCTATTGATGTGCCCATACTACCTCCAGCCTCCGTTTCTGCGATGGCCGCTGCCCCCGAGCCAACAGTACCACCACTTCCCGCCTTTCTTAATCCACCAGCTATGAATTTCAATGACGACTTTGGCCCCGAGAAGCTGCAAACCGCGCACCGTTCTCCCTACGAGATCCACCCTATCATCCACAAGTATCCAGGTCCGGCAGGAGCGGAGATCGGCACTGGTGGTGCGACTAGCGCATACGAGAAATCTCGCGTGGATATGGACGCCCATCAGCCGCACAACGTCTGGGCACCCTTTCATTCCAAACTCGATTGGAAGATGGCTTACTGGGCAAAGACACGAGGGCCCACGTCGTCGGCCGTCACCGAGCTCTTGCAGATGGATGAGGTCAGTCTCGTTCGCAGGTCTATTGGTATACGATCTGATAGACGAGTAGGTGTCAGATCGGCTAGGATTATCGTACAAGAACGTTACACAGCTGAACAAGATCATCGACGAGCAGTTGCCCGATCGTCCTACCTTTCGCAAGGAAGAAATCAGACTAGGTGGAGAAACATATGATCTCTACCTACGAGACGTTATTCCCTGCATCCGTGCCCTCTTTGGAGATCCCGAGTTTGCCAAGGACCTTGCGCTGGCGCCTGAACGACATTATAAGGATGAAGATATGACAATCCCGATCTACAATGAAATGCACACGGGTCGATGGTGGTGGAGCGTCCAGGTATGTTTTCAGTTGCATCGGAATATCATATTTACTGACTTACATCTAGAAATCTATCGAGAGCATCTACCTGGGGGCAACAATCATCCCATTGATCTTCTCGTCGGACAAAACTCAGCTCACGATGTTTCGCAACAAAGCGGCCTACCCCGTATACATGACAATAGGGAATATCACAAAGGACTCGCGACGCAAACCATCACGTCGAGCCCAAGTACTTGTAGGCTACCTTCCGACGGCCAAGCTCGACCAGATCACCAACAAGGCTGCGCGCCGCCGCGCACTTTCAAACCTCTTTCATGAATGCATGCGGCGTATTTTGGCACCTGTCAAGGCCTGCGGCGAGGCGGGAATAGCCATGACAAGTGGTGACGGGAAATGGCATCGCTGTCACCCAATCTACGCTACGTTCGTAGGCGACTACCCAGAACAGGTTCTCGTCTCGTGCACGCTTACGGGCGACTGCCCGAAATGCCACACTCCCCACAACGAACTTGGGGAGTACATCCTAAACCCGGAGCTCCGTGATCGCGAGGCGGTCCTGGATGTCTTTGATCTCCAAGACGGCGATCCCACAACCTTCCACGCTGCATGCCGCGAAGCGCGCCTGAAGCCAACCTTCCACCCTTTCTGGGAGGATCTTCCATATGCAGACGTGTTTGTCGCGATCATACCAGACATCTTACACCAGATGTACCAAGGAGTTGTCAAGCACGTCATCTCATGGGTAACGGAGCCAGGAGCGTTCGGGGCGGAGGAGATCGATGCGCGCTGTCGTCGTATGCCTCCAAACCACAACCTCCTGAATCTTTACAAACAGCATATCAACACTTTCTCGAGTTTCGGGAACCGAGCATAAGCAGATGTGCCGAGTGTTAATGGGACTTATCGTCGACTTGCCTCTCCCGAACAACATGAATCCTTCACGTCTCATCAACGCTGTCCGTGCTCTCTTAGATTTCCTCTACATAGCCCAATTCCCATCACACACATCCAAAACTCTGGATGACCTCGACAATGCACTCCGCCGCTTCCATGAAAACAAGGAGATCTTCGTGGACTTGGGCATACGAGAACACTTCAATCTTCCAAAGATACATGCAATGTGCCACTACCGCCCCAGCATCGAGCTCTTCGGAACGACCGATAACTACAACACGGAGCAGTCCGAACGTCTTCACATCGATTTTGCGAAGGATGCATACCGCGCAAGCAACCGTAAAGATGAGTACCCGCAAATGACAACATGGCTCGAGCGCAGGGAGAAAATCCAGAGGCATGCAGTGTTTATCGCTTGGCGTCTCGCTGGGCATCCTGAGCCTTCCAAATTCCAAACCCCTGATACACCATTGCGTCCATGCATTGTCATGACGAAATGGCCGACTCTCAAAGCCATCTCGCTCGACACGCTCAATGACTCGTACGGAGCTGTCGACTTCTCCGATGCTGTTGCCGATTTCGTCACACAGCACAACCAGCCATCTCTCAGCACCAGTCGCATCTCGCAGGGCAGCCTGACAACCTCCGCGTTCCACTCCAATTTGTGGCCGTCTATCACAAGATTAAGTTTTGGACACCAGATTTCCTCCGAAATCAGGACAATGCCCAGGATTTAGACGTGGCACATATACGCCCATCGTACACGAGCGCTCAGAACCGCACAGTCCCAAGTCGATTTGACACAGTGCTCGTGAAGATCGGTAACTCGGAGCAGAACGATGTTCGAGGTATGTATCTATATCAAGGTGGTCTTGTTTCCGTATCGCTAATGCCATCTGTTCTTAGGGTACCGTGTCGCACAAGTCCGCGTAGTGTTCAAGATGCCCGCCGAGGCTGCCGATCAAATGTACTCCTCAGCACGCCCGGATCCACCCAAACATCTCGCGTATGTCGAATGGTTCACACCCTTTGCGGCTCATCCCGATGCAGGTGATGGTATGTACAAGGTTTCGCGCTCAGTTCGTCGTGATGGTACACGAGCATCAAGTGTAATCGCGGTGGACACTATCGCTCGGAGCGTCCACCTATTTCCCCGGTTCGGCGCTCGCGTTCCTCGAGACTGGACGTGCTTCAATGTTCTGGAAGTATGTGTAGCCTTCCGGGTAAACCCGTTCATGGACAGACACTCGTATTTGACCGTTGTATGAGGGTACTTTTCGTCTACTGTATACAGTTATGTGATGGTTTATTCATTGAAAACTACGGCTTGTGTGATCCTGCAAAGATAACCGAGTAGTACTGACTTGAGGAAGCTTGTGCAACCTTATTGATCTGAGCCCCTCCGCCCCCGCTAACACGCCAAGATTAGATGATTTTAGCAAGCAGAATATGTGCAAGACATTAGCGCGATGTTAGCGAGTTGGAGAGCGATTTGCGAGGTCGAGACGGATACCGCTAAATTAGTCGCGTTTAGTCGTCTTTAGTCACTCATTTGCAGGGTAGGGTTTTCCTGATGTCGGCACTCCGGGACAACCTGCAGAACACGTCCGGGTCTTTCTTCATCGTGGGAATCATGTTAGGTGCTCATGTTCGGTGCTTAAGAACCTCGATGAACGACGGCCACGATTCTTGCCAGGAACTTATTAAAGATTGGTGGGAGACCATGCACACACAGCTGTACACAGATCCCGATTATATCCGCTTGCTCTTCGAGCGTGCATCTGGCATCGGCTCACATGTAGGGCTGCGAAACGTGTGCTCTCACTGTGCAGGCCGGCTCAGTACATCGCTAGCTTCAAAGGCGGTAAATACGTGGGCTGAGTTGCCTTGGTTTTTCGACTTGGTGAGATGATTTTTTGTGCTGTCATCATCATCTGGCACTGATGTCTCTGTCATCCTCCAGAAGGGAATTGTCGGAGACCACTGGGGAACCTGATGTTCTCTCTTACATACGTATCACTAGTAGTTCTTCCAGTTATCTCATTTCGTACCCGCACTTATGGGCTGGACTGTGCCCGGGATCCTCCTATTCTTTCTGTTCTGCCATTTTGCTGACATATGTATCTGTATATGTCATGATCGTGGACAAATGGTTCGTGTACATACAATTACAGCATTTTATGGTGCTTCCGGTCGTCGAGTCGTTGGGTGAAGACTGTACAATGCACAAGATTCGCTCGCTCTTTCATATCGCAGACTCAGTCGCTCGTTCGACCGGTCGTCAAGTCGACGATTTCCCCCAATCGCTGCCGACGTATTCTCTCTTCCAACAGGTAAGTGCGTGTGTGGCCCCACACGAAAGAATCCTTACCAAATTGAACAAGTCAGGGAGCTCCTCCCATAGAATCTCTCGCTTCCGCGCTACTTCTGCCACGAGAATAGGTCTGCACTTGTCGCAAATGATTGTCTCTTTCGGAAAGTCCGATGACTTGAGCAGTTCGGCCCACGGGTCCCGCGATTGAGTCACATGCACAAAGTGTTTGACCCAGAAAAGTTCCACTTGTGATACGCATTGAGATGTAGTCTGTCCAAGTCGGCCAGCGGTGGTGGCAGTGGCAGTGCAGGACGTATTTCGGGCTGGTTTCGAGTTGAGAGCGAGGAGACGGGTCCTCAGAGAGGCACGGCCATGTATAAAGCGCTTCAAGTCGTCGCATGATAGAGGATCGAGGTCGGAGGTGCGCGAACGGTCAATACCACCTTGGGAGGTGCCAAACTCGAGGACGCGAGTGAGGTCGTAGAAAGCGACCGGGAGGATGGATGGGATGTTGTATTGCATACCCAAGCGGATAGTTTCGGCTGTATATAATAATTACGCACAATCACCATGTATTTACTTCTGGACGCACCTGGGTCTGGGTAGAAAGGCGTCACATTCTTAGCGGAGGTTTTGAATGTCTTGGGAATCGCGGCTTCGCGCTCATCCCACTGCCAGAGCTGCGAAGGCCATTGTTCCTGGATGGCACTCACAACGACTTCTCGGATGCCCTGAGCATCGTATTTCCGAGAAAGTTCCAATATCCCCCGGTACATTTTGGGGAAGTTGGATCTGAGTAGCCCATACTTGGACGATAGGCGATGGCGGTTCATGTGTCTGATGTATCATTCCAGAGAAAGGATGAGACTGTACTTCACGCGAAGTTGGAAGAAAGGACACACGTCGGGTAGTACATCGCGTGCAGGAAGTCGTCGAGGTCGTTTTCGGCGTCCTGCGTGTCCATCACCGGTAAACCTTCGTACTGCTGAGACGAGGCTTCGAGCGCGGCATCTTGAGGGCCACCGAAAAGATCGCGGAAGAAGGTGGCATGCGTAGCCAGTACAGACTTGTGCACCTTGAAGGTCAGCATCGTGTTCTCGTCTGAGGGCAACGCGCGAAGGATGAAGTTGCCATCCTTCATCCAAATGTCGTCGCTGTGAACTGGTGAGGGCGGCGATGCCAGCGTTTGGGGAGGGTCCGGAGTGTCCGTGGATGACATGGTAGGTTCAGATCTGTGTTAACCAAGGAATCGATGCCACTGCAAGTACTCACTATGTATATAAGTACCTTGATCAGATCCTGGGACTCCGAGGAGGTCGAACGTCACGGCGTGGGTTGAGCGCAATCCCGAGTTCTCACGTGATGAGACTCCCAGAGTCCCACTCCAGCGCGTAGTCGCGAGTCCGGGGTCGTCACCTCGGCCTCATCGACTATCACAGCCTGACTATATAATCTTGCGGACCATCGACCAACTTAACAACGTAAAAAGTCCGTTCAGATAAAATATCTCTATTTTTGCACTTCACTTTTCCTTCCGCGACCCTTGGGCCTTCGCTGCCAGGGCAAATCTATCTGCACTTGTGAAATTGTGCGCCCCTCAACTATATTCACTGTTTGCTGATCCGGCCAACATGGGAAGCATGCATCACCGTCGTGGAATGTATATTTTTCACACACATAAGTACAACAAACTGCAGTGCTTCTTGGTCGTCGACGAAACAAGATCTGTCGCTCTCACTCCCTAATTCCCCTCGCAGGCTATCAGCCAACGGTCACACTTGCACCTTCCCCCAGTCGTTGCCGACAAGGCCTCTCTGCTGACGGTTAGATTTCCGTCAATTCTGAACGAAATGGTCCTTACTAGATTGAAGAAGTCAGGAAGCTCCTCCCACAGACGTTGCCGCCTCTGCTCCGCTGCCGCTGCGAAAACAGGCCTGCACCCGTCGCATAGGTTGAGTGTCTCGCCCGGCAATACTGAAAGATTGAGCAGATCCAAAAGGTCTGACGATCGATGTATCTGGGCAAATCGTTTCGTCCAGAAAGATTCCGCTTGGTCCACGCACACAGTAGAGTCTCTCGACGTCCGTTTGCAGACTCCGCTTCGACCCTGTTTCGGGTCGAGACTGAAGAGACGTGTCCTTAAAGAGGCCCTTCCGCGTATGAAGCGCTTGAAGTCATCGGCGTCAAGAGTCTCAAGGTCGGAGACGCGTCGATGCGTAGTTCCGTCGGTATCGAACTCGTGGACACGGGAAAGATCATAAAATGCAAGTGGGAGGATGGACGGAATGTTGTATTTCATACCCAGGTGGATGGTTTGAGCTGAAAGAAATTACGGCCCACGGTCAGCACACCAGCTCGCGTTTCAAACAGCGGCGTAGAGTCACCTGGGTTTGGATAGAAGCGTGTGACATCCTTTCTGGGGTCTTTGAGTGATTTGAGTGATTTCCGAATCACGGCATCACGATCGTCCCACCGCCAGAGTTGCGGTGGCCATTGCTCGCAAATGGCGCTCGCGATAACTTTTCGAAGGTCTCGAGCGTCGTATTTCTGGGAGAGCTCCAGGATGCCCCGATACATCCCAGGGAAGTCGGACCTAGCGAGCTCAAACTCATCTAGCAGACGATGGCGGTTCGTGTATCTGGCAGTGGAGAGAAAATCAGTCACGATCCAGATGGATTTCAAGAAAAGAAATACGCAGGGAAATATAGCGCATGCAGGAAATCATGGAGGTCTTCTTCTGTGTCCTGAGTGTCCATCACCGGTAGGCCTTCGTATCGCTCAGACGCGGCCTCCAGCGCATCTTGGGGCCCGCTAAAAAGGTCACGGAAAAAGGTAGCGTGTGCCGCTAGTACGGACTTATGCACTTTGAAGGCCAAGGTTAGTTTTTCTTCCGTGGGCAACGCGCGAAGGACGAAGTTGCCATCCTCCATCCAGATGTCGCCGTGTACAAAGATCTCCAGCAAAGTTGCTGGCGAGGTGGCTCGAATCCGTTTCTGGGGAGGAGAGTTATCCGAACACGACATGGTGGCTTGGGATGGATCCCATCCTAGGACTCCGAGGAGTCGACACCTGCCAGTGGGCTCGGGAAATTGCCGACCGTTCTCACGTGATGAGAACGCGTCGTCGCAGGTCGTCGCGCGTACGGTCGCAATCGAATTGACAAGATGGCCTCATCCTCGTCAACCACTCATGCAAAGCGACCTAGGAGCAGCACAGACCACGAGAACCCGCCTCCCGTGGTAACACACAGTCCCGACCTCTGGCTGTCGGACGGGACCATCATTCTCCGGACCACCGATCCCGTCGCCAACGCCCAAACACTGTTCCGAGTGCACAAGTCCACACTCGGACTACACTCGTCCTTCTTCCACGACCTGTTTGATGGACCCCAGACGGCGTTTCATACGGCCTCGGAGAGTTACGACGGCCTACCGGTCATGGACATGATGGACGATGCGAGTGACGTGGCGGAATTTCTGAAAGCGATGTACTTTCCCCGGTACGTCACGGCAGCCCATTTTGTCTTTCGTCCGTCTGACATGCTGTAGCTATATGCAACGACACAACGGCTCTACAATAAATGATCTGGACAGGAGCAATTTTCCTGGCATGTACGAAGGCATCCTCCGTCTCGCTCAGAAGTATGACGCGCAGGAGCTTCGCGAGATTGTCGTGGAAGGCGTCCGAAGAGAATGGCCAACGACACTCAAGCGCTGGAATGCCAAGCGGCTCATATTGGATATAAACGCGGAGCTTGTCGAGGACCAGCCCCTGGACGACGAGGACTCATGGTTATTGTCGTACGAAGTGTATCCAAACCCAGGCGTGTTCTCTCCCTTCGTTTCTTCCATTGTACTACATGTCTGACTATCCTCGCCACTTCAGCGCAAGCTATTCGACTCGCCGTACAATTCGACATCCCAGACATTCTCCCGGTCGCATTTTACAACCTCGCGTGTATCTTCATGGATCGTTCGCGGGACTCTGATTTGAAGGATCAAGAAGTCATGCTTGACGGCTTGTCCTCCCCAGAGCTCCGACGCCTCGTCCTTGGAACGGCTGCTCTGCGGGCTGAGGTTCGAACAGTAGACCACTTCCTCTACCCCGCACATGGATTTTGCTCCGGGAGCGATGGGGCGTGCCAGGACACAATTGCGGCATGGTGTAAAACTGCGCTGTTGTCCATGTACGAGTCGTCCGATCTTCTCGAATGGCTCCGACTGCAGGAGAAGGACATGGATTTTACGAAGCTGCATCATGTCTGTGGCCCGTGTTCGGAACGCACCAAGAAGACCCTTCGTGCGCGTGCTGGTGCTATTTGGGTGAAGCTTCCTTCGCTGTTTGGCCTGGCAAGACTCTTTTTGTGTGTATGTCATGATATTCCTGTGCTAACTTTACTCGTCAGGATGACGTTGTCGACGAGAACTGGGGACATCACTAACGGTTAGAGGATGGAAGGCCGCAGACGGAGATGGGGAGGTTTCTCTCGAATTGACCTGCGAAGGGGTTACTTATTTTCTCATGGGTTTCGCGTTGGTTTCCGAACCCCACATACACCTACATAGAGGGCATGTCGATCACAACGAGCGAGCTTGGAGTGACCGGTCACCGGTCACCGATCGCTGAAGGCTACGCACGTTGGCGTGTCAGGTCATGCTCAACTAACTATGCTCGCGCTATCGTGAGAGACGGTTTACTGTGTGGAAAGAGTGAGAGAAGAGGTCGACATCTCGTCTGCAAGGGTGGGTCACGTGGTTCGGAAATGAAAGAGGCGCGTCGCGTCCTGTCGCGTCGCACGTCTTGCTCTTGCCCACTAGCACAACTACTATCCTCTGCTATTCATTCTTCAGCTCGGTTTCGAATACGCCACGGGCTAAGATGTCGGCGACGGACTCCGCTCGCGCACCGAAAAGGGCCCGAGTTGACAGCGCGACCGTCGAACCAGACGGCCCGTCGCCGTTGACCTTCATACGCAGCGACAAAGTCTGGATGGAAGACGGGAACATCATCCTTCGTGTAGCGAACGACAAAGTTACCACCAACTCGGCGATTCTCTTCAAAGTGCACAAGTTCGTGCTGGCGACGCACAGCACCTTCTTCCGCGACCTCTTCGATGGCCCGCAGACGGCGTTCGAGGCGGCGTCCGAGAAATACGAGGGTTTGCCGGTGATGGAGATGCAGGACGACAGCGAAGATCTGTGCGATTTTCTGAGGGCTCTCTACTATCCTTCGTGCGCCGTCCTTCTTCAGTGATCGTTACGTCGCTCATTCGTTGTGGCAGGTTCACCCACCGTCGTCACCTGATGAACAAGGACGAGCTACCCAGGTCGGCATTCCCTGCGATGCATGCCGGAGTCCTACGCCTTGCCAGTAAATACGATGCCCAAGATATCAGGGAGGTCGTCGTCGAGGCCTTTCACGAAGAGTGGCCCTCCAGATTACTCCTGTGGGACGCACGAGAAGCCCCAATAAGAGAGGATGTTGAGAACGGGGCGTGGAGTCAGGATGTGACGATCTTTTTCCCAGATCCAGGTCAGTACTTTCCCCCTTTCATTTCCTCTGTGGTTCTGACGGCCTCTAAAACTACTAGCTCACACCATCAGCCTTGCCATGGAATTCAACATCCCTTCCGCCCTCCCCGCCGCGTTTTACGACCTCTCGCGCATTTACGAGCTCGACATCGACCGTGAAGCTTCGCCCCGTACTTGCAACCTCTCCCGTATGACTGCCGCTCAGCTTCACCATTTGATCCGCGGACGCGCTGCTCTGCGAACATACCTCATTGAAGACATCGCTGAGCCGGGACGCACGTGGTCTGCGCAGTGTACTCGGCCACGGGAACAGTCGTGCGAACCATACATCGAGAGGTATTGGACTGAACAAGTTCAAGCCATGCATAAGTCTTCCGATCCATTGGAGTGGCTGAGACTCGCTGCGATGGCTGAAGGGCTGGACATATGCCATAAATGTAGGGATGGTGTCAAAGTGACGATGGAGGACGAGCGGACGACTTTGTGGTCGACACTTCCTACCATCTTTGACCTGGTGATGACTCTGTTTGCCTTCAGTGCTTATGTATATACCTGACTTCGGATAGAAAGCATTCGTCGCCGACGGCTGGGGCGACTAATATTGATGGACAAAGGGTCGTGTCTCAGCTTTGTATGTGTAGCAGACGCACTGTTGCACCTAATCTTTTGCACCCTTTGTTCGTCTCGACGGTGCTTGTTTTGGCCGTGATTGACATAGTCTCCGTGGCTGACCTTACTCAGAAGACAGTCGTTCTGAGTATAAGGTCTGCATCAATTTCAAGGGATCTCGCGGGACGGGAAAATAGCCATTTTAGGACGGCACGAAAGGCTCTCTCGAGCGCTGGAGAGCCAATCAAATTCATTTATGTCATGGTTTGCTCGTCATGCGGATGACCTCCTCTGGCTGAGCTCTGAAACGGAGATGGTGGTGGATAGTTTAAATAAATTCTGTGCCGTGCATCGCATCAGATATGCATATAAAGGGAATGCTAACAGTGCTCTTGCGGCAGTGGGGTAGCAGGCTGGACACGAGCTACAAGCTGATTATTTAAACTACTAGTACTTACACTGCTGGCTCGAGCTACCGGGCTGGACTTCGATAAGTACATCGACCGCGAGATAAACGGGTATGTAAACACGTTGTGAACAAGGTTTGCGCTGCACGGTAAGAACAGAAAGACGGCATATGTACTACTTCGATACCGAGGCCGCACCACCATAAGTTGTAGCCATGGTAGGCCAGCTAAGCATTGTTTGTGGAAGGTCATAGACGGACAGCTGTCAGATAGTGGATCTCGTCAACATGAAAACTGGTGTAGGCCGTAACCACCAACCTCGTACCGCTTTCTGTGCAGGATGTATGCCTCATTTGCGGATCGTATATCATGCAACATGACGGGTGACAGTGCGACCCGCGACAGCGAATGGCAGCGACACGAAAAGTCGAAAACACCGGTGCTCATGAAGTCAGCATCCAAGGCTGTCAGAAATGCAACCACGAGCTCTTGCACAACGCATAATGCACGCACTGTACTTATTAATGAGCACCAGCGGCCGCCTTGCACCACTGAGCATGACACCACTGACCTTCTGAGCAAAAGCACTCAATGATAAAGCCGTGTCAGTGTATATTGCACTCGACATCGGCAATTCGAGAGCAAAGTCACAGTGCAACGACCGTCGACGTGCACGAGCCGTCAATGTGATGATGCGATAGGTATGACATGAAGGGACATCCCAAAAAGGCTATTTTCCCGTCCAGCCAAACCCCTTGAAATTGATGTAGCCTAGTGATTGACACGCCGATACGACTTCGGCGTCCAGGCGCGGCGGCACGAGGATGGTTCGGGTTATACAAGCTTCATACCTGACAGACTTGGCTAATGTCGGAAGGCTCTTCTCTAGCGTTGGTGCGGTGCCTCTGTTGAGCACTGCTTCAGTGGGCAGCGGCGGTGACTCATGGCTCCTGGTTCGGGCGACGGTCCTTTGTAGGGTGCGTTTCCGTCATAGTGCATCTTGAGTGGCGCTTTTGGCTTGCTTTGTGGCGGGTTGGGCCAGGTTGGTCGTCGAGTCGTCCAAAGAGACATAGGCGCAAGGCTGCGCGCATTCGACAATGGACATCCTTTCGGCCGTCGACCTATATAAGTACTCCCTTCCCCCCTCATTTCCGCCCTTTCCCCCCCCCTCTCAGTTCGACCCCAAGGACGTCTCTACGCTTCTCTACGGCAACCATGTCAGCGAATATTCCTCTCCTGGAAGATCCAGAGCGCAGGAGGGCTATCTCCACAGGTGTTGAGGTTCCGTCCTCGCCTACCCTCATCCGCAGCAGCACGTTCTGGCTGGCCGACGGGAACGTCATCCTTCGAGCACCGGAACTGGTAACCGTCCCCGCGCTCGTCCACTACAAGGTGCACAAGTCCGTCCTTTCAAGGCACTGCGAATACTTCCGCGCCTTTTTCGAGAATGGAAATTTAAGGGAGAGCTGCGATGACGAGTACTACGATGGCCTGTGGGTGGTGGACACGTATGCCACCCACACGGACACTGAGGCCTTTCTCCGCTCGCTCTACGATCCCTCGTGAGACCTTTATCCACCTCTCTTCTCGCCGCTTTTCATTTACGAAACGCCGTGTGTCGCGCAGGTTCACCCATCGCCACCGTCGATGCTCGGCGATTGGGATGACGAGGGCCGAGTTCCCGAAGGCGTACGACGGGGTTCTCGACCTCGCCATCCGATACCAAGCCGAAGATCTGAAGTCTGTCGTCGTCGCCTCGTTGAAAGATGACTGGCCCTCGGCTCTCACGCACTGGGACATGCGCGAAGCCACGATACGGACGGAAATGAAGGGATCTGACGGTAGCCCCAACTCGTTCTACCCAAACCCAGGTCTGAGAACGCGCATCCCTCCTTCCTTCGCGAGTACACATCGCTAACGCAGGATCTAGTCGATGCCATACAGATGGTGATGGAGCACAAAATCTATGACATCCTCCCTGCGGCGTTCTACGACCTCAGCCGCCTGTACCATATCGAGAAATTGTCACCCGAGGAGTATGGAAAGCCGCGCACTTACAATCTTGGCTCGTGGCCCCTCGAGCTGCGTATCATACAGGGCGTTGTCGCCATCCAGGAGCGCACAAGTGCGCGCTTCGTCGACTCGGATCTACGTCGGTCGGCGACGTGCGAGCGACCACCGACGGATACGTCCTGCCAGATGCGGATCGATCAATTCTTAGGTGGGCCCGTGCGTCGTGCGGCACGCATCTCGTTCGACCCGATCGGCTGGATGAACCAGGCGACGGCCTTCAGTGGCGGACTCGAAGCGTGCCGTACATGCAGAGCGGCGTGTGCGAAGGGGATGCAGGATATTCGGCGGGAGCTGTGGATGCAATTGCCCGACTGCTTCGAACTGGTGCGTGGCCTTCCTTTGAGGCGAACTTTTCACCATATAACTGCTGCCAGCGAGAACATGTCGGTGAAAACTGGGGAAAAGTTTGATCCTGGCTCGACGTCGGGGATGGCTGCTGGAATTTTCGGTAAGCACCCCATGGACCTTTCGCTGTGTACTGTGTAGTGTACTGTGTATATGATTACATAGTATAGGAGTTCAGTCAACGTGATATACGCGACAAATAAAAGGACATCTTCTACCAACGATCCCTCTGGGGGGATCCACTCCGGGACTCCGGCGAGAGCTTGGTACTGTAGTCGCGTCGACGCGAGCATGTGACAGGGCTCTCTTGACCTCTAACCACCACCATCACTTGGGATTGGGGACCCCAAGTGGGTGCGTGGGAGGCCTGGGGAGGCGAGAACCTGGCTTGCCAGGCTCGTCAAAGTCGGCAGCCCTCCGCCGCAAGCCAGCGACGTATGCGGAACGTCGTTGGTACCCGCAGAACCGAGGCCGTCGACGTGGACGACGGCCCACCCCTCCTACCCACCCCGGTTTCCCCCGCTGAGTTCTTGAGGCCCAGCAATGTCTGGCTCCCTCTCCTCTATGCGCCAGCGCTGCGAGGCGGCAGTGTGCCTGCAGCTGTCGTCGACGCCCGCTGGTATGGGGTCCGGTTCTTCATGGGGCTTTGCCCCCCTTCACCGCGCGGCCCCCGCGTGCGGTTCTCCCAACGCGCCGTCTCTTGCCACTCGAGTTCGACGCATCCCTTCCTTTCAACGACCCTTCCATCCTTCTGTCCGACTCTGTTCTACCATACTTTCCGTTCACCTGTACCCTTCGGGGAGCCGCATTTAGTCTTAGGTACTTGACGCGGGATATAAATGTATTCAAAAAAAAAAAAAAAAAAAAAGACGCGAGCATGTGACTCTTTGAGTACGCGACGTCAGAGGACGTCATCGTGACGTCACCTGTCATTGCTTATGTCCTCTACACCTTTGCACTACGTTCCCCAAGCGTACCCCCCGCTCGATGAGCGCATTTTTTGTCCATTTTGGGCCTCCGGAATGCATCTGGCTGAAGCGCTCTTCCGTCCCGCGAGCTGTATAAAGAGGAGGGCTTTCTCGGCGTTGATCCCCACCAATCTTCCCCACCCTCGCATCCAAACCACTCGCATCTCAATCACCCAACCACCCGACCACTTTTAAGAATGTCTTCCACCAACGAGCCTTCGTACGTCCGCCGTTTTTTTTGCTTCGTCGAAGCGCTGACATTCTTCCCCACCCGCAGCAAAGCCAACGGCCAGTACCATTCCACCAAGGGTAACGTCGTCGAGGCGATCGGCAACCTGACTGGCGCGACGACGTGGCAGCAGTCCGGCAAGGAGGAGCATGCCTCTGGCGAGGCCGAGTACAAGGCTGCGCAAGCCCAGGGCTACGTAGAAGGCACCGCCGACCGTGTGTCTGGCAAGTACAACTCCGTCGTTGGCGCAGTGACGGGCGACAAGCAGCAGCAGGCCGAGGGTGAGTTTTCTTCTTTCGCAGCTCGTTCCTCTCACCTTGTTTTTTTACACGAACCTCTTCTTACGGTGCTCCTTCTCCACAGGCAACGTCCGCCACGACAAAGGCGAGGCCCAGCAGGAGATCAACAAGAACGCATAACCGTCGTACGAATTGTGTCCGGCGTCGAACTTGACTCAGATTGATTAGGTTTCCTTGTTCAACGGATGTACTATACAGTACGACGAATGGGTTGTTGAAATAATGGTGTTATCGCTATTGCAGGAATAGATATTCGACGCAACTCGTTTACGTTGAACGTTGCTGAGATCGTGAGAGCTCGATTCGTGATGTCAGAAGTGTTCAGAGGTTTGTATTACGTCATTGAGCAGATTGAGGACTGGTTCATGCTGCGAACCGGTCCCCGGTTCGCCCGGGTCTAGACGGAACTTGACTCATCTTTGCTGCTGGCATGCGCAGCCTGCAGGTGCACCCGCAAATGTTGTCTTCTAGTTTGCCATCAAGACGCTCCGAAAATTCATCGATCGTGTATTTACAGGCCCTTTCCGTCAGTGGAACAACATTCGTACGTCTTGGAACATGACCTGATAGGAAATTCCACCTCTTGCAAACGCTCAGGTTCATTCTCCTGAAACTTCGGGCGCAAAATTTCACCAACTTCTCAGTGGGATCGCATAGCCCCGCTATTTGTGTATATGAATGGCATTCCTTCCTGGGTACGTACAGACCCTCAGGACTCTATAGATCGCACTCTGTCCCCTACACTGATGTTCAAAAATCCCAGCAGGGGTCGTGGTGCACCCATGGCGGATGACGCATGTTAATAGGTCCCGACCATTCACCAGACGCAGTGTTTAATGGCACGGCGCCTTGAACGATATCTTCGCAATGACACTCCTTCGCCATCTCCCCTTCGGGAAGGTCCCGTTCAATCTAGACCTTTCCTCAAGTTCTCCGGCGAGGGACTAATCATTTCCTACCAGGTCTCCCCCTTCTCTTCCCTGTGGCTCAGAGGGCCCCGAAACCTTTTCTCTCTCTCGTAAGTATGTTGAATGGATGTTGGACGGATTTAGGGTATAATACATTCTAGGCGTCTGTACACCATCCATGTCAGCGTCTTCAAGCTTCAAGCGTAGTTCGTTGACCCTTAGTGGGTTCACTTTTCTCTCCCTCTGCCCACGACTCATTCTACGCGATAGGAGTAGCACATGAGCGTGCGCTTGATATGTCATGGAAACCTATGCGCAGCATCGTCTTCCGTTCAGAGCCTTTTCCATTCCATCCTAGCCATTCCTTTCGTCTGATCCTCCGCGTTTTCAGCTCTTGGAACAAAAGACTGGATGCGGAGTCCGACGCACATATAAACCGTGTCCCATGTAGGACTTCCGCATCCATTCCATCATGTCTATCCTCTCAACCACCTCGACGAGCGACGCGGCTTATGGTTCCTCTTCCATGTCCAAGGAGGAGTGGTCCACCACCGTGGACTCGGACATTATCTGCGGCGTCGTGCGTGGTTTAATCCGTCGATTGCAGTGGGACCCCCTCCCAGACGAAATCGACGAAAAGCTCGAGGCCGCAATCTTGGACACGGTATCCTCCTGGGATCTCAGTGATCAGACCAGGAGGGGCCTGCTCGGTGCAGTACCTGTGGCCGTTTACATGAGCTCGGTAGGTACAGTTGTCCCCTCATCTTTCGATCCAGGTTTCACACGGTGCCGGTGGACGTGTGCCAGATGTCGTACGCGCAAGACTTCGACTTCGAACGCGAGCTGCTCATAGCGCTGCTCGACCTGTACGTTTACCTGCCGTAGGCCGCGGACCGTGATCAACGCTGACGGCTCCACGCTAGGTGTCTCATCCACGCTGACAACGCCACCCATGCAATGTTCGACGCCTGCGAGGCGTTCGTGCCCCGCCTCCTCGCCCGCCAACCCCAGCTCGACCCAGTGCTCGAGCACCTGGCGGCTCTGCTCCCGCGCCTCTCCGAGTTCTATCACCCGTTCGTGACGTCGGCGATGAGCACGTCGGCACTGCACTACGTGAGCGCGTGCTGCATCGAGGACCGCGCGAGCGAGGTGCCCGTGTCCGCGTCCTCCGTCGCATGGCCATGGGACTTTCGAAAGATGACGGGGATCGCGCCCCTGTGGGTGTGCTTTTTTCTCCGGCTTGAGATGATCACTCACTTATGAGGGAGCAGCTTTGGGTATGCCATATTTCCGCTAGCAACGTTTCCGGACGTGACTGCCTACTTGCAAGTACGTCCGATCTATTTCACAATCCGGGGCATACCCTTCGAGAGTGGCACATCTCACATATCATTCGACAGGCGATGCCAGACATAGAGTACTTCATCAACATGCTGAACGACGTGCTGAGCTTCTATAAGGAGGAAATGGCCCACGAGACGGCAAACTACATCCGCGCGTATGTGCTTTGGTTCATGCCATCACTGTCACGCCGACAACTTACACCTGTCCGTGTTCCCGTTCCAGCGACTCCCTTGCGCGTGGTCTTACCCCCACGCAAGCCCTGGTGCAATGCGCGGAAGATGCCATCAACGCGCACGACCGTACCGTCAAGATTTTGAGCGAGGCGCACACGGGCGCGGCGGACCTCGTGGCAGCCTGGAAGGCCTTCGTACGAGGATATATGTAAGTACCGATGCCTTCGCGTTCACAAGGGATCGCACCGCTCATTTCGATCGCACTCTAGAGGGTTCCATGTGCATAGCAAGCGGTATCTTCTGGCGCCACTTCTTCATGCTGGGGCGGATGCACAGGACTGAGAGCGGGCAGGGCATACACACGGTTTCATTAGATTATCTGTGTATCTTGCAAGCTACGTCTTCACCGCGACTTCCCTGCAGGTACGACTATCAACGCATAAGACATGTAAATATAGTATACGCTATCCCCTGACTGTGGCCGCTAGACTCGATTTCCGTGTTCTGGAAGGTGAACGTTCTTCAGACCCCCAGATTTGGCCGGATCCCCCATATACACTTGGATCGCCCGACGAATGCACAAGCGCGTCGACATGGTGAGAGATGCACCGTACATCCTCCCCAATCGTCTGCTCAACGCGACGTTCGGCTGCATCACGCGCTGTCGTCGCGGACAATCTTGAATGCGATCTTATCGGGCAAGATCGGGATAGAAAGCGCGGGCAGACTCTATGTCTCCTCCTCGATGTAACGGTTCTTGCTGCGCGTACAGTCGCCGAAGCCGACAAGGAAGGTATCGACGAGCGTGTGCCACGGTGTGCTTTGATGTGCCCGCCTTCTCCGTGCGCCTGTATCTTGTACTGCTCGACGCGCACGATGCGCGGATGAGAACCTGCTCGGGATCAGCCTTCTCCGATGGTCTGATCTAAGGGGCGCGCGTTGGACTCGAAACTCGGAGGACGGGACGTGGCGCGCGTTACGCACGAAGTGGCACGTCGTCTGGCTTTGCTGGTGGCCGTACCCGAGCGACGCGGCATGCTAGAGAAGCGTCTCGGCGGGAAGGGCACATCCTTGGGTGGTGTGCCCATGAGTCCGCGGGTGATAGGGCGCGGTCGTCTCGGAAAGTTTGCATCCTTCGCGGATAACGGTGAGTTTGAAGGAGTTAGAGAGCAGGCCACTCGCCTGGACTGGGGATTCACGGTGCAATGCAGCTAACGTATCTGCAGAGTTCTTCCAGGGCGTAAGGACGTCGTGCTAGTGAAGGTGGCAGATATAAGAATAGGCGACGCACCCTGTTCACCCTGTTGTTCCTGCCTTCCTCGCCGTCCCTCCGTCCCCTGGCCACCCCATGCTCCTTTTGAATGTTACGCCCCCCCTCTCTAGCCTTGGAAGGGCACCTTCCGATGGGTTTGAGATTCTGGTCCCTGAAAGCGGCTCATGCAATGCCGTGTGTACGTCGAAGGCGTTGCGCCCACCAGCGAAGGGTCTATCAACGTCCATCGGTGACCTGCAGACCAGTGAGCCGCCAGACGAGAAATCGTGCGCTGAGCACTGGCATCGTTCTCTTTCGTTTACTGCTTCGACCGTCAGGTGAATGGGGAGGAGGCCTGGGTGCTCAGAGACAGACATGACGGAGAGTTAGATAGATTCATTTCAGGGAGATTGCAAGAGTGATGGGAGTGATGTACGAAGCGATGGACGGCAACGAAGTGGGTGCAGGACAAAGAAACGGCGGACTCCGAAGACGCGCGCCAATTCCAAACGCGCGCTGGAAATTTGAATTCGGACGTTGGCCCGCTCTCTTGAGCTCGACCGGACACCGGAGCGTATGCATACGAGCCCCCCAAGTGCAATACAAAGTCAAACCCGTCGATGTCTTTAGCGACCTCTGCTGTAATTGTCAGCGTCAAACACTGGCTCACTCTCCGCTTCCGAGGTATGATGCTGCCGAATCCATCTGAGGGAGTCTAAGCCTTATGACTTTTATGGCATGGTATACCGGCACCACCACTCCAGGTTCGCCATTCTCACTTCGCCGTGGCTCAGAGTATCACTCAGGTCTCCTCGGCTATCCACTGGTAAAGTTCGAAACCTCCTAAAGTTCCTCTACGCTCGCATGTTGAACATTTGACGGACTCAGTGGCCTTCGCCCGACGTTCTATCTGGGCGCCGCCTCGCAGGTCGCTATGTATTATCTTTTTCTTCATGTTCTCTTCCCATCAGCCCTTTACTCTTGGCACTGTGCAATATGATAGGCGTACTGACTGGCGTGCGCTTGCAGAACCACGAGTCCCTCTTCCGTTCCTTCATACCTTCGCCGGCGCGTCACTTTCCTCTGGCCCTCTGCTTTTCAGCCCGGGGATTCATATTTCCCCAAAGAGCGCACGCCTCAATGTCTTAATCCAGCGTCGCATGCGGTCGACGCACATATAAACCGTGCCCTGCGTAGGATTCCTGCATCAAACTCCCCATGTCGACTCCGTCCTCCACCTCGACCAGCGTTTCCTCCAAGACAGAGTGGTCCGCCACCGTGGACTCGAAGGTTATCTTCGGTGTCGTTCGTGACCTACTCCACCGGGTGGAGTACGTCCCACTCCCAAACGAGATCGACGAAAAGCTCGAGGCCGCGCTCCTGGACACGGTCTCATCATGGGATCTCAGCGATACATCCAAGAAGGGGCTTCTACGTTCCATGCCAGTTGCAGTTTACATGAGCTCGGTAAGCCCAACCGCTTGACGTTTTCTCCGATCCGACGTTGACGAGGTACTTGCCCTTCGGCTTGTTCCAGTTTTCGTATGCGCAAGATTTCAACTTTGAACGCAAGCTATTTGTAGCCGCCGTTACCACGTGCGCCCCATCTATCGTATGCCGTTTTTGACGCTCACACCTGCCTTTAGGTGTCTCGTCCACATCGACGACACCTCGAACCAAAGATTCGAGGCTTGTCAAACGTTCGTGCCGCGTTTCCTGGCCCGTCAGCCTCAGCTCGATCCGGTGTTGGAGCGCCTTGCGACCCTGCTTCCCGGTTTCTCTGAATATTACGACCCGTTCCCGGCGTCGGCGATGAGCATGGCGGCTTTAGAGTTTGTCAGCGCATGTTGCATCGAGAATCGCGTGAACGAGATGACCGTGTCGTCGTCCGCTACCCATTGGCCGTGGGATATTCGAAAGATGACGGGGGTCGCACCACTGTTCGTGTCCTTCTTTCATCATCTTGGAGTGACTGCTCACGTACGGGGAGACAGCTTCTCGTATGTCGTATTTCCACGAGAAAACTTCCCGGACGTGTCCGCCTATGTCCAAGTACGTCTGTTTGACGATTTACATACCTGCCACACTTCACGACTCATTGTGCGACAGGCGATTCCCGACATAGAACGATTCGTGAACTTGGTGAACGACGTGCTCAGTTTCTATAAGGAGGAGGTTGTCCACGAGACGGGAAACTACATCCGAGTGTACGTATCGTGCTCAGCGTGCTACTTCAAGCCGAGAACCTACACCTGTTCATGTTTCTATCCCAGCGATTCCCGCGTGCGCGGTGTCAGCCCAGCTCAAGCCCTCGTACAATGCGCGGAAGACACCATCAGCGCGCACGACCGCGCCACCCAGATTTTGAGCGAGGCCCACACGGGCGCGGCGGAACTCGTGGCGGGGTGGAAGGCATTCGTACGAGGATACATGTCAGTATCCATCCCACCATGTTTTCGCCTTCGCGAGTGACCTTACGGCTGATTTCGATCGCACTCTAGCGCGTTCCACTTCCATAGCAAGCGCTATCTTCTAGCTGCATTTTTCGACACTGGAGAGGACGCGCAAGAGCAGTGAGAGCGTCCACTTAGATTACCACGTTTTACGTGCTTGACTCCGTTGTTTGAGTATGGATGCTTGTGGTTTATTCAACTCGATGCCGTTTCTCCTTTCAATGTAGGACGTAAGCCCCAGACAGCGGGTGTACGTACCGTATGTGTCATAGATAAAAGAACATATGGATAAATATCATGAAGGCGTAGTACACAATTGATCATGTGGTCACTTGGGCTTCCGCGCGGGTACGACTACCAACGCATACGACATATATATGCTATCCCCTGGATGGGGCCTTGACCCGTTTCCCGTAAAGTCGGGCTCCATGTTATTCTCCCACTCGACTGTTGTCTGCTTCGTGTCCACTGCATAAAAGGTGACGTTCTTGAGACCAGCAAGCCACTCCAGCCCAGGTGCCCCTCCTAGGCTTGGGTCGAGACCCCGTATCCTACTCCTGACCGATTGGGAGTCCAGGATGGCATCAACATGCTGCGACGTGCAAGGGTATACCTTGGCCGAGGTCTTCACCGGTCCCTCTTCGCTATCCTCGTTCCATTTCCACCGGATGACGACGGGCAGCAGATGCACCTCAACGCCCTCGACTTTTGAGAAACATGAGTGAAGCACGGCTTCGATCCCGCTGAGCTACATCGTCCCCATGCAGTATTTCCGCTGCATCAGCAGGCCGAACGGGGCGCACATCGTTCTCACTGTCTTGTCGACGCGTCGTACGAACTCGGTGTCCTCCGTGACGTCCGCCGGCCGCACCACGCTGTCATCACGGAAGACCTTGAACGCGATGACCGCGCGATGACCATACTTTATCCGCACGACTTGGTGCGCGAGGTCCGGGAAGAAAGCGACCCATTCCCCAGCGCGTGCGGAGTACGCCTTATCCTCGACCTCGAGGCTCTTCTTGTCCGTGGAATCGCCGAGACCCACAAGGAAAGTGCCAACGAGCCCGAGCTCGGGAGTATCGCGGTGGGCCTTGAAGTGTGGGCCTTCTCCGTAGACGTGTATCTTGTACGGCTCAGCACACACTGAGCGCGGAAGGAACCTTGCGCTGGTCTAGGCTTCCTGGATGGCCTGGAGGAGGGCGGTGGTAACATGGAACTCGGAAGACGGGATCTCGCGCACGGCGTGGTCGCTCCGCGCCGTCTGGCTTCGTACGCCGCCGTACCCGGACGGCGTGGCATGCTGGAAGAGCTTCTCGACAAGGGCGTCTGACCGGGCGGTCTGCGCGTAATCCTGGGCGTTGTAGAGCGCAATCATCTCGGATAGCTCGCATCCTTCGCGGGTGACGGTGAGATTGAAGGGTTTGGAAAGCGGGCCACTTACTTGGACGGGAGACTCGCGGTACAGTTCTCCTAGCTTCTCCACGGCATTCTATCACGGTATAAGAAGCTGTGAAGCGAATTCAACTATTCAACGCACCCTGTTCATCTTGTCATCCTCACTCTCGTCCTTATATCGCCCTCCTTCCACCGTCTGGCTGCGTCATACTCCGTTTGCACCTTCCTAATCTGCTCTCTAACCTTTGGTGGGAATTTCCCGATAGCGTTGAGTGTTTCTATTCGACTCACTGCCGCGCGTATGTCGAACGCGGTGCGCCCACCAGCAAATGGTGCATCTGTGACCTGCAGACCAGTGAGTGGTAAAAAAAGGAAGTTATGCAATGATATGAACCTGTGCATCGCCCGCCTTGACGCGTTTACTGCTTCGACCGTCAGGTGAATGGGGAGGAGAGTGAGAGACACTCATGGCGGGTAGGAGCGCAGATCGAGTCCGACGGCGGGCGGCCCACTCACGATACGTCAGAAAAACACGATGGTGGATTTCAGCAGATTTCGGCAAATTCGGGGGTTTCTAATGCATTATACACAGCAAACAACGGCGAGTTGGTCCCTTCGGGAATAGCCGGGGAATAGTGCCCCGGGAATACAAAATTCTTTTAGGGTCTATTCCCGCCAGGAGCGGGTAGATTAGTCCCAGACTATGCCGAGACTGGACCGGATGGGTCACTTTATCTGACTCCGACCGGGTAGAGGTCAAAGAGCCCTTACAAAGGCCTGGCGGGAAAAGGATATGTATTCCCAAGGGTAGTAAGAAAAACTATTTCTTTTATTTTCCTATCCGAAAGCGGCATCCTTTTACCATGATGATTGCCCATACCGGTACTGATCCGACCAAAAAAAACTTTTCCCATCTGCCCAATCAGACTCCTGAGAGATCCTATCACATCCAATCAGCTCACTCTCCCTGTTTAGCTAATAAGTAGATGTGTTGCAATTTACTATTAGCTAACTCAAAGCTAACTGCTCACCACCGCATTTTGTATATTTCTTACCAATTAACCCACTAGCTCTGATTTAGCTGCCTAAGAATATGCTAGCTAATCACGGAAAGTCTGTAGATATGTGGATAGCTAGTATTTAGCTAAGGGTTGAGAGATTCTGTTTGTTGTCACGCCCGCCCGACTCCCGGATTATGTAAGCCGTAAGCTTGTTATTGGCTTGTTAGCTAAATCCCGCTGCTTTGTCAATCCCGCTTAGCTAAACTCTTCCAGACAGAAAAAAAGACGGGAAAAGTTTTTTTTAGTCGGATCAGGACCGGTATGGGCGATCGTCATGGTAAAAGAATGCCGCTTTCGGATGGGAAAATGGAAGAAATAGTTTTTTTTACCATTCTCGGAAACATGTATCCTTTTCCCGGCAGGCCTTTGTAAGGGCTCTTTGACCTCTACCCGGTCGGAGCAGGATACAGTGACCCGTCCGGTCCAGTCTCGGCATAGTCTGGGATCAATTTACCTATTCCTGGTGGGAATAGACCCTAAAAAACTTTTGTATTCCCGGGGCACTATTCCCCGGCTATTCCCGAAGGGACCAACTCGCCGTTGTTTGCTGTGATAACTGATTCTAACACCCCGGAAATCAATTATAACTGCGTTTGCCTTTTTCTGACGTATCCAAGTCTTCGGCGCCTTCCGGCCCGACTTCACGCAGCGCAACTCGACAACCTCCACTGCGTCCGTGACCTTGACCACAACTTGACCACGCAAAAATCATCGTGCTCTGTTTGGCCTCTATCCTAATGGATTTTATTGCATTTCGCGCCCTTTTACATAAGGGGTCTGCGTGCATCCCTTTCGCCATTCATTTGCGAGACCATCCACGTCTCGGTCGCCTTTTGACTCTGTTCTACTGGATAGACTCTGAGAGTTTGACATTGTCGATTCGTCTGCCTCTTGTCCCCGAACTCACTGGAGTATCTCTCACATGAATCGAATGACGATGCATTAGAACCATACAGAAGGTGCAGGAATGGACCTTTCGCGTGGTCGTGATGAAGGGATTCCGTCCGGCGAATTGGCTGTTTGGCCTTGGCCATAGGTGAGCTCTCTCCATCTGCACTCCATCCCCACCCTTTCACCCGCAATTCTACCACCATCGACGCATCTTATCACCCTTATCTCTCATTCCACAAGCACTGACAATATAGCTCTCTCGCAAAACACCGGAAAACCATTCAAATTCTGTACCGCTTCAGCTACAGCCCCGATGCTGCACACACCCTGTTGCCATACCGCTTTCCGGGTAATTCAAGGATACTCGCGAACTGCCAACCACTTTCGAGCTCTTCCATACTCCTCCAAAAGAGATAGCGGGCCAATGGACTCGGAGCGTGTCAAGACTGGTGCGATGTTTCCCTTCTCTCAACCTCTCGCGTGGGAGACCCATTGCATTCAACACCGCTATCGGGTGAGCAATAGTTCTCTTCTCATCCAGCGTCTCCTTATCTCATCTATCTCACCAGGATGCCGGGATCGTAACCACAACCTTCTCCACCTCAGCGCTGCTCCCGTTTTTGCCCTGGACTTGTCGACGAGCTAATCCGTTGAGGACGGCTCACGATCTCGAAGGCCGCCCTGGAATATAGAGTAAGAATGCGTCTTTATCGGCGAATTTCCGCCGTGGAAAGTAACCTTTGACGTTTGTCTACATGACTCTTCAAGCGATTGAGCTTCCTACAGACATCATATGTCGCTCCCCTATAGAACGTACTCACTTCCACGAATGTTTCGATATAGTGATAGGCCACTTCTTCTCGCTCAAGCTGTTTCATAGCCGCCTCTCATTGCTGCCGTTGCTCACAATGTTTTTAGGCTATCCCACGACTGTATGCTGGATACCGGACTGAACGGACATCAGTGCTATATATCATACCTCAAGTCACTCAGTTCGTGAATTATCCTTCCCGTCATTTCCCCGCTCATTTTCAAGTCGTTTTATGTGATAGGAAGGGTGTGTAAGCTCCGAATTATGAGCTCCTCGAAACCGATGCATGAGCGCCATCTCGTTCCCTTCATTCTTCATCGCCTGCCTGTCATTGTTCTCATCCATCCCACTGCTTTTTCATCCTATAACTTCCGAAATTCCGCTGGAGCGCGCGCCATTATCCTTCGCATACTCCCATGTTTCTGAATGTTCGACGCCTATATAAACCACGACCGACGTAGGCAATCCCTACCAAACTCATCATGTCGACACCTTCCTCCGCCTTGATCAGTGACATCGCCAAAGTTCTCTCCAAGGAAGATTGGTCTGCCACTGTAGACTCAGAAACCATCATTGGCGTCATTCGCGACTTCCTCAGTCAGATGCAGTGGGAGCCGGTCCCCACCATTGCAATCAACGAAACGCTGGAAGCCGCGCTCCTGACCACAGTATCCTCTTGGGATGTCGATGACAAGACCAAGGAAGAACTTTTTAGTGCCTCGCATGTGGCCGCTCGCATGATCTCGGTGAGCCCATGTCCTTCATCCCCACTTCACCTTGGGTTTGACAATGTTTGTGCCAGCTGGTGTACGCGCATGATCCCAACTGGGAACGCAAGCGGCTGATAGCCATGTTCACGATGTACGTTTGCATATCGCCACCCGTAATCTAGGCTCATGGTCGGCCAACCATAGGTGTCTCGTCTACGTGGACAACACGGCTCACGCGAATTTCGAAGCATATGAAGCATTTTCGCCACGCCTCCTGGCCCGCCAGCCTCAGCTCAATCCCGTGCTCGAACACCTTGCCGCCTTGTTCCCGCGTCTGTCCAGATATTTCGACCCATTTGCGGTATCGATGATAGGCATGTCCGTATGTCAATTCGTCAGCGCGTGTTGCATTGAGGACCGCGCGAACGAGATGACTCTGTCATCGTCCGCCACTGCATGGCCTTGGCTCTTTCGGACACTGACGGGACTCGTATCCGTGTAAGTGTCCGTCCTTTCATCTTCGAATTGCACTTGACGTTTGGCTGCGTAGGTTCGCTTATGCCATATTTCCACGGGAAAGCTTCCCGGACTTGACCGCATATCTGCAAGTGCGTATGCTCGATGATTTACTCGTCTTCCTGCTCACGACATACGCGCTAGGTTATGCCTGACATTGAACGCTTCATGAACTTGGCAAACGACGTTATCAGCTTCTACAAGGAGGAAGCGGCCCATGAAACGGCGAACTACGTCCGCGCATACGCCTCGAGCTCTTCATGCGCCGGACTGATGGCGATCTAACTGTAATGATTTGCATAGCACTTCCCTCATGCGCGGCCTGAGCCCGGTTCAGGTCCTCCTAGAAACCATTGAAGAAACCGTCAGCGCCTACGACCGTGTCACCGTCATGTTGAGCGGAGCACAAACTCACGCAGCACCCCTCGTGGCGGCTTGGAAGGCTTTTGTGGGAGGGTACCTGTGAGTGGTTCAGCTGTTCGCGTCCACGAGCGACCATAAACTGACTTCACGGCGTAGCACGTTCCATATGCAGAGCGAGCGCTATCTTCTGACGCAATACTTCAAATGTGACTGACGAATTCTCGTTTGACCGCAAGGATACACACTGCTTACACTGAGCAAGGGCTCTAACTTGCTGTGTGGCGCTTCCGAACTAGTAAAGGCGACGTCGTGTAGTATAGAATGTTCTTTCGTGAAGGAGAAACGGGACCGCCGCGTGTGTGAAAGCGCGAAGTACGAAAAGGGACTGTTCTGTGGAGAGAATCAAACGATGCAGGAAGAGCATCAGGATACCTACGACGAATTCTGTGACATACAATTCCTCGTGTCGAACTTGGATCGAGTCAAAGTCTTAGAAAGAGAAGCCACGCGTAAAAAGGAGCGACTGCGGAGACTGCGGCGTAGTTCATCTTACGGCTGCCTGTCTGCAGCTGTCGGCCCTGGGGAGCGTGCTCAACGTCAACGTTCAACTTGTGACCATGTAAGTAGGCCAGCCATGGTCCATAGAAAAGTACGTGTACGCGCATCCGGGGGTACTCAAGGCCTTCCGTCTACCCATTCCCTTCCTCTCTCTTATCCACGCGTAAGTAGGTTACTTGTTCGTATGCCAGTGCTCTGCTGATCAACCGTTGTCTATAGCTCAACCATTTGTCTATCGGCGCACGAAAATCCTCATCGTAACGGCATTCCCCCTCAATGTTCGGGGAAGCAGGTAGCGAAGGGACAGTGGAGGTGCAGTCTAATGGTCGTACTACCGCGCCGGCCGACGAGTGAGCATAGTGTCATTTCTCATTATTCTGCTCGTCTCATTCATCGCCGCAGTGCATCTAAGGAAAAGCAATCGCCACATCATTTCCCTACCTGCCCCAGTTTCTGCACCGAACTCGCTCAGATAACAATCCATTTTCTCGCTGCCGATGACATGGGATGCGTCGTCCCACGCCTTCAAAAAGGATGGCTCACGCTTTTAGAAGTCTCCAAGTCTTGGCGAGCGACCGTCCTGGGCATGCCAGAACTGTGGGCGCAAGACATTTGTCGACTTCCCTTTCCACCCCACGTCTCCCTCGAGCGGGCGGGCTCGCTCCTGCTGACTCTCACAATCGACTACACGGAGGCTCGTGCCATGCGAGAGTTTGCCGTTAGGGAAGATATCATCGTGCGTGCACAGAAGATCGCCGTTTCTGTAACAGCAAACACCAAGGACTCCCTCCGCGTGTACGATGTGTGGTTCACGGCGCTCGACGGCAAAAATCTACCCCTCCTTAAAGATCTCAGTATCACGTGCTCTGCGAAGGACAAGCTACAATTGAACGGTATCACCACCCGCCCACTGCCACCTGTGCATCGGATGCTCTTTCCGTGGACTCCTTCACCATCGTCGCTCACAAAATTGAGCCTGGACCTACCGTTCGGTCGGCGTGTTCAAGCGCCAGATTCTCTGGTTTATCTTACCTCCATTCTAGCAGCGTCGCCGCATCTTGAAGACCTTTCTCTCTTGGCGTTGCCTCATTACACTGTATACAAGGGACATGCCAATGGCACGCCGATCGTAGTCCCAGATTCCCTTCGCCGCCTGCAACTGGGCGATCACGCTTCATTATCCGTGACGGCATTTTGTGTGAAGTTGAGCAAGATCCCCCCCTCCCTCTCCTCTCTCCATTTCCGGGTTTCAAGATGGAATGGTACCCCGGCCGGCGGTCCCCATGCTCAGGCGAGTCATGAGGCATATCTCGCCCAGAGCTACTTCTTCCGAAGCATAGCCCGGTATCTCCGCAACGCTTGTTCGGTCGCAGGACAAATCTCAGGGTTGGTGTTTCGTACGCGGACGGGTCCGCCTTCCGACGATCCAGACGACAATGCTTGCTTGATCGAGCTCTGGACCCCAAGATCAGGCGTTCGTGCTGCGGATTCGGCGGTTGTAGAATGTTTTGACACTATTTCCATCACATCCAACCGCTGCAGCTTGGAAAAGCGCATCTCTCTCGTCCTTCCGGATGTGCCTTACAATGGTCTTACATGTTTCGACGCGGTCAAGGCCCTCGGTAAATTAAAACACCTCTCATTGTCCTTTGTCACGGCCATGAAGGTCGTGCCCTTGTTGGGCTACATGGAGCAGGAATGGATCGACTTCTTGAGACGCGCACAGCACGTTCAGACGCTCTATGTTCGTTGTTCGAAGGAGTCAATCCCTCTTCTACGAGTCCTTGGGCGATCCTCAACGCGGGCGTCTGACTCGGGGGGTGAAGATGGTGATTTTGGGGATCTTTCAAGCGCCACAGTTCCGCTACCGAGGCTTCGTCGCTTGTGTCTCTACATTGAGACCCCAACCGAGGTCAAAGGTGACTACGATCACATCTGGTTCGCGCTCGGGCGAGCTCTCAGAAGTCGCGCGAAGAAGCCGGAATACAAGTTGAACTCTCTCCGTTTGGAGGTGGGGTCGTGCGATCCAGAGGATGCTCCGAGGCTGCATTCACTTTGTGGGCTCGAAGAGAGCGTGGAGAGGTTTGAATGTATGTTATTGTTTTACTTGGTTGTATATCCGCGGCTTCATGCTAATCGTTATTTCAGACATTGTACACAATGGTCATCCTGTGAACAGAATGGGTGATGATCAGTTTCAGGACCCCGACTCGGAGACTACAGAGATATGCTCCAACGACGAAAAGACGGTAGTGGCATGAATTAGGCTCGAGTAAAAGGCGTTCGACTTCAGATGGTATCCTTTTCTTGATTTATCTTTGTCGGCCTGGTAAACGAGACGGCCTTATGTTTAGGATTCGCCGTCTCTTTGACTGAAATGATGATCAATGTTGATTGAATTGTTCAATGTTGCATAAGATTAAGTTGGGAAAAATTGCGAGTCAGAAAAAGCAGCTAAAAACATTCCGGAACGGGGAATCGAACCCCGAGCTGCCGCGATCACGTAATAAACAATGAAAGGCGGCAATGTTAAACCGTTACACCATTCCGGAGGATACAAGACCTCGCTTGAAGCGCAATATACCAATCATAGAACACCTTCTCACACATCTGCAAGTTCCATCGCTAGAGGCGGCACGATGTTGGATCGATAGAGAGTCAGAGACCCGTCAGCTTCAATTCCAGCCTTTGAAGGAGAGGGTCATTGTGTGCCTCACAAAAGGCAGCAATTTTGAGCTGTCACACCATACGATGCATGAATATCCGGGAGTACTCCCTCTTACCTAGTCTCCTAAAGGAGATGTCGATAGATCCAACCCTCGTACTACCTCGAGATCATCATCACTACTAGGGGCGGTACGAAATCTGGGTCGATAGTCACAGTGACAGCACAGAACGCTCAACCTGGAGGGAGATGGTGTCCTGTGATTGGTCCTTGGACGGTCGGCCGGAATGGTGCCTCGCATAGGCGCGGCGGGCCGCCAGAGTATATACGTCAATGTTGCACCGTTACACCATTCCGGAATGTGCCACTTTCACCTTGAAACGAGATGAGTTTTCTGCATCCTCCTACACGCCCGTCTGAAGAGCAAAGCAATAAAATTAAAGGCGCCAAAGCTCAGGATCCCCAGCCTGGCGAGGCTTAATTTGTTCTTTCGCGGCTAATGCGTGGTTGACGGGCAGTTCTACACTGGCAGGTCACACTGGCAGATGCTCCCTTGTGGTGGCTGCACCGTGTTTGACATACGTACTGCCAGGAGCTGAATCACGGCCCTCAATTCCATATCAAGATGCCCTTCTCAAGTCCCATCGGGCATTCGCGAATTACATACAGAACACCTGGGGCGTTGCGACAGAATGGGACGAAGAGGATGAGGACGACAGCGAAGACGAGGAGATAGATAGGGTACGTCGATCTCCTGCTGCTTTTCTCCTTCTCGACAAGGAACTCAGATCCCGTAGGACATTGTGGACGAACTCGCGGATGTGTCCCACGATGTTCCCGTCCAAGCGAATGGTGTTCTTCCCCACCTTTTCAACCTCTCTGTTACCCGGCAGGGATGTAAGCTGTCTACGCACATCACACCGCGGTAGAATCATCAAGATTAAGACGGCGCCCTCGCCGAAAACTTTTCCAGCACACGGTGCCCTCAGGATATGGCGACGCATGCGGACCCAGACAACGTGCTACGACACCGCAGTGCGCAACACGCACGAGATCCCGTTCTCCGAGTTCGCCGTCGAATCCGCGCTCCTCGACACTGTCCGCAAGTGCTCGACCGCTGCACGGTTCCACCCGCGCGCTGTGCGTGTCGACCCATATAAAATCCACCTATACGGACAGGACAGCCACCTCAAACCGCACCGCGATGCACCCGAGCTTGGGCTCATCGGCACTTTCCTCCTTGGCCTGGGCGACTCCACGTACACCAAGAACCTCAAGGTCGACGGAAAAAACCTACTCAGCACACCTTGGAGAATGGGTCGTGTTCTACCCAGATGTCGCTCACCAAGTTCAACCGATCATTTAACAAGGGCCATCGCGCTGTGATCGCGCTGAAACTTTTCCACGACGATACTGTGGTGCAGCCAGAGGACGTCACGGAGGACCCGGAGTTCATGCAACACGTCAACGCAGCGGTGAAGGAGGCGAGGGTGCCACTTGGACTGTTGTTGCAGCGGAAGTACAACTTGGGGAGGACGAAGCTCAGTGGGTTTGAAGCCGCCCCTCACTCGTGCTTCTTGAAGAGGGAGGACGTCAAGGTACTTACACTTGTCGTGGTCATCCAGTGCAGGCTCGTGGATCCAAGAAGGCGACGACGCTCTCGTGGAGACATCCTCAGAAGTGTATTCGTGCACTTCGCAGCATGTGGACGTGCCCTCGTTCATGCATAATCGGTATTAGCCTACACGGATATCTGAAACCACTTGGATCGCACGCCAGGACTGGAATGGCTTTTGGACCTCAAAAATGTCACATTCCGTGTCTGCGCGATGGATGTCACGCAGACGAACATGATAGAGTGGGAGAAGAACACGCATGAAACCGATTTCACTGGGAAGGAATCGCGAGTGCAGTCCTGGGAAAGTGTGTATTCGTCGTACGCGTTAGTAGTTTTTCCGACCAAGTCGGACAGGCCTATCGTGAGGGTTGCGGAAAGCCGGTGTAGGACAGCCTAGATTTTGGCAGACATCCGTCGCTTTTCCTGCGCTGATTCTTGCTTCCCGTTGAGACAGGGGTTTTTTCTGGATTCAAAACATCAAGAACTCGAGCGCGCGACAATCTGGAGGACCGAGGGATGGATGAGAAGCGGCGGATGCTATGGCTCGGGGGGTTGGCTGCATTGGACTTGAGTTGTCGTTGGTATGAGTCGCGAGCGCGTAGGCTTCGGCAGAGCAAGCGCAAGAAGGCAATCCGCATAATCAAGACCATACGTCTTTGTGTACAAGATATCAGCTACGTGAAAATATCACTGTCCGGGTGTCTGTAGTGGCAGTCCTGCAACATGACCTATATTCACTGTGATCGCGAAAATCCATCGTTTAGAGCCCGAGAAGGGATGCGAGATCGCCGAGCTGGAGGTTCGTCACAGCGACCTGGAGCCCGGAGACCAGGCCTTGCAGGAGTTGCACGACGAGCGTAAGAACCGCTTCCACGAGGCCGACCACGAGTCCGATAAGCTGGGCGAGGGTCGTGCTGACAAGAACCATGTCAGGTTTTCTCAAGTGAGTACGACAACGCTGAGAAATGCGTACCCCAGCTGGGCGAAGATGGGAATGAGTGAAGCCGAGTCTACGCCGCTCAAGGTGACGAGAGCGTTGGATGGGGTGAGAACAGTCTGGCCAACAATCGACTCAGCGTCGACAAAGGTGTGTCAGAAAGACACAACATACAGTCAAGATGTTTGCCAAAGACTGGATGGGGTCACCGGCACCGTTCGGGGCAGGCGTCGGCAGGGTGCTGAGCTGGGCAATAGCATCTTGGATCAAAGAGTTCGCACTGGTGACGATAGGTGCCACGCTGTCAGCCGTCGCGTTGCTCGCATCCAAGGTCGCTAAAATGTGCATGAGAACGCTGTCAACGAAAGCAGAAGAAGAAAATCCCGACCAAAAGGGGCAAAGGTGCTTTGGAGCTGCGTGTTCAATGCGTCCAAAATACTGCTGACGGTGTTGCTGTCGGTCTGACGGGCCTGTAGGGCATGATCCTCCACGGGGACAGCAGAAACGAAGGTGCCGAGGGCGAGGGTGATAAAGGTGGCGATCTTGGCGAGAGAAAACATGTTCACGGCGTATGTAAATTCTGAACTCGTCGTCGAGAGAGTATAACTGAGGAGGAGGAGGACTGGTCGTGATGTCCGACCGAGAATAAGGAGCGGGGTTGGGTTCTTATACGCATCCAGTGGGAAAATATAGATGTCAATGTCGTCTCAGAGTTGCGGCAGGCAGAGGGTAATTAGTCTCCATGGCTGACCTAACCAGAAGAGAGTCGTTCGAGTTGTAAGAGAGAAATGCGTCAGTGTGGTGTACTCACTTTGAATTGGTCCAATGCTTGAGGGTGGAGAGCCGCTACTGTGTTCAAGTCGTGTGGTTCCTATTGTGAGTATTTACATCGCTATCGTTGTGACCAAGTATGCAAGGAGCCGTGGCTGAACGAGAGCGTTGAACATTGAGGCCTGAGGCGCTGACTATGGAAAAATGACGAAAAAAGTTCGAGGAGGACCTTCTAGCGGCGGCCACTTGGGCCACATTCGTCATGAGAGTGTTGTAATACTAGGCCGAAGCGTGTTCGAAACACTGTAGACAGTAGGGGAGCCGAGTTTGCCCAGCGTCATTAGTACTCAGTTAGACCTCGGAGAAATTTGAGGGTTGGAATAAGTAGTTGTTCGGGTCCCAATCTTCTGGTTGCCATCAAAGAACTTGGTCCCGATTCGGGGTGCCCTTTGAAGAGGAGTGGGACCGATGCTCAAGCAGACGGCCGAGGCGGAAGTGGATGTCTCCTTCATATCCGCCGGCTGAGATTTGACCAACTAGTAGAACTGCAGTGACCGCATTTGATCTAGTCACAAACCAAAGGAATTCTTCGTGATCGGAGGCATTATCGGTGGAGGACAAACACGTGTTGTTTTTGGTGCAGAATCTCGCATCGAATATCGATGACGGGGGTCCGCGGGTTACTGGGAGCAGAAGGGATCGGAAGAGACAATGCGGAAATCCTGACCGTCGCGACTCGCGACTCTCGAAAAGTGCGGCTCGCTGCTTTATGAGAGGATCCCTAGGTAGGTACGAGGGTTGAGTCCATCGACGTCTGCTCTAGGAAAACGACTTGATCCTGTTTGAAGTCTGGATACGAGAGACTAAGACTAGCCCACTTATGCGGTGTTCCTTTCAACTGGAATTCGACCAAATCCCAATCGGACCTAGAAATCATTCGAAGCCACCGGCAAGCCCTCCCGCGCCCGGTAGGCACTGGGCATTAGTACGTATTCCGGCTCAGATCGCTTTTCTTTCTTGTACGTATCCGATGGTTGTATGATGGGTGAGCCGTCTGCCATACGAAAGATGTTAGCAACGGATACAGTACGAGCGCAATCGAGAGCTCTTCACCAAAGGGAGCTCTGCGTGGGCATTTGGATTAAGATATGCCCGAGCCGCAGTGTTTGTCCGATTTGTCTGTCCGGCCTGGAGGACATTGTTTTGAAGTATCCGAAGGATGCCGCAGGGTCCACAGTTATCGTTGGGGCGGGTCGCCAAATCGGCTAGGGTAGGAGCCTGGCATAAGATCTACATTTCCATGTTGCTACACAAGAAACACAATGAGATTGAAAATGTGTTTGAACAAACTACCCGCGCGATGCGCCCAATCCCAGCTTCGTATTCTTCACTACCGCGGTCAACGGAACCTCTAGCCCGCCCGACGCTCCGATCCGACTGCCCTCTGCCCAACCCATCGCAGCCAACATCTGAAAGCCAACGTTCGCCTCGCCAATCTTTGGGGCAGCCTACCCGTCCCCCTAGTATCAGCAAGGTATATCTCGTCACGCAGAGGAAGGCTACATACCTTGCCGACAATGTCGCCCTCCCGAATCTTACCACCGTCCCCCTTGCCTTTCCCATCACCATTCCAGCCCCCAACCCCTCCGTCTACCCTCACCCCCATCCTCTTCAAAATGCTCCGCACCTTCCTGTCGTTCACGTTAACGCCGCTTTTCGTTGTCTTGATCAGGCTCGTATATCTCCCCAATCCCTTGCCTTTGCTTTCGCTCTTCAAATTGAACGCCTGTGCAAGCTCGTGGACCATCTTGCGCTTGCTTTTGTCCATGGGCGGGAGCGCCATGGTGTCTGGACCTCCGATGTCATCAAGGAACCTCCGTATTTGCTGCTCGAGGGAAGCGAAATCGACCACACGATTGGGGACCGCGATGCGGGGATCCAAAGAAGCGACTTTGAGCATCTCCTTCCGACCCTTCTTCCCGCCGCGTTTCTGCGAGAGTGGATCGGCGGCGGCAATGAGACGCTCTTCTGTGCGCTCGCGCTTGCGGTCTGCTTTCTTTTTGCGATCACGCTCCCATTGCTCTTGCAGTTCACGCGGAAGATCTTTGTTCTTCTCCTTTCGACGTTCTAGGAAGATGTCAGAGATCGTCGAAAGAAACAAAAGGAAGGGAAACATACTAGCAGGGGTAGTGGGATCATCACTATCGAAATCGCCAGAGTGGATTTGGTGGAAGAGGCGGTTTTGATCACGCAAGCTGCGACCTTTGCGGATAACTTCGTTCTCATCCAAGAAGTCCTGTCATAACTTATCAGTCATGGACCACAAAGAGAACCAACAGTCGAACCTGAACCACGGCAGAGAGTTCCTTGTCTCCATCCCCCCAGTTGAAGCCAGGCGTGAAATCATCTTCATCGTTGTTCAGCCCCTCCTCCATGAGGTCCTTGACTCCTTTGCCGTTGGAGCGTTGCCTGAGTCTTTCGAGTCGCGCCTGAAACCCACGTTTGGGCGTTTCCTCCTCGTCTGAGGAGTCTTCGTCGTCTTCATCATCTTCATCTTCGTCGTCGTCCTCTCCTTCACCCACCAATCGTTTCTCTTCCTCGCTCAGCACCATTTCCACTTCTTCATCCTCTTCATCCTCTTCCCCGCTTTCGCTTTCGCTCCCCCGTTCCTGACTCTCCTCTTCCTCCTCCCTCATCCGCACTTCATCTTCCACGTCACCCATCGACATATGGTTTTGACCCGCAGACTGCATGCCCTTCACGAACATCTCCATCTCTTGAACATTCATCTCCAGCTCCGAATCCAGCTCCATCCCGCCTGTGCCCGTCGACAACTCGTCCCCGCTGGTGTCGCCCCAGTCCACGTCCGAGTCCCCACGTCGTTGCTCGTCCCGTCGCGGATCGCGATCGCGTCCATGCAGACGTTCCTCGGACATCATTGCGCCAAACGCACCGAACATGGACGGGTGCTCGCGGCGGCGGCGGGCGAGTCGATTTGTGCGAGGTTGTTTGTCCTTGCGAAGGGCGCGGGGGAGGTTGGCCACTTGGCGTGGCTTGGACGGGCTGGGCGCGAATGAGAACGAGAATTCGGCCATGGAGGGGGCCGGTGGAATCGGGAGCGCTTCAATGGCGACCGCCGCAAAACTAGTGGTGACGGCAGCGGCAGGTTCTGTAAAGCTATGGGCAGGCGTGGTGGAAGATTGGGGATCAGGGTTGGTAGCCTCGAGGGCCTCTCCAGCTGGCGGGGTTTGAGGCTGTCCACTACACTCAACGGGAGCTGTTGGATCCAATGTCGAGTGGCCTTCTGCAGGGCGGGAGGAAGAGGCGGGAGTATCGATAGGCATAGGTAGTGTGTCTGCAGAGGGCGCGGCTTCGTAGATTCCGTCTATATCCATGGACGTGGCTTCGAATATTGTTGCAGGGTTGTCCTGTGGAAGGGCTGGTTGTTCGACGAAAGTTTCAATCGCCGTTGCATCCCCTCTTGGAGTCTTTGAAGGAGAGGCAGCTTTGCCGTTCCTTGGATGGGGCGCGACGTATACGATTACTTCGTCGTCGTCTTCGCCTAGGGGAACGTTTCCTCCAACGCGATCGACTTGAATCGAGGAACTTGAAGCTGCGGTGCGAGCGGGCGTGGTGTCGACATAAAAGCCCGTAAAGGTCTCCTGAACAGTCTCCGCCTTGGTGGTGATGTTGGTGCTGGACTTGCCAGCCTTCGAGGCTGCGATAGCCTCTACTTCGGCTACCGCCTTCGCCATATCTTCGAAGTCGATTTCTTCTAGTTTTTCTTCGCCATCGGACGGTACTCTTGACGAATCTTCTTCTTGAGATGTGTGGTTAAAGACGTTGAAGACACGATCCGCTGTAGGAACATGGCTTTGTTCAAGGTCACCTACCACATACGTCATCAGAAAGGGGAATGAAGTGGTATGAACGCGAAACGCATACCAGCTTCATCCGCGACCGGCTTGAAGATCTCTTCCTCCTCCATAAACAATTTCGGGGTGATTTCCGATCGCACGAAAACAATAGGCCTAAGCAAGGGACGATCTTCGTAGAGTAGCTGCGACAGTGGCGCGGTGCTCGTTCGCAACCTCTTAGAGAGCATATTCCGTCGAATTTGATCCCTGGACCCCATGTCGTCGCGAACAAATCCACGACCCCGCGCTCGTGAGAAGGCATTTCCGCGTACGGGAGTGGCACGACCTGAGTTCGGTGTTGAGCCATTGTATGGACTGGCGTTGTCGGGTGTCCCATGAATGAACGGACCATCGCGGCCGCGGCCACGGGGCGGGGCAGTAGGTGCACGTCCCCGAAAGTCTGCGGTAAATATTAGCATAAGATAATTTTCGAAAGAGCTGTCACAAAAAGAGAACCAGAACAAGACGTATTGACGAGAAAAGTCAAAAGTGGCGTGGTATCCGGGTCAAGGTCTAGACATCTTCGCCCAGCTCGCAAGCTGACGCGCGTGCGGTTGCAGATGCAACAAAGCCACACGTCGAGAGATCGCATAGAATCCAATCGCGATAGATGACCCTTTGTCCGAAACTCATGCGAGCGCTCCTCCATGCCGTGGCCAGCAACGCGCGCGGGCCATTCCAATCCGGCCATGATGCATCTCCAGTCCGTCCACATAGCCACCACAGAAGATCTGGAAGTGCGCTGGCACAAGGCAGCCGGCTACAAAAATACGAACTCACTGGATGGCAGGATGTCCGCTGGATCAAGGGCATAGTCGTCGTCGAAGCCACCGACTCCTCTCCCCCTTCCTTGACCACCGCTGAAGAACCCTCTCTTCGCACCACGTCCACGCCCTCCTCCGCCTCCTCCGCGCCCTCCACGTCCATTTGGCGTAGAACTGCCGCCGCCATTCGAAGGACCTCCGCGACTCCCTCGACCTCTGGCCATCGCGTATGTGCTTTGTTCAACCGGTCAAAAGAGGAGAGATATCTGGATGAAATGGTGTGTGAAGGCCTAGAGATGTACGATGGTAAGCTGCCGGGGAGGGGGAGGTTCCAGAAGAGGCCGTTCGTATATTCGTAGTGGTGCCGAACTCAGCGAAAGTCAGCACGGCTCCGGAAAAGGTGCCTGTAGCACGTGATGAGAATTAATACGCGTCGACGCTCGTACCGTAACTCAGTAAGTAAACCCAGTAAGTTACTGAACCCTGGCAGCGACCAAACGTTGTAATCTTCCACTACAAACTGCACTCCAACGTACAGATATGAAATCGTCATAAATCGCATATGGAGCATATAATTGCTAAGTACAAGGCCATTATTTCGCGTTATGGATATCACAACAGCCGCCTCCGATGGTAAGCAGCCTAACTATTCCACTGTTGCTTCTGTTGACCCTGATCGCCACGCATGTTGCCTATCAAGTAACTTAGCGTACTACACACACAAATTTACCACCGCAGGGGGATCACCTTGCGCTTGTCGCTGTTTGTCGCCGGTCACGGCACCCACGACGGAATCCCATTTGCCAGTGGCGCGGTCGGTCGACCCTTCCACATAGACTTTCGCCTTCGCAATTTTAAATTCAGCTTCTCCAGAGGCGTGTTCCTCCTTTCCACGCTGCTGCATGGACTTGGCGCCGGTAAGGGTGCCGAGAGACTCGACGGCGGTTCCCTTCACTGAGTGAAACCGGCCGGAGCGTTTACTGTGAACCAGTGCATCAGGTTGATCAGAGTTTCTGGAAAACGTGCTACTGGACGAGGCGACGTACGTTGGATTCTCGGGCTGGTACGACATTTTTCTTCGATTGATCGTATGCGCGAGTGTTTGTATATGAAGGCAAGGTGCACCCAGGTTGAGGTCTCTTTGAAGATTATTGGCCCCTTCGCAGCGTATATATGCACAGTAGTGCCCTCTGACTTCATAACTGTGGAGAGCAAGATAAGAGAGCGCGTGGAGAATTGTGGAATGGGTGGAGGAGCACGGAGGAAGGTCATGGGACTCGGATGGAAGAGTTGACATTTGACGTCACGGTCCCTAACATGAGGTGATATTGTGATGCGATCCTTTTCTGTGTGTTCTGCGGTAGAATCATACGAAAAAGGCGTGCGCGATGCGAGGTTCGTGTAATATCGCCTTCCACACTGCCAACCATAATCGTCGCCTCGAGGTAAGAGAGCTTGGGAGGACAAGTTAAACAAAGTTTCATTCGTGCCTCGCGTGGGCGACTAAGAACGCATCCTCGGAAGCTTGAAGGGTCTTGAAAAAGTGCCGCCACACACCCTGAACATCTTTCTCGACTGATTTCGCACAAACCGAACTGGTCCTCAGAGATAAGGTATCAGCGTTTGGCGATCGGGTCTACAGAGAGCTCGACGAACCAGACAGATGCGGCATGCGCGTCGCGGCGCGTATTCCGAAGAGATTAGGTCCAAGGTCCAAGATCGAAAAGACAAGTCGTCGCGCGCTCGGTACTCAGTACCTGCAAACCCTAATGGTTAGTGAGTGTGAAGAAGACCACCACGAGCGCGAGAATCCACCGTTATCTAGCACGTTCCTGCGGCAGAATTTCATCCTACCCAAGATAAAGACCTTGCACATCTCCCAACCAGTCAGACACGAGCAGGAAGCTCTGTTAAGGTTTCGAAGGTATATCTGAGCGACAGCAGATTGTCTTCAGGCTTCTTCGGATCGATGGGTACAAGCCGATGGTCGTTGAGCGGCTTGCTATCCTAGAAACAATGAATTGGTTATAATCATCCTGGCACGTTCTGGGGGCTCAGCGTAGAGCCTAGTACCCACCAGTTGTGGTTTGAGAGAAACGCGAATTTGTGATTCCCACACGCTAGCAGGGACAAATGTGCCCGTACTGGAACACACTCGAAGCGCTTCCGAGGCTCCGTTACTTCATGTTCTACGACATCGTTGCATCTGTGATGTGCCATCTTTGGGCGCACTAGTGACTCCGTAATATGATGGTTACAAGGATCGAAAGGTTCCTAGGGAAAGTTTCAGGGTAGACTTGCTGAGAGATATAGACTCGGACGCGTACTAACCAAGGTACTTAAAAACTTCCAAGTCGGCTCGAGCGACCGCGCACCGTGGGTCCGTGAAGTTGGAACATCGTGCCGCGAGAAAGGCTACATCGGAGTATTTTCCGAAATTTGTTCAATATGGTCATCCTGGGGCCTGCCGTGGTACGACGGTGAGTTGTACCTTCCCATAATATCGAATCCGAGGGCGGGCGCAGCGAGTACATATATCAGGCTCAGAGAGATAAGATGGCGCGTTGCGGGTTGTAAGCGTTGAGCGCGTGAGACATCATATAAATGAGACGTCTGAACAAACAGTGAAGGTACGTAGGTGCTGTACGGGACCAGGATCTACTTGAACTTGGGGTGTGGTGCACCTGACGGCTACGTAATCGTACACACGTGATGTGCAAATTTACGCGACCTCAACTCAATTAAAGGAGTCGATTCATGCCAACTGCGCGCCACCTCACAGCACTGCTATATCTTCCCAATCTGCTATTGCTCCTTCAAGCTATGGATTCATCTCGCTCCATCCAGCACTCGAATCCGTCATCACCAAAACAGTCTACCGCGAAACAAATAGACGTGAGGGTCCAGTTCCCGCTAGTGCATCGGCAGATCCTCGTCCATGCCTTCTCACGCGCACATTTGACAGAGATCTACCCCTCCTCTAACACGTTATACGGCACTCGATATCAAAGCTGCCCTCAATAACATTAAAATCTTCCATCCCATCGGCGAATGTCCCTCTCAAGTTCGGGTTGGACGCAAGGCTGCCCTTTTCCAGGCTCACATGGGCGAAGAGGTCTCGGACTCTGAGGAAGAAGATGAAGAGGATGAGGAGGATGAGGATGAAGAAGAAAATGAAGGCGAGGGCGAAGAGGACGAGGACGAGGTGCTCCGAAATAACGAGGTATGATCTTCCGTTGTCTTAAACCTTAGCTCGTACTCACCGCGACATGTGGCGTAGACGCTCGTCGCCAAGCTGGCCAAGATATACAGCAAGGCGCCGGTGCAAGCCAGCGGGGACTTGTCTGGGCCGTTCAGCCTCACTATCAAGCGCGAAGGATGCGAGTTTTCTGGCGACATACAGCCTACGACGGAATACTACGAACTCAAGAGCGACAAAGAAGAATTTCTTACCAACATATTCGAGCACGCTGCCGTGTCGGGGTATGGCGATGTCCGCAACCAGATGACGCTCCTTGACACGAACGTCCGCAATGCGCGCGAGATCGCCGCCGACGAATTCTCCGTCGAGCCCGAGCTGCTCAAGACCATCCGCGACTGCTGGGCGTCGCGTTTCCGTCCGCGCGCCGTGCGCGTCGAGCCGTATAAAATCCACGTCTACGGGCCTGAGGGGCATTTCAAGACGCACCGCGACACGCCCGAACTGGGCCTTGTTGGCACGTTCTTATTGGGTCTTGGCGACTCGACGGAGGAGGAGAACCTCAGGGTCGATACCAAAGAGCATCCCGCCTTCGCTGGGCACTGGGTTGCGTTCTATCCTGACGTCCCGCACCGAGTTTTGGAGGTGCTGGGATACGGGTACCGCGCCGTGATCGCGTTTAAGATCTTCAGGGAGGATGATGCGGACTCGGATGAACTCTCGCAGGACGAGGAGCTCGTGCGCGAGGTCCGGCAGGTCGTGAAGAAGATCAAGGCGCCGTTCGGACTGTTGATGGAGAGGAAGTATTGCATGGGCACGCAAAAGCTGAGCGGATTTGACGCAGTGCTGCAGGAATGTTTCGCAAAGAAGGACAAGGTCGAGGTGCACCTCTTACCGGTGGTCATCGTTTGGAAAGCGAGAATGTACGGCGACAAGTCGATGAGCAGGATGAACACGGCCAAGGCGACCGTCTACCCCTTTACCAGTGAGCACGTCGACTGCCTCGTCGCCACCGCAGGCGGATTTCCCTCGGACGAGAAGGTATACTTCCGAGAACGTGACCCGCGAAAGCGTATCCCCGCGTATGACGTTGTGGAGAACAATCCGGGACTTGCGTGGCTCAGGGACCTGGAGGATGTGAAATTCTACGCTATGGATGTTAAGGATGCGACGGTTATGTGGGACAAAAAGCAACAGGAAGAGGCTGAGTACACAGGGAACGAATCGAGGCCGTACTCTGAAGATAGCATTTACTTGTCGTACGCGCTGATCATCATACCGAACTAACTATCGTGTTATAACTCATATTGCCTCGACCTTCGCGTGTAAATCGAAATCATCGGAATGTGTACTTACAATATAGCAAGTAAGTATGCAAGTATGTGTTGGCTGCTGCAACTGGAAGCTGCGATTTGTTGATTGGCCAGAGTACAAATCAAAAATCACGGGACCGCGCGTTGGCCCCACCGTTGGCAGTTCAAGTTGGCACCAGACGATCATCACGGACGACTACCGCCGTTGTCGAGCTCATCGAAATCCCTCTAACATCTATAAACGGTCATCGTCCCTCCTTTCACCCCTTCACTCACGCGTTTTGAGGCGGCGCAAGGCTGCGGGCCATGACAAACAAGCGGCGAACATCGCGAAAATTACTTCCCCCTCCGGAACGACGCCGTCTATACAACAACCGTGCTTATAGGTGGCTTCTACGCTGGCTGAAGTCCTGTGAAGTCTGGTCAGTAAGGACCCGCCCGATTCCCGCGTGCGTACTGTTGCCGTTATACTGTGCCCCATTTAGCCCTTACTCAACACCGTTTTCACAGGCGATGTCCGTCATAAGCGACTGGCCTGTCTTTAGACCTTGAAGTGATTACGATGCGTGCGTGAGTGATTTCCGTCGTTTCGTCGTAATTGACGGCTGAAACGCGAGGGCATTTTTAGTGCACAATGTTGCACGCGCCGCCACAAAGGTGCCCCCTCGTTGAACGTACCGTTTTGTCTCGGCGGTGAACATCCAACGCCGTTCGATGCATACCGCGGGCCATGGACACGAGACCTGCTACATGGGTGATGCGTGGCGCCAATACGCATGCAATGCATGCCATGGGGCAAGGTCCGAGCTTTCCCCTTCCGTCCCCGGCGAGAGCAACCATCGGCTTCTGTCGTCCTTCTCGTCTTCGATTCTCGTACGGCGCTCCAGAAACTTCCCACCGAGAGCAGGTTTGTCCTTCGCATCGACGGGTGCGCGCTCGTACTGATACACTGCTGGCTGTTGCAGATGGGCAACGATGATAGATCGCGGAAACCGCCCAGGTGCTCCGGCGGGCATACAAAACGGAGACATAATGCAACGTCCATAATGTATTACATCGCCCCACGTCCAACATCTGGGGTGATCGCTACCTGTGTACTCAGGATGACGCTCCCACAGTATACTCCACAAGTCACATCGGGCGCGGCGCACATGTGGTTGTGCCCGTCATGTATATGGACAAGCTCGAAGGCGCGCATACTGTAACGAAAACCAGCGCTTCTTAGCCTTCTTTTCGCTTGGCTTATATGGCCGTGTGCAGGAGATGCGGAACTTGGAGGTCAAACTCTATCATCCTGGGTCCGATGGCACTCTTATAAGCCCGTGGGCGGGGTTTTGTGTTTGAAATCTCAAGACACGACAAGCAGTAGCTGGTCATGGCGGATGCGGCCGATCAGCCACCTGTGTCGAATGGGACATTACTCCTGTGAGCCCTTCCGCGCTTCCTTGTGATGTGTATCGCATCTAACGTATATTGGACGTAGGGTGGGTCCCATCGTGCGTTTAATTGGCTTGAGGTTGTGCGGTCGGCGAGGGGCTAATGTGGCGTCGCTGCGTAGCTGATCGGCGCTTTGTTTTCGTGGATGTTATTGGGAATATCGATCGTACAGCTGTGTTAGTGTTGGCACGTTTTGGGCGTGCTCTGCCGGCCATCTGACCAGCCCATAGACATATACCATCTTTCCTTCCCGCGTGAGCGATGGATGATTCAGACGACCGGTGAGTCGCGTTCATGTTCTTCCCAAGACCAGTTGCTCATTGGTAGTGATAGTGTACACGATCTTTGCCCTGGATATATTCCAGAGCGTCGTCGTTGGCGCGTCGGCCTGGCAGACCCTCTGCACAGGTTGGGGAAGGCCGATCAACCTACAGTTCCCCGGATGGACGTTCACGGCGTTGCCGATAGTTTCGAGTATCGGTGCGTCGTCTCGCTCCATACCGGGAGAAACAGCTTGCTGACACGGTCATGTTGAACACAGTCGCGGCATGGGTTCAGATATTCTACGCGTGGAGGATATGGCAGCTAGGGAGGTGGAGGATTGTTCCTTGTGCCATCATCGTTGTGGCACTTGCGCAGACTGGGGGCGCGTGCGCGATTGGGATTCAGGTGTGTTGACCAATCTGGGCGTTATCGCGATCGATTCTGAACTATTCATTAGTTCATTTGGCTGCACAATATCGAGCGGCTGCACGATACGAACATGTATGCGAGGACTATCGTATGTCCGTCTCGTTGATGGGGTGAGCATTCACTAACACTCGCATGGTAGATATGGCTAGGCGGTGGCGCACTCGCAGATGTGATGATCATGACATCCATGGTCTATCTGGTGCGTAGGTCTTCAACCATTATTTACCAGAGTATTGACTGCGAGCGTCTTGCAGTTGTACGCTGCCAGACGCCGCTCGCGCGTCGAACGGAGTGGACGCATGATCAACCGCCTCATCCGGCTTACCGTTGAAACCGGGACCGCGTGTGCCTTCTCCGCGATCCTCGAGCTAGGGTTCTTCCTCGGGATCCCACAGACGAACCTCCACCTTCTCATGTACGTTTCCTTTCCGCCTCCTTCCAGCGATAATAGCTCACGACGGCCCCGCATAGTGCGCTCATGCTGAGCAAAGGTGTGTGCTCTCACGCGACGTCGCGAATGGCGGAAGTCCTAATGGGCGGACAGTGTATTCGAATACCCTCATGACCTCGCTCAACTCCCGCGCGGACATCTCGGCGAACCTGCGTTCCCAGCTCGCCGGCGGCACGGGCACGTCGTATACCTCCGGGATTTCCTTTGGCTTCGGGTCAAGCGGGCGTAGTCCACCATCGAGTGGGTGGAGCCCGCGCACACTCGAAGATGGGCCAGGGCGCAAAGCTGTGATACATATAACGCGGGAGGACGATTCGGGTGGGGGATCGGGGGATTTCAAGGACAAAGGCGTGAGTGCTCCTCTCAAGTTGCTTGCGGCAAATTAACCGATCATTTTGTTGGTAATATGTAGATCGGGAGGCTTGCAGATGAAGGAGAGAACATGCAGATGGCGGCCGTAGTGAAACGTAGGGAGGGAGAGGCGGCAGGTGCCGCTTAGTGATTCCTCGACAAGGGATGGCAAATTTTGACGGGCGTGGGTAGTATATATTCCTAGCAGTAGGACCTCGGTTGTATCAGAATGACGTTACGATATTTCCGGGACGAAGATATGGTACTAGTACAAGGTGAAGACACCTAGAGGGATGTAAAGAAATATCGCCCCAGGAAACTACGTCAAGCATTCATTCATCTTCCCGCTGCCTCAGAGGGTTTGAACCATACGCGGAACTCGGTAACTCATCTGTCCCCCGTTTAAGTATTATCTCTCGCATGTGAAGGAAGAGGCGGGAGCCGAGGATCGATGCTATCGCGGTGGCCCATCTGGAGCCAGCCGTACTCGGGATTAAATAACGCTTCATTCGCCAATCTAGAAAGACAAGAGGAACGCACGGATATACGATGTTGACATACTGGTTGAAGTGTGCCCAAATGACGGCGTTGAGCATTAGTTCGATGAAGATCCTATATGAGCCGTCTCAAGCTTGGCCGACTGATAAAGTGGACTGAGCGCACCCGATGAAATACAGTACACTAGCATCACGACCAGCCCCACAGAGTGCGTAGTCTTAGGTCAGGAAATACATGAAATACTTTGGAAGAAAAAGACCCACCTGTCTTTGGCCAAGAGCCTAAAGGACTCGGGCCGCGAGTCTAACCATAATTCTGTCCTCTGGCGTTCTAGCTGTGATCCATATCCTCTCCTACGCTTCAAAGTGTACAGGCATCTCTCGCCCCAAGCCTTCCACACCACGAGGCCACAAAGCATGGGCTCGAATACAAGTGCCGGGACCCAGAATAACGACGGGAACAGGACGATGCCGGAGTAATAACAGCCTGGGGGCGTGGGGATGATGGGTGTCTCTGAACAAGAAACGGTCTTGGGTGAATACCAAGCTGGATCGCGCAAGAAAATGCTATTACGTACTGGAAATGCGAGCCATGGTGATGCCATGAAATACGGCCATAAGGGAGACCTCGATAGCGCAACATACGGCGAGGATGTTGCGCAATGTCCTGTTTTGATTGTACAGCGCGTACACCTAAAACGGCGTGGTGATTATGTTCTAAAGGTCCGCGGTAGCGATGGGAAGACTCACCCGCATCTGTAGAATGGCTGAAGACAAAGTTCATGTCTGCAAACACAGCCAGCGAGAGACCCACAACATACCCTGAACCGAGAGCGTCGTGAGGATGACTACAATATTGTCCATCGTTAGTAGAGTGAAACAGCTGTAAATCAAATGTCATCGGCCACTAAGACGGAGAGTGCGAGGATGGCGCTGACGGACATCTACGCGGGGAGTCAAATTCTGAACATGACATGAAATCCATCCGGCGAGTGGGGATAAGAAGGGTACCTTGACTGTCGGCTGCCCATGCGGAGAAATAGGAGCTACACGGAATGAAGGATCTCGTCACACAGGGTCGTATGATATATACGAGAGGTTGCTCACCAGGTCCTGTGTCAATTGCGAGCCAAACCAGGGGAACGATCCTGTTCTGTGTGATCGTGCTGAGAAACTACACCGGTGCGCAACAGCGAGCGCACTCACAAATAGATAGAGCCAAAATCCCCAGCTACGCTTTCTCATTTTCCATACGAATTCGACCTACATCGTACGGGTCTCCGTTCTTGTCTGTCAGCCGTGGCAGGAATGGGACAATCTCACCTCGACGTCGAAGGTCAAACCTGTTTGCCCCGTCAGTGGCGTGCCGTAGAACGTGGCATCAGATACAAGTGTGTGCGGGGCCGTAGGAATGAGATACGGACATTGGTCATATACGAGGGCACAGAGCGCGGCAAGGCGCGACTCCTTCCCGGATGCCACTGGCAAAGCTCGGTGAGTCAATGAAGAATCGGGCTTGGAGCGCGAAGGGGAGTGAGCGGAACTCACAGGCTCGAAAGAATTGCGGAGGAAGCGTGACGGTCGACATCCTTCCGGAAGAAAGTAAGCGGGCGGAGGGCAGGCATAAAAATCGTCCTATAAGTATGCGGGTGATTAGGACGGAAAGCGAACGGAAAGCGAGCGCATCATAAGGAATGTCGAGATGAGAACTGAACACTGACCCTCGTGGTCCCCGAATACAATGACCTCCCATTTGAGTGGTAACGGTGGATTTATGGCGGATCTGTCCTCGACTTGTGCTTATCATGTTGGTGACGAGCTGAAAGAGTCGTTTTGGATGGTGCAGGGTCTAGGCGCAGATTCTTTAGCGTGGGGAGAATGCTGTGAACGAGAGCTCGGAGACAATGATGGAGGGCCACTGGACGCGATGCAGACACGACGGAGGTGTTCATCTACCGACCTATACAGTGACCGATGAACGACTGCGCGGCAGCGCTGATCACTGACAGATGGTGGTACGCCTACATCGCCTGTCCAACAATTCTCTCATTCGATCCGCCTGCATTTCCTTCTTCCATCTGACGGCCAGCGCGACCGAGTTCCGATGCGGTCGTTTCAGGTCTGGGCCGCTGTGACAAACGAAACAACCACCAGTGTAGGAATACTGGCCTGGACATCCTGCCCCCCCAAATCGTCTCGATAGCAAACGGCACTCGTCCCGTTGAAACATGCCTCGAAAGTGCAAACAGAACAGGTGTAAAGCCTGCGCTTGCGCGAGGCTGGTGTTAGCGAGTGAACAGCGTGTAGAGTATATGATTGCATCATACAACATCAAGTCAGCTGCCCCATAAACCGTAGTCACACCGTCCCATCCAGTCCCCTCACAATGTCCGCCGCCCGTTCCGCAAGCATGTACGTCGGCCCCTGCGTATGCCCCGAGATGATAAACGGCTGAAAATGTTCTCCAGTCAGCCCAGTCACGAAAGGAAAATCGGCGACCTACAAAAGCCGACGCGTCGACCACCCTCAGCCCCACCGTCCCCCGCACCCTCAGCCGCGCATCCAGCACCGCCTCCGCGCCCCGCCCCATCGCCGCCGTGCCGACCACATGGTCCACCGTGTCCGCGTTCGCGCGCACGTACGCCTCGACGCCGTCCCTCGTCGTCGCATTCGCGAACGCGCCGAACTCGGAGAGGATGTACCCGTCCCACGCCGGCGCGGCGACAAAGGCGCGCGCGGCGGCGAGGGCGTGGACCATGATGGAGAGGTCGCGCGGGTCGGTGAGGAGGTTGGGGTCGATGAGGGGTGGATCGAAGGGCGAGAGGGAGGATAGGGTGATGTTGCCGCCTTGTCGACGAACCCGAAGGGGTGGTCAGGATGGATATGAGGAGGACGATGCGCGAAAGGAGGACGTACGGGAGGCAGGCGAGATGAGATTAGTGAGCATGGAGAAGAAGTGGCCCTCGGACGGCGGCGGTATGGCTTTCGACACGAAGTTATCCTGCCCACCACGCATACATCCAGCCCTCAGCCTCCAGCCAAAGAATGGAGAGCTAAACCTACGCTGAGAATGAGTTCGAAGTGCGCCGACGTCGGGCCCGCGCTTGGGTCGGGGGCCTCCTCGAACGTCGACGCGTTCGCAGGGACGCGCAGCCATCCGAACTGGTTCGCGGGGCTCAGCCCGAGCGGGCCCGTGCCGTTGATCTTCCAGAGGTCGAGAGCGGCCGCGGCGAGGGTCGCGTTTTGCTTCAGGTTGTCCAGGGTGGTCGTCGAGTTGACGGTCCAGGTGGATGCAAGAAAGACGTGGTCCTGTCCGGGACATTAGACGGACTTCGCGGGCATGCGTGGATGGCGCACCTGGAGATTTTGTCCGACGCCGGTGAGGTTTACGAGAGGCTCGGTGCCCATCGAAGAGAGGTACGCCGCGTCGCCAATCCCGGACAGCATCACTTTGTACTGGTAAGTACGAACCAATGAGACGAGTTTGGCACGAGATAACCTACGTATATGAGGCGACTTTCACAGCGCCCGCGGAAAGTATGATTTCCTTCGTCGCGTTCAGAGTGTACGCGGTCCCCTAAGCAGATGGTCAATCACGCCCAAGATTTAACATCAACCGAACGCACCATTGGCAGACTGAGCAAACTGGATCCTGCGCATGACTGGCCCATCTATCTCGATGCTGACCGGGAGGACCTTCGTGACCTGTGTGTTAACCAAGATGTCCAGGTTGGAGCGGTTGAGGGCCGGTGCGAGGTACGCCGACGCCGCCGTGACGCGGTGGCCGTTCTCTATCTGGATTCAAGATAAGAACGGCTGGTTGCTTGAAGAGGGAAGTGGCTCACGGTGGACTGCGTCCAGCCTATAGAAAGAGAAAGAGATGAGCTGTGGTGTGAGTGGGCGAGCACGATGTATGCGCACTGATTCCGATCGTATCTCCAGAGTTGTAGTCGAGGTTGAATGGAAATCGTCCCGGAAGTTGAGAGGTGGTGTGCAAGCCGCGGGCGTCGATACCGAGGGAGAAGCCTTCGACGCTCGTGGCGACGGGTCCTAAACATGTACCTCAGACTTGCGCGATGGTGTGATGATGACCGAACATACCTGTGCTTCCGTGGATTGCTGGGTTGAACTGGCCCGATGTATCGTGCTGGTCTGCCGGAAGTGTCATTCTCTCTAACTAGAGGTGCGTAAGGAGGATGCACTGAGTAGCTAAGCTCCGGGACGTACTTTCAACATAAACGGTTGGAGTTTCTCCCATGACCACCCGTCGTCCCCTGTGATGTTTGCCCAGCGGTCAAAATCGTCCTTCGTCCCGCGACAATACTCCATCTGGTCTGTTGTAAACATAAGTCTGACAGTCTCGCGTAAGACCAGTGAAACGTACTGATAGCTGTCGATCCTCCCAACACATGGCCTCGAGGATACTTGATGGATCTGTTGTTCAAACCGGTCTGAGTCGTCGTCGTGAAGTTCCAATCCTGCACCACCACATGTTCATTAAACGTGTGCATACATCCACCGAAAAGACGTGCGTACGAATTGCGAGTTGGAGAGGGTGGCGGAGAACCCAGGGACGAGGATGTTCTGGTTGGTGAAATCACTACGCGAGACGACAACTTTGGTCAGTAAAGTCACAGTATACGACGGCAGGGGAGACACGCCTTCCGCCAGCTTCAATCAAAAGCACCGATGTCCCTGCGTCCTCCGACAAACGCGACGCCATGACACTCCCTGCAGCCCCGGCTGTAAAAGGTTGTCAAAGGCGCGGCAGTGACAAGTATAGGTGAGAAACGTACCCCCCACAACGATGAAATCATAAGCCTTGCTTAGAATATTTTCTGTTGGCTGTTGGAATAGTGCACCGCGGGCAGAAGACGCGGTCACCAAGACGCGGATGAGCGAAACGACGAGCATGTCGCCTCCGTAGATGCCAATGGGAAGGGCGACGGTGGTGCTCGAAGGGTGAGGCGTCGGGACGTGGGGACGGGGACCTGAGCGTAAAAATATGAACGTCCATCCTGACCGAGTTCGATGATGCCGTCACCGTGCATTGGGGCGAAGGGCTTACCATGTGTCCGACAGTCACTCGATCACGGCGGCATCACCTTCTATTCCCTCGCACCTTAAAAACGTCGGGATTGCCCACCGAGTTCGCGCGGTATTTGGGTTTGGTCGTCAGGAAAGTTGGGCTTTGGGGATGCGGCACGCATTCGAGCTGGGAGTGCCGACGATGCCGTGAAGACTTGGGGATAGAAGGGGTATTTTGGGACGCGTGTGACGGTGTGTTCATGTGAGGGCTGGGGACGCTCAGGAAGAGGTTCTGTGTGATGGTGGCACGGGAAAAACTGGACGAAATGGGAGAATCCCAGGAGGTCACGATCACGTGGTATTCCCCACCTTGAGACGCTTTCAGTTCGGTCGTACTACTTCCCTTTCAACACCTCCTACCCAACTCCTACCAACGTTTTCTTGGGTGCCGCTGTCCGATCGTCTTCTCCTATCATGCCTGATCCTATGCGAGTTGTGCACTGCTCACGCTCAACGGACACTCGAATAAGCGCTCAAGCGCTCACGCACACTGTCCGGGCCCGCAAGAACCAGAGTTGGGGGTATGGATAAAGTTATAAACACATCTTTGCTCGCATCGTCGCCTGGTGAGATCTTGAGAATCTCTTCAGCCCATGCGCATACATATCCTCACTCGCGGACAATTCTGCGTTGATTCTGCGTTGATTCTGCGACTCAGCCGAACTCCGAGTTCGAGCACCTCCGCGTCGTTCACTGCTGCCGACGTCGCGGCCACCTTTCTGTTATCGGTACCATATGAGCTCATTTGTCCTTTGTATTTGTAGAACCCAAAGCCCTCCATTGCACTCCTGATACATATCATATCAATCACACCGGAGGTGAGCAGGACATATTGCGGGGAGATCAAAACGGGCTCCGTCTCACATATCGCGCGATTGGGTCAGGGGACGATATCCCGATCCAGGACCTCCGATGAACTCTTACATCTTAGTCGAGGAAACAGTAGCGGCGAGTCGGAGTAGCTTAGTGCATTGTACAGGGCCATCCGTACTCGAACTAGGCCCGAGACGTGTACAATGGCGGCGAGTACGTCACGAGTCCGACCGCATGTCTACCTACTACCCCGCCGGCAGCCTCTAATCGCTATCATCCGCAGGGGTTCAGGGAGGCACCCCGAGACCAGTTCCCCCTGCGCCGTCGTCCCAATCCGTCCCCATCCCGACGCCTCTCCTCCCGTCGATCATCAGCAAAAAACCGCAGGGTAACTGACAGGCAGATCCTCTATAAATCCACAATGAGACACGGGGGAGATGTCCACTTCCCGCTATCGTCCTGGCCCGCCCCGATGCGCTCGGTTTCCGTATACTTATAGCGCGCCGTCCGCGCCTGTCCTGACCCCCCCTGTCCCGGCGTCTCATTTTCCAGCGGCATGTCGTCGACGACGCTCGACCTCCCCGCATCGTACTTCCGCGCCTGTGAGATGTCTCCCGCTTCTCTCGACCTCTTATCTCTCTTCGCGACTGACATCCGCCGCCAGTGGCAAACGGGGAGGAGTCGCGCCTCGCCGCCCTCTGCGCGCTCGTGTACGACCAAAGTGCGTACTATCCCATCGCGGCGCCCGGCGCTCTCACATGGATCTGATGTCGGCGTAACGACCAGTTCTGACTTTCGATGTCGAGGTGAGACCTCCGTTTTACCAGCGTCCCCGCGCCGCCTTTCCTCACGAAGGCTCCTCAGGTCGAATTCGTGTGGAAGATGCGGAAGCGGAGCTGGGCGTTTTGGCTTTATATATTTGTGAGTCGGCCCGCGCTGTCGGAGACGCTGCTAAACGCCCTTGCTCATGCAAGTGCGACCACACAGAACAGGATCGTACCTCTCATCTGGCTCGCAATCGATACGGGACCGGGTAAGCCCATCGCGTGGACTCCTCATCCCCGTAACGCGAATCAACGAACCATTCCTTCTCAGCTCCCATCTCGCCGCATGGCCAGCCAACAGTCGAGGTACGCTCTTGACCTACCCTCCACCCTTGCAAGCTCCCTCGCGCGTCCCAACCTCGATCTTTCCTGCAGATGTGCGTCTACGCCGTTCACCATTCAATCCTTTGCCTTCCTACTGACGAAGAGTCACCTGCAGCTGCTTCCTCATTCTGACGATGGACAACATCGTCGTCATCCTCACGACGCTCTCGGTCCAGGGTACGCCCATCTCCCGCGCTGTCCGTCCTCGCAGTACGTCCTGACTTCGATACTTATCAGCGATTTTGCAAATGCGGGTGAGTCGACCACCGCGCACCATATCTCGTCGGATCCCCGTAACGCCCCGCCTTGCTGGCAGATCTATGCCTTGTACAATCAAAACAAGACGCTCCGCGCCGTCCTCGCCATCTGCTGCGCCACCGAGCTCGCGCTCATGACCATCTTTCACGGTATATCCATGGCGCGTCTTGCCAGTGAGCATCCCCGCCGCGCAGATCTGGACCCTTGCTGAATCCGGGACGGCGCATTGCAGAGTCGCCCATCATCCCGACGCCCACAGGCTGTTACTACTCCGGCATCTCCCTGTTCCCCGCGCTCTTCTGGATCCCGTCGATCGTGTTCGAGCCCGTCCTTTGCGGACTCGTGGTGTGGAAGGCGTGGGGCGAGAGAGCCATGCACGGGTTGAAGCACAAGATGGGGTACGGCGCGCGGCTGCCCTTGGACCGGCAGGTTCCCAACCTGTGGTTGGATGCGCGGCCAGAGTCCTTCCAGCTTTTGGCGCAAGACAGGTGCGTCGTCGTCGTGTTTTTTCCCCTTGTTGAAACCATCTTTCGGCGCTGACCTGCGCCTGGCAGTTTACTCTATTTCTCCGGGTGCGTTTTGCGACAAGGACGTGATCACTGGTTGAATTGAACCGGGCACACGCTGACATTCGATCTTCAATACGCAGGATCTTCATCGAGCTGATGATCAACGTCGTCGTATGGGCGCACTACAACCACTACGTCAACATCGTATACCCGTGCGCTTTTCTCCTCTTGAGCATGCGGATAACGCGTCGGATTCGCTGAGCGGCGTTCTCCAGGTGGGCAACCTCCATCGGGTCGATCCTCGGCTCCCGTCTCTTCCTCCACATGCGGCAAAACATCCTCAAACCGAGAGAGGAGTCGGACACGATCGCACTTCAAACGTTTTGAGGCGGACCGAGGACGGGCGAGTTGTACGAGTATTTGTGGTGCTTTTCTCTCAGGTTCTGCGTGTACATCTTGCATGTACTATACTGTATCCTCCCCCTCGGACTATTGTCTGCCTAGCGTGTCTCATCCAGGGTCTTATGGAGAATCTTCAGAAACGGGTTGATTCGCGGTACTTTAATCCCTAATACTTCCGATGTAACGATACACTGTAAAGTACATACAATCTTCTTGACTTCCTACAGAAGCTTCACGGACCACTCGAGCACCTGATACGGATCCTTGTTCAGCGGATACGTGCCGAAGAGCGAGTCCCCACCGCCCTCCATTCGCAACCGTGCGCGCACCTCGACCTCCGCGCGCCCCGCGAAACGCGCCCTCCCACATCTGTCGCCAGCTCTCGGGCGAGTGGCAGTGCATCTCTCGCGCACTTCCCGTCGGCTTCCACAATTCCCGCGCGAGGCGCCCGCCTTGCACGCCGAAGAGGAGCGCGCCCGGGTGCCCGGCGAGAAGAGAGGCGAGGGTGTGCGCGAGCGCGGTTTGTTGGGGGTAGGTGAAGAGGTGGAAGAAGGCGCCGGTGAAGAGAGCCGAGACGTGTCCTTTGAGGGGGTTCAGGGAGGTGAGGGTGCTGAGGGCAGGTGGAGAGGGGGTGGAGAGGGGGAGCGAAGGGGAGAGAAAGGAGGAGGAGAGGGCGTCGCCGGCCAGGAAGGCCACGGGGAAGGAGGCCGGCGTCGAGCGGAACATTTCGTGTCCGAGGTCCCAAAGGTCTGCGCATATAGCGACGTCGGTGAGCGGCGAGGGTAAGTGCAATAGAACAGGCAGGGCGTACCTTTACTCACGTCCACCCCGAGGATGTTTTCAGGCGGATAGCCGTCGAGCACCGCTTTGCGGACGTCGTTCCCAACTGCGATAAGACGTGAGGAGGTTAAATCAGCGTAAGCGCGAGTACAGAGGACAGATGACGGACAACAACATCCAAGATCGACGAAGATGGCTCCCGGTCGTTCGCGGCCGAGCTGCAGCAGGTCCGGGTAGGCTGGCAAGCGCGCCATCTTCAGCCTTCACCTGGGTCAGCGCGGTGACGGGCTCGAACGAGCATGGGACACACTTGGTGAACTCGAAGATGCGAATGCATGGGTATTGATGGAGCTTCGTCCGCGGGGTCAGCACGCATGCGTCGGGGTGCTGTAGAAGGGGGTACGCACGGAAAAGGCCTTGGTTTGGACGGAGAGGATGTGCCGCTTCAGCTCGTCGTCGTCCTCGATCTCCGTCGCGGCCTTGAGGAACGCCTTCTCGTCATCGTCGGGGGCATAAAGAGAATCGTCGAGGGGTTTGACCCAGTCTTGGTGTTCTTGCATAGACATGGGCGTGAGGCGAAAGGTCAAGGACCCTTGGAAGGGTGCGAGATAGCGGGAGGTCCCGTGCGATGTGAAAGCGCATCATCTGTGCTTTGAATAGGTGTCCGATGGGAAAACGGAAACTCTGCTGAGATCGAAGACGCGCTGTCGCTCTCACATTGTCAGTGTCACAAGCAGGCGCTGGCCATCACGTGCGCCCAAGCAGCGGGTTTCCAAGTTCAAATTTCCAAGTTCAATAAGTTCAATCAATCTACCACTATTTACGTGAGAGGAGACCGAGGTAAGTACGAGGGAGACTAACGTCCCGAGAGCACTACAGGTCATTGTCATATATGTATCAAGTACAGCGCGGCATTCAAGCTCAAGCGCTCACTGCAAGCGCGGCTCATGGCTGACGGCAAGCTGACTCGGTTTTCTCCTCCTCACGATACACGGTAAGCCCAAGTACGAGACTCGGTGGCGGTTGACGATCACGGCGCACGGGCTCGGTCGACATCTTCTTCATAGAACCTGGTTGACGGTGATCAAAATAGGTGCTTTTTTCGGTTCCACGTCGGCTCAAGATCGTGCATTTTTTTCGTGTCGAACGCCACATAGAAAAGCGCCCTCCGAGCTGAACAAAGTTGGAAAGTTACTTGGACGGGCAGGCTGCCGCAGGCTCCCCGCCACGATGCTCCAACGCGGAGATACCTATCGAACTCTGCGTATAATGAAACGATGCTAAGGTGTTTTTCCTTCATCCCGAATATATAATCGTTCGCCAGCGCATCTGTACGCACATCGCCGAGTCGACTCGGACCTCGCTTCTCAGCCCCTCATCCGACTCAGTTTTTTTCCGAGCCTGGAGTTTGGCCCCAGGGGTATCGAGAGCTGCACTCCATCGCCTTCGCTCAGAGCTACTTACATATCAGGTATCGCGCAATGCTCCCTAGGATGCGGTGCCGCAAGGAGTATTCTTTCCTAGTTTTTAATCCCTTGACCTTGACGTAACTCACAGCCATTGAACACCGACAAGCCGGATGCCTCCCCCCGAACTGTCGAAATCCACGAAGATCACCGGGTTCGACCACGCAAAACCATCCAACCATATATTCGTACATCTCCAGGCCGTTGATCACGCTGCATGCGCCCGTGGTCGTGTTTCAGCCGGGCACCCGTTCCTCGAACGACATTTGAAGTCAGACAATGACTTCTCCGCAACATCGACGAGTTTTTTTTTCGCCTCCCGTCATGCTCTCTCCAGGATGCTTTCCAGAAGCGCACGACTTCGAGGTACGTCCGCTTTGCCGAGCACTACGGTATTCCTTTTTGCAGCGGATCCCTGTTGACGACCGCTGTTCATGGCACACGACCTACTTAGCCCTTCAAGTTTCCAACCTGTCGCGAGTAGCGATCCGTATTGGGGCGATTCCTCCGTCTTCGCCACTGGACCACTGCTCAATCTCGTCGGACCCGAGGGGAAGAATGCTCGCGACTCGACGGCTGCATGCGGATCCGAGTCGTCTCATCTGCGAGGATGGGATTTATCTCACCCCACCGAAGCCGCCGTGAGTTCCCTGGGCTCAGTTCAGGCCATTCGCCATTCATAATCATTGTTTAGTTTTATCCTCACCGCGCGTTCCTCAGCGACTCTTCGGGGTGCCTTGCACCATCTCTCTTTCTGAACCTCGACGGACTCATCGGTCCCAGCTCCAGCCCCGTCCATGGGACTCAACCGGGCTCTTTCCTTGTCATGCCCGATACTTCGACACCACCCGGCGACGGTGTATTCAGCGGTGAAGACGACATGCCCGTCCCAGAACCGGCGGATCTCATCAAGCTCGAACCGTTTAACGACCCGGAGCCTTTCATCCAGGAGTCAGAGCCTCTCGTCGAGCCGAAACTCAGAAAGCGCAGGCTGGACGGGCCACCTCGCTACCTAGCCTGCTTCTTTTGCAGGCTACGTAAAATCAGGTGTCTTCCGGAGGAGGGAACGAGTGTCTGTATGTGAGTAGTATTTTTTCTCACCCAGTGCCCGTCTCCGCTTCTGTTTCTGTTTCTGTTTCTGTTCCTTTTCTTTTTTTCCCGACTCACCGTTTGACTTCCGAGACACTGACTGCTACCAGGGAGTGTCACCGGCGCAAACGGTCTTGCGACTTCCCCGAACGCTCGAACAGAGGTGCGCGCAACGACCTCAAGGATAAAAAGAAGAAGGCCGCGAGCACAAAGCAATCGAAACGCGTAGCCACCGACGACAGCCCGGCGGTAGTGCACAAACGGCGCGGCCGCCCTAATGGTCGTCGCGCCGAGTCGAGCCCTACTATTGCTAGCACATCACGTTCTTGACCGCATTCACGTTCGTTGTTCGCAGTCAACACGGCTGTGAAGTGGTCGTAGTGTCTTGCGCATCATGTACTTTGTTGTGGCGAGTCCGAGTTTTCTGAGCCGTCTTCATCGCGGAACCCCATCTCTCAGTTTCTCTGAAGCTTGTCAGGTATATTTTTGCAAATTAGCTCGAGGCGAAGGGGATGTAAGCGTTTTTGGTGCCTCGAAACCTCCGAGAGCGTCGGAATAAGTGTCCGTCAAAAGCTCCTCAGTCGGTTCTCGATACGGAGCGCGCGAGCCCGGCGTCGGTACTTACTCCAAGATTTGACACCACTCTCCATTCAGCGTTGCCTCACATCGGGAGGTGACCGTTACGAATTCGATTCAGGACGACGTGCCAGAGGTTCGTGCCCTGGAACTTCCTGAGAGCGTCACTTCAAAATTGAGAGGTCCTCGCCAACGCCGCCGACGCGTGCGACACTCGATCCCCCCTGCCACGTGTATCAGCGGTGAAGCCACTCGTGTTCAACTTGTGGAACGTCCAGAAATGGAATGGGTGGTTGACGCGAATTGCCCAATTTCAAGTTCTCGACAGCACGCTCGACGAGCACGTGCACCGTACACGAACGCAGGAGGTCGATTCAGTCCGGACCACATTATTTAAATAATGGATCGGACCATCGTGCACGCCACGCCCCGTAGGGAGTTCAGTTCTCCGCAGGGTCCGAGTCTGGTCACGGCAACGGGTACGTACGAACAAGGCATCTGAGACGACGATCAGCGCGTGCAAGTCAAACGAGGAAGCCACATCAACATCCGCAGAACACGACGCACCGGAGCTCATCTCGCGCGCGGACCATCCCAACGTAAAACTGGGCACACGCCTTCCCCGCATGTCCCGGGGCATCGGGCGGACGAAGGCGAAGTGCGGGGAATTTAAGCGTGCGGTATGTAGACGCTGATCGGGTTCCAGCGTCAGGCGTGCGTACACCGTCGTATGACGATGCCGGTGTGTCTGCCGTGTCCTATGACGTCTGGGTACGGCGTGGTCGTGGGATCATCGATCACGGGCTGTCGGTCACGAACCAGCGCGCGTATTCGGGTGCCAGGCGCGGCATATTAGGCGTTAAAAGGAGACGGAGCAGTACTTTGCACTTACGCATTCTGAAGACCGAGGCGTCAGCCGCGTCATGAGGTTAGGGAGAAAGGAACACGCCCATGGGCATGGGCGACAAGCCCGGCGTGCTGCTCGGACATGATCCGTGCGCCGCTACGGATTACGCTGATGCTTTCTGACAAGGTCTACACGTGAGGTGTACTCCGGTCAGCACCGTAAGCTCATAGCAATGCAAGAAATATACTCCTCGCAACGTTTCGGGCTCCGTTGACACTCCGCATATGCGGTTCGACGTTTGCAGCTGAGCCGAACGCACCGCGTACATATCCGTACCAGGCCAGGCCGTCTCTTCCAGTGCCAGCGAACGTGTGCTTTCATCATCGCCACTGACGTCTTACCTTCACGGTCCGTGGGCGATCTTCCCCAACAGATTGCCCAAGGAACCGACCGTACGTCGAGAACGCGAGGGCGCCGAGAGCCTTCGTGCACGCACGAACTTGAAAGTCACGCGCACGGAGAGAGCGACAGGCATGACGAAGCCTGGGAGCGCGGCACATCGAAGCCCAAGGATGGGGCTAGTCCAAACGCCTTCCTCGAGTCAGGAGTTCTAAGGCCGCGAGCAGCGCCGTCACTGACGACATCCAGGACTGTGGATAGTGAATGATATGCGAATGAATTCCTGGAGATGCTACGGCGCCAGTACGTTAGCTTTTGGGGGGAGGGACAACGCCACTCCCAAGGCGCACGCTTGGCGATAAGGAACGACGGAGGTGGAAGCCTTCAAGTTCGTCGTCAGAGAGGTGCCGTGGACGGTGGACTGGAGGTCCAAACGATCACGTGATCTTCCATCACTGAAAAGTGAGAGCAGCCGACTCCCCCACATGCACGCCACGATCAAACCAGCGAGAAGGCCCACGCTCGATTCTGGTATGTACCACAAGACCGCGCGAGCGCGCTTCCTTCATCGACAAATGACGTTCGGGGTACGGACGATCTTCCAGGCTCTCGGGGGATGGACTCGAAGTCGATCATTGCGCGCGCGCGTGAGCTACGCACACAAGTTTAAGTATATCGTCCCAGGACCCAGGTCCAGCGAACGTCATATCCTGGGCGTCGTGGAGTATGGAAGTCCGTCTTCCTTGAGCGTGGAAGATCGGGTCGTAAGCGTAAAAGTCGAGGTAGAAGTGCTAGAGATGAGCTAACCGATTGATACCTAGGGTGGGCCGGTGTTCACACTTCTCCCCTACGACTGAACGCCCTCCGACGTCAGCAAGGGATTCCAGAGACGCGTAAGATGATACGCGTTGCAAATGCGTAAGCACAAGATGTCCTCCCATGCTAGCGAACACAAAGCCTACCAATGATCCGCTCCTCCCCCGCGATAGACGCGGAGGGCAAGTCCTTCCCACAGCCGTGCGCTGCAACGCCCGCGAAAAAAGCGTCCACACAATCACAGCGCGCCATGCCGCCCCTGGCCCAAGAACCCACCCCCACGCCAGCACAACCGCCCACGGCACGCAGCTTGGAACCCCCCCCGATTCGAGCCTGGGCACGTCCGTCCGTCCGTCCGTCCCCATCGATAAATTCACGCGCACATATCCTCCGCGCTCGGAGGGACGGGACGGCGCATCTTCAGGGACAGATTGTAGATGCCAGTGCGTACGGATCGACCAGAAGGTCCAGGGAGCACGGACTCGCTTCGGACTAGTCGTAAGTATAGCACGCGGTCCTCGTCGCGCTCGCCCACGACGCGTCGCTTTGAACGCCGGATGCGCAGGGCGTCTCAGGTCTGCGAGTCTGAGCTGCGCACGAACCGGTCAGCCTGCGACAGGCGTGGAAAGAACCTTACGTGTGTGCCGCCGGCGGTGGGACGCGCATACCTTACAATGTACATACCGCCGACCTGCCAATTTTGGAGTTCGAACCTGCCCGGGCCAGTGCCACGTACTGGTGCAGACACCCCGAACGCGCGCGCTGCCGTCGACGTCCTGCCTCCGTCCTTGTTCCAGCTCTCGGCCCCACAGCGACACCCCCCCCACCCCCCCCCCCCTCCCCGCACTCGTCAGAAGCCTACCAGAGAAAAATCCGGCGGCAGTGGACCCAGGAACGCAGGGCACATATAGGCTGGCACGCGGTCGAGGTACCGGTCCTTGTGCACAGTAGTTGAAGCTTGGGCATGAGGGACGACGACGCTCGGGACGCCTTGACTTGGGGGGAGAGAGGGGCGAAGAAGGCGGCTGCGAAGGACGCATTGCACGAAGGATCGTGCTTCGAGTCTTCGAGAACGGGGCGGAACGGAAGATGGATTGGCAAGAAGCTGCCCGCTATAAGTGTAACGTGAGTGACTACTTATCGATCCACATCGCGCGCGCGGAGGTCGGTTCGATCGCTAGGTGTGTTGTCGGGTGATGGTGAGCGATCGTGTTGGCGATCGGCCGGCGGGGATCTGGGGAAGAGACGTACCGTGCGTCGATTAAGGAGGCAACAGCGACGAGCTCGCCAACATAGAGCATGAAACCCGACAATCGAACCCGATCGGCGCACGACGGGGGAAATCCACCACGGTCCCTGCCTCCAGCGTTCGCGACCTCCGAGCCCGCGGCCGCCGTCACGGTCGGGACCGAAGCTAATCCAGTCCCCAACGTCGGACAGCGCCAGCGCAAGCTGCGCCGCACGAGGCCATCGATACAGCCTCTGCCCTGCGCCCCACGAGTCTTCGATATCTCGACATTATCCAAATCTCCCCAAGTTCCAGAACGCCGCCTCACCGCGATATCCCCCGCCGCCCGCGAGTCCGCACATAATCACGATGGCCGACCGCCAGCGCGGCGTCTACACCCTACCAAGCGATCCGATCCACATACTTACCTACACACTACACACTGGTGTAGCACGGGAGCAGACCGGTCGTCCGCCCGCACGTGCCCCCTCCCCTCGGCAAATAATCGGTTCGAAGCGGACGCGCGCTCCGATTGAAAGTTGAAGTTGAAGGGGGGGGGGGGGGGGCGAGGACGAACACGGGCACTGGCGCATCCGAAAGTGCCGCGGGTTATATATGGATAAGTAGCATCTGGAGGTTGTGGATTGCAGTGTACGAATTCGGGGGCGGAACGCGCTGGAGCGGCGAATGTATGCGAAATCAATGCAGGTGGTGCGGGGCCCTTGGAGACCGGGTGTGGCGCGCGTATATGAGGAAGGGAACGAGGCTTGCCCCAGATATCCAGGTGGGGGAAACACGAAAGGCGACGGAGGCTGAGCGCAGGTCTCTGCTTCGAGAGGGGGGAGGAGGGGGGTTGAGAAAGCGCTATGCCGGGTGGTTTCGCGGGGTTAGGGGACGGATCTTGGGACACGAAGGTAAGTACGGTGGAGAGGTGGAGCCGAGAAGGGAGGAGGAGGAGGAGGGGGGGGGGGGGTTCGTCTCGTGAAGTCGTCCTAAATGCCTCTTCCTTGGAGCAAAGGAGCCCGCGACAGTCCGGGTTCGCCACTTGGCACACAGGAGAGCTTGAGGCTCGAAGCTCCGCGTTGAACGCGCACGGGTGCGAACCGACGTTGCTCTGCCGCGTCCAGATCCCCGATCCTCGAGCCGGGGCGGCAGCGGTTGGACGCGGACCTCGTCGCGATCGGCGCGTGAAGCGGGCGGTGGACGGTGGGTCGCGCCATGACTGGATGGAAGAACGGACGCGGATGTGCACTCGTGGGAGAGAGGGGTACGAGAGGCTCGTCTGGGGTATCAAGTACTATTCGATCTGCGTGCTGCAGGACGTGCGCGCCCGGCAAGCTGATATTGCTCGCAGTCCCGGCAAAGGACCGAACTTACCATACCTCACACGACCCCCCCGCGACATCCTCACCCCTCCCATCCACCCCCACTCCACGCGCCTTCGTTCATCTCCCTTTCATCCTTTCATCTTCGGGGCGATCGCTAGAAGGGGGGGGGGGGGCGTGGCGCCAAAGACGGCCTCCGCGATGCTTGTCGCAGGCGAGATATGAACGATTCCTTTGTCTTCCGCAGGATATCGCTACCCGCGTCCACGGTGGCTTTGCGCGCAGGGCGTGGGGGTGGGGCGTGCGTACTCCATCCAGGGCTTGCTTGCGGGTTTTATGGGGGGGAGGGACGGCTCCTGGCGGTGATAACCCCCGCGCATAACGATTCACACGTCCACCCTTCGACCGTCTCGGTCCGCGCCCGTGCCGCCCTCCCTCGTCGAAGCGCACGGTGGAGAAGGAGAGGGATCGGTTCGGCACGCGCGGACGACGAGCGAACGAACGCGGGGGCGGAGGTGCACGGCAGGAGGGAGGCCGGAACCCCGCGAGCGATGTCGACCCGCCCGGGAATCGGATGCGACTCGACGTGCCTACATACGCGCCTGGTCCAACGCACTGCTTGCGTGTCGCGGGCGAGCGGTCCTCAGCTGCCTCAGGAGGGCGCGCGAGCTGCGTGGGCGCGGATGCGTGACCGGTGCTTGCCAATGCTTGACTCGATGGAGTAGGGCGGTGGGGGGATCGATCCCTCGTGGCGCATGAAGACGGAGGGAGGCGCGGCGCGCACATGGACTTGTATCTTCCGCATGCCGTCGCGCAGGCGGGAAGGGGAGTCGATGAGTAAGGAAGGGGGTGGTTGCTTACGAGCTCCGTGGGTCCATCCACCCGACGCACAAGCAGTAAGCAGAGAAAAGGACGACCCACCTGTCGTCACGCAAACCCGACCCAGACCGGGCGTCGGCGTCGCAAGGGGGAACCGACCGACCGACCGACCGTTGCCGGGGGTGGCCATCGATGTCGGGCGAAGGTGCACGGTCGGGTGCCACGGAAACCGGAAACGGCAATAAGGATGCACGCGCGCGCACTGGCAGGGGGGTTACCGGCGCCACCAACGAACCACAAAAAAAAAGTTCAGAACAACTCGCCGCTCGAGACTCGAGCGAAAGCGGGAACAATTGCGCGTCGTTACTCGTAGGGCGCAGCGGAGAAGAAGGAACAGGGCGGGAAGGGGGACGTTCATTGTGCGGGGTCGGAGAAGCGCTGAATAATATGTAAGTGATAATCGGTCGACGGCTCGTTGTTGCTTATTATGTAAGGAATCATTTCCAGGGACGGGCGTCGGGCGGTGGGGGGATCGCCGTATGGGGGAGCTGGGCGCCGGATTCGGGAAGGCCGGCCGGCCGGGTGGGGAGAAGGCACCCGCGGGAAAAGCCGAAGGCGATGGCGTGGGCAGGTGCCCGGCCGACCTGATTTGGGATTGAATTGGAGTGCGGTGCGGCGAGTTCGGTAGAGGGGTTACCTATTTATTTTGAACGAGGGAAATGGGCGAGCGTGTGGCGAAAACGACGGTGGAGGACGGATCGGACTGCGTCATGGAAGCGCGAATGGGTGACGCAGGGGGTGGGGAAAGGCGCGGGCGATGATTGGGGGAGGGACGAGGATGGGGGACCGGGGGTCTGGACCGTTGGAGATGGATCTGGGGGACACTCTGGGGGGGGGGAGATCGCAGGCTCCGGGAAGCGGATGCAAAATAAAAATGGAAAAGAAAAAACACGCGTCCGAATACAGCCGTTTGCATAACCGACTGGAATCCGCGCGTCGAGAAACTTGTTTGTCAGAGCCAAACATTGCCTTATTGGGAGTGCTTATCACATTCGTCACGCAGTGACTCATTTGTGACTTCGTGCTGTTCAGGAGCGGGCTTCCTGATCTTTGCGATGACCATTGACGACATGTTCCATCTACTTTCCACCCAAATGACCTCTCCAGAGTGATCAACACTCTCCGTGTCGGGCTTCGGGAGTCATGAAAACTCCTCATAGCTGGCCTAGAAGCCTTCAATACCCTGAAAAACCTCAACAACGAGCACAAACCACCCTTGTTGCTTGGATACTCGGTGAGTGAGGAGTCGGGAGCCTCGGAGACGTCCCCCTCGTGGTCTTGGATGCTTACACTTAATTTGGATCTCTCTAGAAACCAAAACTGCGCATGATTGAAGGGCAACAACGAGGGTGGGATTCTGGTGGATGACAGGAGCACGGCGAAGTTGCGGTGAAGTTGGCGAAGATGATAAAAAGCCTCGGGTTTTGAGCTTGTGAGTTCCATCCCCATCTTTTTCCCGCTCCCTCCCTCATGTCCTCTCCAGACCCTCGTGGACCGTCTCGTCCTTTGACACCGCGATTCGTTCCTTATCGACACCCGCAGGCTCCCCGACCTGTGTCGATCCACTGGCTTGTGAACCCGGGAGGGATTGGTACGTTACGTACCAGTAGAGTTTGTGTGCGGTGCTGACTTTCTCTAGATGGAGCGGTCAATCCTCCTCAATTCTACACATCCCAAGATGAGATGGAGGAGTCGCGACAAGCCGGCTTCGCGCGCCTGTCGCCTCAAGATCAACGTCGTGTTCTCGATATGTTGACGGCACGATGGCAGGCTGCCAACCCCGGAGTAGTTGCCCCAACGCTCGCCTCACTACCTCGAGTTCCGCTGCCCCCAGTTCCGCCGCCCCCAGGCCTGCCGCTGCCACCACCACCACCTCCAGGCCCACAGTTGCCGCCGCCGCCTCCACCTATGCCTCAACAGTCGGCACCAGTCGCCCTCCAGGCTAACTCCGGCACTCCCTTGGCTGGGAACACAAGCGATGCCATTGGGTTTCTACCCTCCGCCCCAGGATCTGCTGCGTCGTCATCGAATGACCGTGCGTTGATCCATTCTTCATTAACAATGAGCATACTGACCAATTACCTGCAGGCTACACCACACATTACACTGTCTATTACACCCCGGCTGTGCCACGTTCCGCGAAGGGCAAGAGCTCTGCGAGTTCAAAGAGGACTCACGACACGAAGGTCACCACTGTCGCTATCACCCCGAGTACTCCGCGTGAGTCTCTCGTAGCTGAAGGCCTTCGTATCCATGGGTTGGATGGGCAGTTCTCCATCAACGTACCCTTCAAGATTCGTTGGACTGGTGTCAAGTAAGTTGTTCCGTCTATTGTTATACAAACATATACCTAAACGTTCTGTTACCTGCAGCAAGGGTGATGCATCAAGTGTCGATTCAGATGAAGACTGGTTCGCAATTCGGGAGGCCTTACTCCGTAAACGGCCTCGTGATGTCTACATCGAACTTGACCTTGACGCCATGGAGGCTTTCCGGCTGCGCAAGCGTGTATGTGGTTTCATCCCTGTTCTTCTGCTTTGACTAATATTGGGACTTGTAGCCGTTTGATGCCGTGCTCCAGCACGACAAGGAACTCGGACCAACGTGTGCTGGAACCGAGGTAAGCCTGCACGTATATTTAATGAACCTGCCAAACTTATTGTATTTCTCAGGTTCCAAACACGGACTCGTACTCTGACTCGATCAAGCGTCAGGGTACTATCATTCTCGAGCTGAAGGAAATGTACAAGTGTGACAAGCATCGCGGCGAGCACAACGAGCAAGGCTTCTGTTATCCAACCCAAGATGGACACATTGGCCTTAATCGGAAGCGATTGAAGCGTTGGGCATCCGCTGTTGTGAGTAGCCTCTGTGAATATGATCAATGCTGTACTGACCTTCTCTATCTCGATAGGATGCGAAAGAAACGACTGTCAAGTACCCTCCTAATACTGAGGAGTTTGATGGCGTGCGCGATGGTCGTCTGCGCCCGCACAAGGCCCGTGGACGTTCAGGCCCACATTCTGTGATGACACCTACCGCCACACCCGCTGCACCCACAGATGCCGCCACCGCTCTTGTCCCCGTCATCGCTGGCCTCGTCAATCAACAAAGTGCTATGATATCTGCTGTTCTCGGCATTTCTCCGCCTCCCCTTCCCTCCGCCGCAGGTTCATCGGCGACCCCCGCTTCCATGTTATCTCCAGCACCGCCTCCTGCCCTGCCTTTCTCTCCTATGCCTCGGCGTCAGGATGAGTTATATTACTTTTTCCTCACTATCCTTGAACGTGATGGACATGACCTGTTGCAGTACCACTCCATGCTTGTTTCGGCGGAGATCACCCTTGAAACCTTGCCCTCGCTAGACCTTGACACCTTGGTGTCACTCACCGGGGGTGATAGCGATAGCCTGAGAGTTCTCGTTGCATCCGCAGAGCAATTCTCTAGGCGTTTACGCATGAAGAAAGACTATGTACGGTCTCTCTTTTCAGAGTACGATGTCTTCGGGGATAAGTGAGTTTCTCGAACCTTTATAATGTTGCCTAATATTTTCTGTACATACACCATGCTGTCCTGACCCCCCCACTCTTTACTACACTGCATAACCTTCCGCTAACCTACTACTCCCTCATCTGTCGCATAATCACCTCTGTCCATACATCTACCCCACGTTCGTTACCTACTTTACGAATACCCGCAGTTTGTAATCCAGCCAATGGCATCTTCATTCGTTATTTCTTCCATAGCAAGATGGATGAGTTCAGCGCGCATGTGAGGTCCAGTGAAGTGGCTTTCATTACGGCGCAAGAAGGCTTTGATACTACTGAAAGCTTGCTCGATGGGATTCATGTCGGGGGAGTATGGTGGTAGGTATATAAGCTTTGCACCTGTCATTAAAACTGGTTAGTATACCTTGAAGCCGGAGCTTTCAGACAGCACAACGCACCACAGTCATTCTCAATGATCTCCCGCACTTCGTCTCCATGATGAAAGGCAACATTATCCATGACTACCACAGAATTACGGCTTGGATTGTCTGGAGTATATGAGTTGAGAAGGGGTGCCTATATGAGCACAACACAGGCATAAGCATGACACAGACATCCAGAAGAAATTGAAGCGTACAACATCCTCCCGCAGAAAATGGAGGAACCTCTCACGGTTGACTGATCCTTCGAGAAGATCCAAAGCAATGATCCCATCACAGGAGAGCACTGGGAGCATTGTCAGGCGTGTGCCATGGAAGAACAGGTCACGGCGGACGCATGCAGATCCCAGTGGTGCCCTTCCCATTGTCCGCTGATGTGCCCGATCATCCACCCCAGATTCATCCAACCAGACTATGCTCTCCATGGGTATATCCCCCCAAGCTGCATCCCACATTGCGCGAACGGCATCGTTTCGTTCCAATGCCTCCTTTGATATCCGCTTGTGAGTGAGAGCAAGGCTGCGAACAGCGCGGGCGACGGTTGCAAGTGAAACGTACACTCCGAGCTCCTTGTCAAGACGGTCTTGAATCTCGTCAAGAAACATTGCTGGCTCTTGGACCAACCAGGAGTTGATGGATGTGAGCTCTCCAAATGAAAGGATGCGGGAGCGGCCATGGGACAACAGTCCATGGGGACTATGCACTGAACCTGTCTCGCGATAAAGGCGGAGGATTTCATAGACTGTGCTTTTTGAGCACTGCGCGAGTTCAGTGATCTCGGAGACTGTAAAACGCTCCCGCCATTCGACAATGCGTTCTCGAAGTTGAGGGTTAAGGGGAGGTGCCATTGCGGTCAGGACTCAAGACACTGCAAAGCTGACCTCGCGACGCACAGCTGTCACTCCCGCAGCAGACGTGATTTCCCGAAAAGGCAATGTTTGGCTCTGACAAACAAGTTTCTCGACGCGCGGATTCCAGTCGGTTATGCAAACGGCTGTAACACGTATGTATAATCGAACGGCAACGGCAGCCACCCGTTTCGCGTTTCCCACCCAACCCCTCGCTGAGCCGCTCCCCGTTTTATATTCAGCCCAGGCGCAACGCCCTTCCCCCCTTCTCCTGCTCCCCCCCTTCGCTCCCCGCACAAAGACGCGCAAGGCGAGGACGCGAACGGCCCTTCTCTTTACGAGAACCTCAAGACCGGCTCGAACCCGCCGAAAGTCGCGAACGCGCCCAAAGAGGCCGTACGCCTCGTGCCCAGCCCATTATTCCCCCCGACCGCGACTCGAACCGACCGAACCGTGCAGGATGGACCGTGGTTGGAAGAACACGCCTCCGTCCCCGTGCGAGGCCCCCCGAACGCCTGCCACCGCCCGCGTGTCGCCCGCGCCCGCGAACCGACGACGCCTCAACGCAAACCATCACCCGGTCATCCGCCTCCAACTTGATAAACCCCCTCCGTCTCCCCTTCTCCCCTCCCCCGACATTTCCCCCCTTTCCTCCCCCAACCGCCCCCGACGCAACCACCACCACCACCACCCCCTGCCACCGCAGACGGCGCCCCCGACCACGACCACCTACGCCCTCACCCCGCCTCGCCCCCGCTCCCACGCGTCCCACCCGTGTCCTTACCCAACGCCCAGCACTCCCTCCCCACTGCGCCCCCGCGCCCTCGCCCTCGCCCACCTCCCCTCCCGCTCCTCCCTCGCCTCCTCCTCCACAAACCCCTCCACCCCCTCCACCCCCTCCCGCCGCCCCTCCCACGCCCGCAGCCCCAGCCTGACCCTCATCCTCCCCGCCCCCGTCCGCCCCTCCCTCGCCATGTCCCTCTCCCCCACCTCCCTCCACCACACCCCCTCAAAACCCCCCCACGCCCCCACCCCCATCCACCGCCCCTCCCACGCCCACTCCCACTCCCTCGGCGCCGGCCCCGCCCCCGCTCCCGCTCCCGTCGACCTCGACTTCCTGCGCCCGCCCTCCCGCTCGGAGCGCCTCCTCCGCGAGACCCTCCGCCGCGACTCCCAGCACCAGTCCGGCCGCGCCGTCTCGCTCTCCCCCCGCACCCGCATGCGCCGCGCGGAGTCCTACTCCCACCCGGCCCCGCCCTACGGCGACATGTTCGACTGCTGCATCGACGACGACGACGACGACGACGGCGTGGACGAAGAGGACAACGACGGCCCCTTGCTCTTCGCCACCCAGAAACGCGCCCCGCCCCTCCGTCGCGCGTCCAAGAGCGCCGTCGACGCCCCCCGCGGCCGCAGCCCCGCCACCGACGAAAAGCGCGGCGAGTCGAGCACGAACGTGCGTTCTCGCTCCCTCTCACCCCTCTCTCCTTTCAGCGCGCATATACTCACCCCGCCCTCCGCCCCCGGACAGTCCTCGGCCCTGCCCTCTCCCGCACGCTCCGCGAGCGCCCTGCCCCCCGCGCTCTCCCGCGCCTCGAGCACGCGCTCCCGCCCGCGCCACCACACGCACCCGTCCACCCAGCACGGCCTCGCGCCCCCGGCCCCGGCCTCGCCCCGCTCCACCCTCGCCCACCTCCACCCCGCCGCCCGCGCGTGCGCCCCGTCGCAGGCGCAGTCCCCTGGGCTCGGGGCGCAGGAACCGCGCGCCCACCCCTTCGCCCTCGGACAGACCCAGACCCAGACCCAGAGCCCGAGCCCGAGTCAGAACCCGAGCCCGGAGCCGCGGCGCCCGACGCACACCCCGCACCTGTCCTCGTCCTCGTCCTCCTCGAGCGCGTCCTCGACCCCGGGCACGCCCCCGCCCGCGTCCGCCGCGTTCGACGCGCACCTCGCGAGCGCCAAGCTCCGGCACACGGACGGGTACGTCAGCTTCGCGGCCGTGGAGGGGCTCGGGGCGCCCCCCGGGGAGGGCGAGGAGAGCGCGGAGGAGGAGCGGCGGGGGTGGTTGTGGCGGTGGAAGAGCGGGTGAGGGGGTGCGGAGGGCGGATGCGGGATGGGGTGTCCTGGGGAAGAGGAAAGGGGGGAGCGGGGGTTGTACGCTTTTGTTGGTCTTTTTTTTTTTGGATATGGGTGTCGTTTCTGCCGTCGTCGTCGTCGTCGCTGCTGTTGTTGTGCTTATTATTCCGCATGTGGCTCGTGCCACCCCCCTCGCATACATCCATATACATATACACACCGTCTCTCTGCCTGTCTATACATCTACCGGTCTCGGTCCCGGCCCTCCTCACCCCCTTCATCTTACACGTTCCTCTTCTCGCACGCATACACGCATCTTTCCCTTCACGTCCTTTCTGCTCCCCCCCCAGCGGTCTCCTCTATGCCCCCCCCTCCACGCCCTCCCCCCTTCTTCATCTTACAGACATAAATATGCTCCATCATGCCCCTTGTCCCCGTCCTTCTTCATCACGCACGCACGCATCGCTATCGATTTTCTTTTTTTATTCCTTCTTCGCCTGCCTGCCTCCCTTTTTTCCCTTCGGGTGTATGTATTCTCAATCCTATTACAGTCTTACAGCCGCCCCGTGGTCCGGGCGGAGAGGGACAGCCAGCGGGTGTCGTGTCGCGGTCTAAAAAATGTCGTAAGGAGGGGGGGCGCCTCGCGCCTCGTGAAATATCGTATCGTGGGCGGTGGGCGGTGGGCGGTGGGCGGTGTCGTAAAGATGGGTGGAGGACGGCACGGCACAAGCGGGAGGGAGCGGGGAGCGGGGAGCAGGGAGATGCGTGTGGATGAGATCCCCTTTCCGCGGCCGCTCCCTCCGTCTCCTTTCGGTATCAGTATTATTATGTACTCACTGACATACATACCGTGCTTATTGATGGATGGGTTGAGGGGCGACGCGCGCGCCCAAAGTCACGGTGGACGCGCGCGGGCAGGTGGGGTCGGGGCCGAACTGTTGTCGGTACGGTCATTCGAGCGTGGTATTAGGTGGGAGGTGGGCATGGCAAGATCCAGCTGCGCTCAGTCCGGCTGGCCATGGGAGCTGAGGCGAGACTCGGATCTATCATCTCAGAGTTTGTGGCCAGGTGTATGCTGCCTCCCCCTTCAAGCTTCAAGCTTCACCCCCGCTTCCTCCTCCTCCTCCTCCTCCCCTCCCGCTTCTCTTCTCTTCTCTTCTCTTCTCTCCGGTGCGTTCCCCGTCCTTCTCACTTATCGCGCGCGTCGATGCATCCCTGGACCCCTTCGCACCCGCGCCGCGCGTTCTCTCTGAAGCTTCGCTTCGCTTCGACGTTCGACGTTGCGCCCTCGGTCGCATTCGACGGCTCCATCGCGGGCATGGTCCATGTTTGTTTACACGGGGAGGCCCGAGGCCTGAGGACGTTATCGTCGGCGCGTGGCGATCGCCTTACGACCGCCCCGCCGGGATCCCGGTAAGTTTATCGTTTATCGTTCAACGTTCACGTTCACGCTATGTTTGGTTTCGAGCGTGTGGTGTTCGAGACACGCTCCAGACCCCGGTCGGTGCTCCTCGTACTTACTACTCAGTACTCGGTGGTCGTCCATCGCCCATGGTTCACGTGTTGGCACTCCCCTCCGGCCTCTGTGTAGCCCCCACCGCACGTACCTGCACCGACGCTTGTCAATGCTATCGCTTGCTTACTAGTATGTGCTGCAGGACCCACCCGTCCCGGCCCTTGATCCATCCTCCGGTTCCAGGCGTTCGAGAATCTCGAAACCGAGGACTCGACGCGTCTGCGGGAGGAAGGCGAAGGACCGCGCCTGGACGTCCTGCGAGCGGCCATACATGGGATCCACGGCGGTCATGGGGTGCTGTTCGCTCCCATGTGTGCGGTATACCGTATACGTAACATGCGCTTCGCATCGAACACGTACTTACTTACTTGTACGCTATATCGTGCGCCGCTCGATGGGCCTTTTCGCCGTCGTACTTGCGCGGGGTCCTTGCGGGGGCGGATCCGAAGTGCAGTGTGCTCCTGACGCCGCCGGGCATGCGACGTGCTTACTGCAGGCGCGTGTCCGCAGACGATTGTACTGCTCATGCGTATGCGGCGTGTGCTCCAAGCTTCAAGGTTTCGAGGTTTTCAAGCTCCCAAGCCTTACCTGCACTGAGTATTGAACGTTGGACGTTGAACCCTCGTCTTCGGCGATGCGAATTGAGTGATGAGGAGCCGAGAGAAATTTTGCAGGAGGGTGGCGTTGCGGTTGTGACTTGGGGGAACGGCCTCGAAGGATTAGGGGGCGCTTTAGCTGCGTGGCGTCGACGGTGCGATCCTCATCCTGCCGCCCAGCTGGAGTCTGGAGAGTCATTGAATATTGAATGATCGACTCGTCGCGCGGGGGCACGTGATCGTTCTCGACGGGCGCTTACATGTAAGCGCCTCTCATCTTTAGGTCGACTTTCCGTCGACAAGAGCTCGAAGTTGCTTACTTGAGTTGGATCGATCGCTCCCTCCCTGTACGCCCCGTCGCTGCGAATGCCGTCCACGCAGCCTTCTTCCGCAGATAAGTACTGTACCAGATCGCCCTGCCACCCCCGTGCGTGGTGGCGCAACGTCCCACCCCGCCGCTCCCAGCCGAACTCGAACGATCCCGCAAACTTGGGCGTCGAGTCGAAGTGCGTATGCGCTCCGTCGCCTTCCTGCTTCGACGTTGAGCTTTCAGGCGGGGCGTACCACTCCGCGAAGGACCCGGAGGGCGTTCGCGGCGGGATGACTCGGATGGCAAAGTCGATCGTCCATCGGCATGTAAGTACATACTTAGTACGGTAAGTGTTTTCACATCACCTCGCCTTCCTTGCCCAGTGCCAGGTGGTGCGTTCCTTCTGACCGATTCCCGATTGCGCGTGTCTAAGGAAGTTTCATAGGGATGCCCCCACGACCCACTTGTGTCCAGCTGGCCCCACATCCTCGCTGGCGTTCTCGCGCGGTGGAGCGACCTTTTCAATGGCCTCGCTGAGGGCGTCCTTCCCCGGGACGCGCGCATGACCCCGTTCCTGGCGATATGCGGACGAGCGAGAGAGGCGTTCGCGACGGTCCAGGTATGTAAGTCAGCATAAAAGCCTCGAATGATTGAACCGCACCTCCCGAGAGCGTGCGCCTCGTTCTGATCGCCGTCTCAGCTGTCCGGGGTGGACCCTGCTTCTCTCGCGGGCGTCTCCAGTGCGACGTGCGGGTGGGTGGGCGACCGTTTGGGTTCAGCGTTCAGGATTCGAGCTATTCGCGTTTATCTGAGGTGCGGTTCGAGGGGTACTGTGAAGGAAACCCTCGAGGCACATGCCTCCACGCTCCGTGGGGAACTTCGGCGCACGCCGACCGGTTCGCGCGACGTGCGCGACGTGCGCGGGAGTCGCGCCGACAGCCTTCCGATTCCAACCTTCGTCGGACGGCACGACTCATGCGGTGGCAACCCCCCTTCGTCATTCGGCGTTCAGATGTCCAGGTGAGTGTGCAGGGCAGGGCACATGCAGTGCCGGTGACCCGCGCGATCGAGGAGAAGCTTCTTCTGGTCGACTGTTCCGCGAACACGGGGATCCACAGTAAGTCCTCGAAGCGCGGGGACTCCTCAGGCTTGCGTCGATGGTGCCAATGGTGCTTGAGCATGTAAGTATCTCTGTACATCGCTGCGACGGTACGGACCTCTGAATTGTACTGCTGGAACACTTACGATGTTCTCCGCAGACGTTCTCCCGAAGCGCGGACATCCATTCCAGTTTACTTACATCTGGAAGCTGCGCGATGTCGCACATCATCACGGCTCCACGCCGCCACCGCAGCCGCATGAGTATGACGTCTCTATAACCACGCCTATGGGGGCGGCGGCCTCGAGTCTCTGGAAGGCTCGTCCAAAGGATCCAATGCATACCCCGAACGTCATACACACGGTAAGGATGTGAACGAAGCGCACACCTGCGGGATAGGCGTGTAACGTGTAACCCCAGCAGGAACACGACGGCCTTCCTACTCTGATCGTCGTTCTTTCGCTTTTCTACTGGCGACACGGAAGGTGTTCCCATGACCGTTCCGGAGGCGAGCAAGGCTCGAGGCGTCCTCGTCCTCGAATTCGACTCCTTAAGCGCAAGCTTCGCTGTTCGTCGAGGATCGGAATCGGAAGCCCCGTGTGCGCAGACGGGTCTTCGTGGTTACACGCATAGGAATCCGTGCATGGTGGCCGAGCTCGCGCCACCCGGTCCTGTGACACAGGCAAGTCTGGCGGCTGCGTCATGGTCGTTGGAAGCTTTGTCCTCTGAGCGATCGGCGCGTTCTTCGACGGATCTTTCGTGTATAGATCGTTTGCGGCGAGTACGAATCGACGACGTCAAGGCCAGCGAGCACGCACTTGTCGAGTGAAACATGGACCACTGCTGCTGGGAATCGCTAGCGGGTCCCGCTAGCTCGAATGGAAAGCCGCGCGTAATACGGAGCCCTAGGTGGCGTCAATTTCTCTCGTCCTCGTCTCCACTTGGCACATTTTATAATCCCTGCTCTGGCGGTACTAGGGTCTTGTTTCGCTTCATTCACCAGCCCGAGCGGCGCCTAGATCCATGTTCTGGTCAGTGTTCGTTCTTCGAGACGCAAATCGGAAAGCGTGTTCATCGCCATCGGTGCTAGCACGACACCCATCCTGATCGCAACATGACGCACAACACAACAAACCGCCCGTCGGTGCCCGCGCGCTCAGGCTCTCCTCCGGGTACCCAGCACTGGCACTCCGTGGTCGTATGACCCTCTTTTCGGACGTCATACGTCATGAGCCCGCTGCGGGACCCATCCTGACATGTCATCGTCATGCGGGGGCCAAGGAGGGAAAGGAGGAGGAGGCGCGCAATGATCGGGGTTCCTCCTTCCCTCGCGCTGTTCGCCTAATTTCCCCGCACATCGCCACCGACCAGCCCGGACATGCGGGGAAGAGGTGGCTTTTTTTTACGCTCGAGCTCGAGCGGCTCACATGAGGCGCGCTAGTGTCTTGCGGGACTGGATGTGGCGTGTCGTTTGACTTACACGCGTTGATGATAAGTTGTCGTTGATGGGTTTCCGTACGTACTAGTACGCGGAGGCCGGACTCGGACCTTGGGGAGGGCGGAAGTCTCCGTGATGCACCAATATATGCATGTTGCGTTTCTGTGCCATCGTTGTTGGCACTTACAGGCAGAGTTGAGCTATCGTGCTGGTGCATACTGCCTCGCCGTGTTGATGCACGTGATATTCGCTACTAGACAACCGGGACTTGAACGAGTTTGAACGACTCTTTTTAGTTCCGTCTGCCCCTGTCTGCCCCCGGGTTCGAGCGCAGGAATTCCTCTCCGTCGACAAGTGCTCGCCAGGAGACCCTATCCACGGTCGACCATCCATATCTGTGCAACGACAGGCTGGCCAAGTTTCCCCTGATCATCCCCCGCACCTAGTAGTAATACCTCGCTGCTACTGTTAACTTCCCTACAAGTTGCGAGCCTGAGGAGCTCCCCTATTCAAACGGGACCATTGGTCGTATGTCCACAGCTCTCATTGCATATTGACTTCCAAAATAACCGCCTTGGAACCGACAGTCCACTTCGTCACGCCCATCTTACCAGGATCGCCTCATCAATTCGTGTTGCGTCGGGACGATCACGATGATCGAGGGAACTAACGAAGGGTCAGATGAGGCTCAGGTGAGAGTATCGCTACAGTGAGTTTCGCTGGTCCACTTTCCCATTGGTGCTTCTCTGACATGGCTCGGTCCGCTAGACTGATGCACACCTGCCTGCCCGTCGAGCTCTCCAGCAAAATATTCATATATGTCTCCAAATCGCACGAGGGCCGCCTTTCTCGGGGGGGTTATCGACAGAAGGGGTGGCTCATGCTCTCCGAGGTCTGCCGAGCGTGGCGTGATATCGTCCTTGGAACATCCGTTCTCTGGGCGGAAGACATTTGTCAGCTCCCCTGTTCCCCGACCCTCTCCTTCGAACGCGCAGGAACTGCGCCGTTAACGATTCTCATAAAATACGACCAGAGCCACGCCATGCTATCCTTTGTGTTCAGGTCAGATGTTATCGCCCGCGCTCGGAGACTCACTGTTTCCTCAAATTTTGGCTACATCGCGACCAAAGTCGCACCCAACTTCCCGTTCTACGACAAATTGTTTTCGGTGCTCTGCGAGAAATCCCTCCCCATGTTAGAAGAGCTGTTCGTGACTGAGGAGGACCATTCAAGTTCGCAATCTTCAGATGCTCTTGCCATGCATACTCTCGGCGGATCCAGGCAACCGTTCATCGCCAAACAGCTGCAGCGGGTCATGATGTACGGAGTCTTTATTCCATGGTCTACATCCACCTCGTCAATATCATCGCTGTGCATGGGCATGTTTCCCACCCCCACGTCCGATTCCCTGGACCTGCTCCTATCCATTCTTGACCTTTTGCCATTGCTTGAGATACTCAGCCTTTCCCGGGTGTTGCCCGACCTGCCAGACCCCCTCTTGACGCACAGACGCCGACCTGTCTCTCTACCCAGACTCCGCAATTTGCGCATGGAACAGTACAGTTCTCTGCCTGTCGCCGCGCTCCTAGGCGCGCTGAATATTCCGCCTTCCGCGATCCTTGGCCTGTGGATTTGGGGTTGGATTCAGAATAGAGACCGCGGGCCTCGGGCCCCCATGCACCGCGCCCTCCGTATGCTTGTCGCAAGCGTTGGGCGAATCCTGCACGACGCGGACTCGAGCGAGGCCGGCCCATTTGTCGGGATGTCCATAAAATCACGCTGGACGTCCTATGACATGTCCCATGGCAACATTGACGAGGGCAACATTACATTCTGGCTCCCAAAACCAACAACGGGATGCGCTGGGGATGCCTTGAAGCCGTTCGGTAAGGAGTTTGACACAGACTTCCACGTTAGCGTCAATTCGAAGATCCACACATCGCTCGAATTCCCGGATCACGACTCAGACGAAGGCCCTACGTGTATCCGCGTCCTCAAAGTCTTGGACGAATTCTACCCCTTGTCCGCCATCGAGGCGATCAGGATTGATTTCCGACAGCCTTTTGCGTATAAGGATTGGGTGAGCTTCCTGAAGCGAATGCCCAACGTACGAAGGTTGTATGTTCACGGCGACTATGAGGGGAACACATGCTCTCTTTGGAGTGTTCTCGGGCGGTCCGTCGCAAGTGATACAAGCGGAAGTACAGACAACGTGCTCTTTCCCTGTCTATCCAGCATCTTTATCGACACACGGGAGACCCAGGGAAGCAGCCCGTTCTGGTTGGCTCTGCTGGGCATGCTTTTTCGTCGAGCCAAGGCTGGTAACGCTGTCCAATTTCTGCGGATCGACGCGAGCTGGGATAATGCAGAACCGCTGAAGAAGTGCCAAATTCAGAGACTTAAGGACTTTGTGTCCTCGTTCGAATGTGAGCTCTATTTCTTCAAACCTTTCCTTGCTACATTGGCACACCCCTGTGCTCGACTCAGCTGGCTGACGGAACATGTCAACGTACAGATGAAATTCATAATTGGGACGTCGATGAAGATACTGAGTCATCGGCCTACTCGTTCTCGTTGAGCCGAGAATGGGATGATTCCAACGCATTTGAAGCGCGCCTTCCCCCGCTTTCCTTGGATTCGGACGTAGAGGCCCTGTCCAGTGACGGTGAATGGAGTGACGGTGGCGATGATGACGACGGCGACGGCGACAGCGAGTAAGTAGTTCGACGAGAAAACGATTGTGAGGGGAGACAACTTATGTATCTATGAGCTTTTGCAAGACAGGTAAAGCATAGTCGTTAGAGTATAACAATTTGCCGTTTATTTAGAAGGAGAAGAGAGGTAAGTATTAGGAGGGGCGTCACCAGGCGTCACCTAGGTTTGCAATTGGATCAGTCACTGAGTCAGGAACTCCGAGGAGGACTTTCAAGTCTCCGAATCGGGCCGGATCGGCAGATGCCGGTCGTTCTGCGACTCTGACAGAAAATCCGAAATTTCCTTACTACTCTCTGCTTCCTCTTCTTTCTACCCCCGCAACTTACAATCACCGTTGTCCTCGCTCACACACGGAAATGAACGCCTTGATTCTGAATGGAACATGGATCGCTGAGTAAAGTTTAAGTTGGAGATTTCTACTTGGCGGCCGCCGATTCGGACAAGTTGCGGCAGTGACAGCAACTGAAGGACATCCAGTGAGTCTTGAAGGTTGAAGCTTAGGATGCATTACCTGACTTACATGTACAGCGATGCACATGCCCAACGACGCTTCGGATAATCTGGTCACTTTGCACAATACAGCCTCAAAACCATCGCGCTTTGCAAACATCGAAGACTTCCCAAGCTTCCATCGAAGAATACTCATTCACAGGACTAGACCTCTCGTAGGCCCGCTATGCCCACTTGCTGTGCGGCGACCAAGCGGAATCGATATATGCTATTGTTCCGACACGGGAACCGAATGCGCATGTACGTCAATATTTGGTTCGGAGGCGAGCATGCTAACTGGGATATACGGCAGCAGTTCCTTAACCCCGAGTAGGGAAGCGCAGGTCAGGGCGAATACTCGAGCCCTCGTATAAATCTCGAGAAGGTGGTGGACGCAGGACCTCCGGCCTTCCCCCTCCCCACTCTCCCCCTGCGCGAAGGTCAACGCTGGCTATGGCAGACAACTCTACCATACTCGATGCTCCCGTGCCCAGCGAGACCCTCATGCAGTACGTAACCCCACACTTTTGAACACACAACGTTCTCATTTGGCCTTAGAGTAGGCCCGATCGTACGCTCAGTCGATCGCTCCGATTTCATCAGTCTAACCTGTGTATGCTTCAGCTCGTCGGAGCGCTATTCTCGTGGATGTTATTCGGGATCTCGATTGTCCAGCTCTGTGCGCTCTTCTCACCTTGTGCTGCTCCTTCACCCCCTGATCATGCTTTGCAGATATATACCATATCTCGTTCCCTCGAGAACGATGGACGATCCAAGCATCAGGTCTGTTCTCGTGCTCGTCACCCCTCATGCCTTCCCTGACAAGCCATTTAGTGTACATCATCTTCGCGTTGGATATCTTCCAAAGCGTTGTCGCGTGCGCGCTGGCATGGAAGACACTTTGTTCCGGATGGGGCCGGCCAGTCAATCTCCAGTTCCCCGGGTGGACGTTCTCCGCAATACCGTGCGTGTCCAGCATAGGTGTGCTTTCGCTTCTGCACGGATGCGGGACGGGCGGTGCTGATCGATGCTTTATCAGTCGCGGCATGGGTGCAGATATTCTATGCGTGGCGAATATATCAGCTGGGAAAGTGGAGGGTCATTCCGTGCGTTATCATCATGGTGAGCCCTACCCGGCTGTGGTGATTTCGTTTCGATTGAGTTTTGGCTAGGTGGCTTTGGCGCAGCTGAGCGCTGCCAACGCTATCGGGATCTCTGTATGACTATGCACGCTTCCTCCACTGTCGTGCTTTGTCTGACACCTGTCTAGTTTGTGTCGCTCAAGGATATCGTTCGTTTGCATGATAAGAGAATGTATGCGCGGACGATCGTATGTGCACTTTGTCGCCGAGAGATGGCCAAATGTTAAATAACTTGACTTTGGTACATAGATATGGTTGGGAGGCGGCGCATTCACTGACCTGGTGTGTTTTCTACACAATCCAAGCTATGTCATCAGGCTCATGGTCATCCACAGGTCATCACGGCTTCCATGGTATATCTGGTGCGTTCATCTCGTCACAGTGTGTCCACTGCAGCTCATATCACGTCAGCTCTACTCCGCGAAGAAACGGTCGCATACGTTTGAGCGAAGCAGTCGGATGATAAACCGCCTCATCCGCATTACAATGGAAACAGGAGTGGTGTGCGCCCTATCCGCAATTCTGGAGCTCGGGTTCTTCCTAGGAATGCCGCACAACAATCTACACCTCCTCATGTACGTCCCGCTCCGCCATTTCCATCACTTTCGTTTACTCATACCATGTGCCCCATAGTGCGCTTATGTTAAGCAAAAGTATGCCCACCCTTTCCTGGCAGAAGAAACACGGCTGACACCGAAACAGTTTACTCGAACACGCTGATGACGTCGTTGAACTCGCGCGCCATGTCCTCAAGTCGGCGCTCTCAATGCACAACGACCAGCTCAATCGGAGGCAGTGGGCCTTCCACAGGTGCATTGGGCCCGCGATCGATCGAGGAGGGGCTTCGACGCGCAGTGATTCATATATCGCAGCATACCGAGGTGGAGCTCTCGCCTTCGCCGCGGTCGCCCAGGGAGAGCAAAGTTGTGAGTGTGTCTTCACTCTCGACTTGCGCGGTGCTAACGACCGTGTGTCCCTTCGGCTCTAGATCCTCGATCTGAACGAAATGCAGATGCTCGGATCTCTCTCCAAGAACCACAGTTAGGTGGTTTGCTACTTCCGTATCGGAAGGCGTTCTTTTTATACCCCATTCTTTTGTGTGATGCGATTTTGTTGTACGCTTTTACAGACGATGAACCAGACTCGGGGGGCTCACCGTCGATGTTTGTACAATGTGTAACAACGTGTATAACAGCTCGGAAAGCTCTGGTATCCTGAGATATCTGTTCATACTGGCTACGGTTGTGCCAACGGCCTGAGTGCCTTGTGAAATGTCGAGGCATTGGGTCTAGTAGACCGACTTTAAAGTGGGTGCCAACGGTCGGTCAGCCTGGCCCTTAGTCACTCTTGTCCTCAACGGCCGCGTAACTCGATTAGCTGGTTTAGTGGATCTCCGTGAGCTTGCACCTGTCTCTATACATACTACTAACGCAGAGCACTTCAAGGAGCTTTCCGCGACCGGCCATGTCTTGCGCGGCAGCATGGACTACTTAGCCTGTTCGAACTGTAGTCGTACTCATCAATACGGATCTGTCGATATGCACCGCTGGGCGCGTCGATGGGAGCACGGTCCCTTCTCGGGTTTACATCTTTCTGGGTTTTGCTCTTGCTCTGGCGCGCGGTTCCTGCACGTGGATTCACGTGTATCCTGATATCAACTTTGGAAACTTCCAGCACCGCGGGCGGAAGTCCATTTTTTCGGAGTCGAAATGCATTCGAAACGAGCGACGAAAGTACAAATACCAATTGTGTTTTTACCTGGACAAAACATAGGTTCGGAACAAGCCGCCGTTCACAGCCCACTTCGCTCTCCGCTTCACTCCTGTGAAGGGGCTTGCTGCAGGGTCCGAGAATAAAGGGAGTCCATTGGGACACTGTAGCGTACTCTTCGTCACTCCGATCCACTATATTATATGGGCAATATTAATCATCGGGTTCGACTCTCAAAGTCTCCCAGCCACACCATGATGAAAGTTGAAGGCTTTGATGTGATACATGACCAGAGATTACCCTTAAGACCGGAATATTTTGAATGGCCTGTCAAATATTCATTTGATGCACACACTGTGGGATAATCTACTAGCATGGTAACTTCAACACCCTCTCGAGACTCGTCGTATTTTTGAAGCATCACGGTGCGTCGGTGGATGTACGATCATAAGATCCTGGCCCCGATGAACGCAAACACGTACTTGGGATGTCACATGCATCGGTGGCGCCGACGCTGCTGAGTGTCGAAAGTACACGCGAGCTCGTGCCGTTGATTTCGAGGAAGAGACCGAAGAGGAAGGGAAATAGATTGGTTGTGCTGTCCCGCACGAAAGCCATCACACTGATCACAAGTGCAAGTGTCTGGGCCGGCAAACATTAGAAAATGACTGAACATAGCGACAGAGAGCACGCACAAATATACCAGGGTTCCATGTAAAACCCTTGCTCTTCCACTCTGCGCCGGTTTCACCCATGAACTCGGCCGTCTCACCTCCGTCTTCGCCCTCGCCCTCGTCCTCGTCCCCGTTTCCTGCTCCCCACTCCGTCAGGTTCATCTTCGTTTTCTGCGCCGCAGGCCTTGCTGCCAGACCCCGGCGGCGCATCCTTTCGAATGCGACACTCCCGTCGCCATTTTCGGTACTCGTTCGGGGCCATCATGAACAGCATGAGCAGGCTGCATAGGAACGAAGCTATAAGCTCGTACTTGGCCGCGATAAGTTGATAGTGAGCTTCTTGTCGTCCATTGACGCACGACGCGACGCAAGCCGCTGCTGAACGACGCGTCGTAGATTGTGACGGTACGTGCCGCGAATGCATTACTCAATGTAACGCAGCGTGACTCTCTTCACCCAACTTTGCAGGCAGACTTGTCGGGCCGTGACCAGATGTGACCATGGCGGTTTGAGCAATCCAATGATCATTGGGCCACCAAAAAAGGGGGGGTAAATCGGAAGTATAGGTAAAGATATTTAAAATGATATGCGGATGTAAAAAGTGCCAATTGAGGACGGGATGAAGGAGCTAAAGTCGACAGACCGAGTCCATGCTTTTCGCGTACTCTGCAGCAAGCCCCTCTGCGAGGTGCCCGCGGGATGCGGCCCGGAGCAAGGGCTTGCTCCGAACCTAAGGTAGGCCGCATTCAAAACCGCACCCTTCACGTGCCGGCACGTGCTGTCACGCTCAGCGCGGCAGGAGGCCCAAGGGTAGCTAAGTCGATGAGTTAGCAGCAACACCTTGAGCAAAAACAGCACGTAATGAGGATGGATGCAAGCTTATCATGAGTAATAAGTGGAATGGTACAAAAAACACGGCAAGAGGAGAGCTTGATCAGAGCAAGTTCTCCTCACTGGCTCGGCAGCAGTGTGCACCTCCAGTGCTTCCACCGAGTTGGCACACTCATGAGCGCTTGAGCAGAGGCGCTGCCGTATATACATAGCGAGCTACAAGAATGGGTGGTCCTGCCAATACCACAACTGTGAGGCATGTGGGGGTTGGGCTCCTGTGGCCACCGTCATCTATATCCTGCTCAACAGACCCTACCATCATGGCCCCCGAGCAACAACCGGGCACTGGGTGCAAATCCCCCTTTTGAATGGTTGAAATAGTTGACAAATTTTGATTAAAAGGCAGCCAGTTTTTATCCAATTTATTGCAGGTTAAGTTAATGCAAATATGTTAAATGAAGGTCACATGTTTCCAAGGTGAAAAAGTGGATGGAAAATCATGACTATCTTTTAAGCTTTGGCTCCCATTATCCTGAAATATGCCATCAGTTTGATTACAATATGCTCTGATACAATTTCAGACTAAATTGAGGAAGACATGAATTGGTGCGGGGTAAATCTTTCACTACTTGGGACTACAAGGCTGTTTTTATTCTCCAATCTTCTTTGCATAAATTGTAGAGGAAGGGAAGACTTTGTCCAAGTGGGTTTATCATTGGAAAAGATCAAGCAATGTCGAGAACTTTGGACACCTCTTGTTACCAAGATGCTTCAAGGTTTTGGGGCAAAAATGACCATGGGAAATTGTGAACAGGAAGGATGGCTAAATGATCATATTTTCCTTGCCTATTGAAGATGGAAAAGGCACAATACTGAATGTAGCATACCTCATCCCATATTCTTGTAATATAAGTAGAAGGAAAATTGAAGGATAAAGATTGGAAAGATGTAGATGTCTACCCACTTCGTTCCAGCATGTTATGCGGGTGGATCATTGCAGATGGATTCCTACACCATTTTTCCCACCGAAATCATGATGGAAATAACCTCAAGGTTTCCATACTGTTCAGAGAAGGAAATTGAAGACTAAACGTGAAAGAACTTACAAATTTGGCGCAGCCAATGATTGAAAAAGGTGTGGATGATCATAACCATTGATTTATGTTGTACACGGGATTAAACGGAGGAGAAATCATTGACTTCTCAACCGACTCGGTGGTCATCTGTTACATCGGCAGAAAGCATTGGCTCAGGATCTGGCTCCTCGATGACCCGCGCGTGCACGGAGGAGCTCAAGCGCAGGGGGTAGGACAGAGGGCATGCCGGAGGCGGATGCGAGGTCGGTCACTATGATTCGAGCGGAAGGAAGACGCGGATGGAATGCGAGGTTGGCCTAGTCTCCCAGAGGCAGACGAGATAATTCGTCAACACTTCTCGGGCTCAGGATCCGGTTGGCCCACCTCGCGCACGTACTGAGTGTGACACTTTTCCCGTGCCACAGCCGACCATTCTCTCTGAATCTCCACCTGCCTCCTCCCCCATTCGTCATCGTATCACCTCCCGACCTTGCCTCTCCCTAGACGTGAACCTGGCCGCGCCGTACCCCGTCCTTTCACCCCCATTGGCCATGCCCGTCGCCCGCGCCCGCCTCCTACCACATCTTCTCGTCGACCAGCCCCTTCCTGCCTCCTACACGCGGCGCTCCCAGTCCCCCTCACGAAACGATAGCACCCATATTCACGCCGTGGCGACGTCATGATAGGGAGGAGGAGCACGGCACGACCGTGCGGACGACGTCCGTGTTCTGGATACTGAAAAAGTGAGCTTCTCAGGCCTTTCGAAATGTCGAACGACCCGTGCTTACCTTCGGTTTTCAGGTCCCCCCTCCCAACGAAGCGAAGACGTGGCAAAGCCAGACCTCGCGTCACGTCCCCACGCGCATGCCGAACGTTCTCCCCGCTCAACTCCCGTGCCCCCAATGCTGATGTTCGCAGCGCAGAACGCGTGCTGCGGACACAAAATTGCGCCCGCCCGAACCGCAAAAGTTCGAGATATTGGCCCTGCGGAGAGCAGCTCACAAGGAACGAAACCCGCGTAGACGTCGTGCATAGTCCCCGTGACTGTCGTTAGATGCATTCATTATTCGAAAGGAAATGGAGTTGCTTACCGACGGTTTTCTTCCAGGTTATCCAGGCCCAGCGACGAGCGCCCCGCCTCCCACCAAGGGAATGAGAAGAGTGTAGGCGGGGTGTGGTTCACCGTCGCAGAATGAAGGGGACGTCGTGTTGACGACGTTGCGGGGGAGAGGAGCACGGCACAGCCACGTGTACGAAAACAAGGCCTGGGAGATAGAAAGGTGAGAGCGCGAGCGTGAAGGCGGGGTGCGCACGCTCACCTCTTTGCTTCTTCCAGGCTCCGCGTTTCCCTGCCACATGCGCGGAACACGTCGGTCGCGTGGAGAACGTGAAGTGGAGAGAAGGCGGAGTGAGCGCGCGGGCAACAGGGCCTACAACGTGCCGCACGCATTGGACATATTCATGAGGGACGGTGGTGAGTGTTTACGATGCTGACGAGACGCCCAAGACTCACCCTTATCCCGCTTCGCAGACCTCGTCGCCAATCCTCTCCTCCGTTCCATTAGCCGGGAGCGGCACGCTGGAGGACGCGTCCAATGGTTTCGATCCAGGAATCCGCATTGAGTCCGCGCCGCGCCGCGCATTGGTCGGAATTGTAGAGTTAGTTGTGGCTCCAAGGCGTCGATATCGGAGCAGGACACGAGAAAAGAGACGAGTTGCGAATGAGGGGTGGGCGATGGGCGACGGGCGATGGACGATGGACGATGACGCGAGCCGGCGGCGCGGGAACTTTGGCGAACTTGGTGCGCGCGCGAAACACTTGAACTTGGTGCGGCGCGCGAAACACTTTCCACATCTCACACCCTCGCAACTTTGGACATTCCATCGTCTTGTCTCATCCGTCTTCGACATTTCCTCGATACACTACTGTTTCGGTCAGTGTGGGATTTATGGTGAATAATGCTAGTGCTTACCCTTTAATCCAGATGCCCAGAATCAGAATCCCCAGCTTCATGACTCCTGCGAAGAGATATGCCGCCTGTATGGTAAAGGTGAGTATGCGCAGCTAGTTTTGGAACGGTGGGCATACTAACCTCTTCGTTTATTCGAAGACCGGTGCTTTGCGCTCGTCGGGGCGCTTCGACATCGACATGAGCTTCGCCCTTCGCATGGCGTACGGCGAGACCTTCAAGGCAGGCTGTGAGGTCAAGATCAACAAGGATGACATAGTGCGCGCGAAAGGCATCGCCGAGCGTGTCTGGGAGATGGTGTGGGGGAAATTGGGTGGCGCAAAATAGCCGCGTCGGATGGTTAGGCTGGTTGGCTAGAGTGGCTACGCGTGTCCCGTCGACTCTTCAAACAAATATATGTTGGCCGTCTATATCTAGAGTACGTGTGGCCGTGAATAAGAGATCAATCCCGCAAAAAAGGAGGACCGACGGAAGGAAACGCACCCAAACTCAAACACTCTGAACGAGCGCATGCTTCTGGCCGATCTCCTCCATCGGACTGCTGGCTATCGGTCATCATTTCGGTACGCATTCAACCTCGAGCGTACGCACCAACGCTCGACACCGAACAACAAAACAAACCCTTCAAGTGTGCACCCTCTGCTGGACCCCTCGTAGTTTCTCGACATCAAACTTGATCTTGAGCGAACCTCCGTGGAGTGATTTGACCGCTTCTTTTTTGCATTTGTCGGTTTCTGCTCTTCAAGTGTCACGTTGATGTGCGTTGTGGCTTTCTCTTCGGGCTGCTTTATGTTGATCGTCCTTAGGGTAAGCATAGCATGATGGAATGAAAATAGAAATATATTTTGGTTGTGTGAATATATATGCAAGCGTGAATCTGGAAGAGGATTAGCAGAAGGAAGGAATGAATTTCGTCCTTGCGCGGCTGGGCCACATTTGTTGCCTCGCAACTTGCATCCACCGCGGCATGTTCGAGGATCTGGATCTTGGGCAGGCAAGCGAACGTAATACGGAAGGATGTACCGACGTCCATGCGGAAAATAGGCATGGCGAGCGAGATGCGCTTGCAGACGGCAGTCTCGTCAGCGGAAGCGGAGTGTGGGTTTTCCGGTGAATCTCCCTATTAGGCAGATACGTTGAGCACGATGGGCATGAACAAACGGGGAGACATACTTCTTGTAGCATACGAAGGGATTGCTGCTCTCATTTTTCGGGATGGTGATGACATAGCAAGGCTTTTATGCTGATGTGGGCTTCCTCATGCAATCCGAGCGACGCATACGGCGGAAGTTTTGGGAACGACGGCGCAGAAGACAGGAACGCGGCCTTGTTTGGCGACGCCAGCTGCACCCATTATGGGCACGAACAGTAGGGAGGCCAACGCTGGTGTGGGCCACCGCGCCACGCTAGGCAACATCCCCGCAAGCCGCAGCCGCACCTGCTCGCCATCCTCACCATCATCAGGAACAAACACATCCTCGCGTAGTCCATTGAACAGCACGGACGTCGCGCGGTCCAGGCAGCGTTGGAAGTTCGCAGACGCGAACACGTCCCGGGTCTCTTCGAGCAATGACGTAAAGGCGAGATCGTGTGCGTCACCATACGATGGCGGTAATCCGCCCCGCGTCAGGAGATGAGCGACTGCCGAGGTCGTCGGCGGTAGGAGGGTAAACATAAAGCTGAAGAGAATGTCAGCGAATGCATGAAAAGAAGGGGTCTAAACACACACTTGATACGACGCCCGGTTCCCTCGAACGTAACCTCGTGCTCAACACGTCGAGGAACGTCGCTTATAAGCCGGTGCAGGTCGAGCACGCCAACTTTGCTCTTCAGAGAGACACTGTGTCGCGAAGCGAATGAGCCACCGGACAACGAGCAAGGAAGAAGTCAAGCACGCACTCCTCGAACACCTCTTCGACCCCCCTGCGCACGTGCTCGCCCACGTCCTTCCAGCCCCCGTTCAATATCCAGCAGCTAAGCGTGAGATAAGGTAGGGCTCATGCAGATCCATCCATGGTGACACGCGTGTGACCCCCGTGACCCCGCGCCAGAAGAGTGCGCGGCGAGCTGATAACTGCGAGCTGTGCGCGTCTCGGAAATGCACTGAAAACTCAACTCCTCTCGACTCTCAAACTTTTTCTCTAGAGTGCTCCCCATTTTTTGTCGGGGACGTGAACGTCTTGGGATAATAGGAAGTCGATTTTTCAAAATGTGCCCCGTTGAATTGCCTTTAGATTTACACGCAAATGTCCGTCACGTTGGATGGATCTGCATGAGCCCTACCTTACTTCCACTCTGTCTCCGCGTCGATGCCCTCGCGCCACAGGTCGTCCTTCTCCCATTCCTCGTCCAAGTCGAGCGCCTCTATGTCCGCTAGGGCCCGGTCCCGGGGCAGGCTGAAGAAGAGGGAGGCGATGGACGTTTCAAGTTGTTCTCGAGCTTCTTCGTCTCGCTCTAGTTGCACTATTGAGTGCACGTACTTGTATCGCCCCAGGAGGGAGAGTTGGACGTGTGCGAAGAGGGTGAGGAGGGCGATCGAATATACGACGGTGAGCGTGCGCGTGACGGCTGGGAATATAGTCAGAACGGAAGGCAAGAAGAGCGATGAAGTGCGCACCAAGCATCTTGACTTCTCTCCAAAGAGAGGCTTTCGATTTTGTGTTGAGACTTGCCTGTGAGCTGGCCATGTCGGCCTTGTCGTTCGTCAGCGCTTCAGCTGGCACGATGACCGGGAGAAAACGCACCGCTGACGAGTCGCCATTGCTGCTAACGGCGGAGCTGCTTACGCCGGACTCGGTACCCTCTGCCGATGGCGTTGCTTGCAAGGGTGGGTGCTGGGGAGTTGGGTAGGGAGGTTGTATTAATGATTGAGAAGATTCGCCGACCCAGCTGGAAGTCCGTGAGGGGTGAAGGAGCCTCTTCTAGGGCGGAGTACGATAGTACAGACGCAGAGCCGTTGTCGGATACTGCGTCGCCCTCGTGTACGAACTCGACACTCAACGCCAATGAGGCCTCTCAAGGTGGGTTATGGGAATGTGTCGGAAGCTCCAAGTGCTCGGACGCGGATAGTCTCTTTTCGCGTGATGCCTTGAGAAGAGACTGGAGTTCTGCGGTGAGGCCCTCAACGTCCATGTCGGTGAGGACATTCTCCGCGAGGATCATGACGAAGCGTTTCGGTGCCACGGTCAAGAGACATGAAAGGCGTATCAAAGCGTAAACCCGCGCTCGACGCACAAAAGTGATATCGAGCACAGGTAAGAAGGCGGAAAGATGGAACGTGCAGGGGAGGAGCCTGGAGGAGCGTTGAAGCTTGAGGCTTGAGGCTTGAAGCTTGAAGCTTGAAGCGCGAAGGGACTTGTGCGTCGCAAAATCTCGCGTGTTTGGTTCTGTTTACGCCGGACCGACGCGCCGGAGCGCGCACGGTTTGTGGCTCTCAAGGCGCGGTCTCAACCACTGAACGCAGGGGCGCGAGAATGAGAAGACACAGCTAAGTTCTTTCCTACGCAGTTTTTTCGCTTCTTAGTGCTTGGATGGGGACTGCGCGGACCCTTCATGTAAGTCAATCCTTACAACGCCTTTGCGACGAGCCAAACCTCCCGGACCAACGAGACTAACTAACCACTGCAACGCGCGAACGCGCGCGGCGGCCTGCGGCGGCGCGAAGCCGCGAACCGTGCGTCAGTCCAGCGTAAACAGAACCAAACAGGCGAGATTTTGCGACGAGTTTCCGAGTTCTTCTTCCACTGCCAGCTGCCCATCCTTTTCCTTTTCCTCACCAACGGCTCACCCAAAGCCTCGCATCAATCCGTGCGCACCGACCACAATGGGCTCACATCCACTTCAACATGAACCTCGCCCCTTTGTCCAACGCTGATGCATCTCTGTTCTGCACGCGACAGCTGTTCTCTCGCGTCCAACGACACCCCCTGAAGCCAGAGCACTTGAACCCGGTTTCCAGGTGAGCACATCCGCTTCTCCTCTCCCTCCTCACCCTCCTCCTCCTCACCCTCCTCTCCCTCCCTCCGCCTCGTTCAACGCCCGCGCGCCCGTCTCGACGTCTCAAAGCACACGAGCCCGCTTCGACACCCATACTCCTTCCCCAGCCATCCACGTTGCCCGCTCGACACCCATACTCCTTCCCCAGCCGTCCACGTTTAACGGCGCATCCACCTTCCGCGACACCCTCGACCTCGATCCCTTCCCTCCGCGCTTGCCCTCCTATCGCCCCTTCTTCCGTGTCCGCCGGCCTCACGCACAACCGCCGCTGCTCGCGCATCGCGCAGCTACGTGGGTTGGGCGTGTACGCGCTGCGCAGCTACGTACACGTGCTCGGGGTGTGGATGTGGGCGTGGAGGCGAAAACGGGGGCACGAAGACGGGGCTGAGTGGAAGCGCGGTGTGCGAGGGTGGGGGTATGTTGCGCGGGAGCAGGGGCGGGTTGGGTGAGAAGGCAGGGTTGCCCAAATGCATCTTGCGCGATGACGCCAGATGGGTCGGGGGCAAGAGTGTGTTGGGACCGCTGTCAGTGTGGGGATGGGGATTGGTGTGCGGGCGCCCATGTCGTTCAAATGTAGCACTTGTACGAGATCTATATAGCTATGTGAAAATCAGTGGGAGCATGGTAGGGATAGATTAATGTAATAAAAGTAGCTCTCGTCCCCCCTCTTCCCCCGGCCTCACAAGTCGTTGTCGATCTCGCGTCAATCCCACCAAGGTCTCAGAGCACGTTGCGCCTCGGGACTGCCTTCATCCCTCCGCATCGTTCCACAGCCCACGCACCTCTTTATCCTCAACCACTCGCTGCCACCCCATTTCATCTCGCTCCTCGATATCCCGCCACGTCCCGCTCCGCCCTTTTCTCGATCCTCCCATACCTTCACCATCTCGACCCCTCCACCCTCGACCTCTGCCCTCATGGCCCCACTCCCCGCCCGCCTCATGGACGTCGGCCCTCCTCGCCCACGCGTTCGTTATAATCCGTTGGCAAAGGGCGCGCGTGCTCACTTCCAGTACATCCCCCGTATGCCCTCTGGACCTGTTCAGCCCCCTCCAGGGTGAGCACCGGATCCCACAACGAAGGCAAAGTACTGACATTCCTTAGCACCGGCGCTCCTCACGCTGAGGTGTACGCAACCCCTACCGACGCCATCCAGCCGATTCAGCCGCTTGTCGACGGCGGCGGCTCTGCCGTCCCCCCCTCGGTCGTCCCCACCAGCGCCCCCATCCCCGTCCCCGTCTCTGCCACCACCAATCGCCGTCCCCCCATCGCCCGGGCGGCGATGGCCGTCGTTGGACGTGTCCGCCCCCTTTACCAGCGCATCCGCGCGCACGTTTAGAAGGTAGAGTAGAAAGGAGGAAGACCGGGGTCAAAGGTGAAAAACGGTGGTTGGTGAAGCTTGAGGGGAGATGGGGTATACACGAGTGGGTTTTATTGTACTTTCTTGTACGCCGTCGAGATTTTCTTGTACACCATCGAATCGTTCTCGCTTCCTGCTTGTTCTCACACTCCTCCTTCGGGGTCGTCTTCGATGCCTCCTGCGACGCGTCCAGCCATGCATCGCCTCGTTCACGGCAGTCTCGAGCTTGACCTTGTCACCACCCTTTCTCGGCCGTGTCGAGTTTGACGATACGAGGGAAACGTATGGGACCGCCCAGGAGGACAATCATCCTGGAGTTGCAGAGGACCTTCTCGACAGGCTCGAAACAGCCACCTACGCCTGCAATCGGTCATGTCCACGAGCTGCCGGCTCGTCCGCCACAAGAAATATCAACGGATTTCCCGCAAATGTACCATCGCCACCCATATGCTTGCTTGCAAGTTCATGGTCGGGACTACGCCGAGCGGTAGGGTTAGGGTTAGAATTGGACGATGAATGAACCAACCATTAATCAGAGTCCACTGAGAAGTATATTGATTTCTGCCTCGTAAGAGAATGTAAGACGGACTTCGGCTGCCCCCAACTGGGCCAAGACTCGAGAGATGTATTGTAGTTTGAGTACGCATGGTCCCAATCCTACCGAATCCTCGAGATGGCCGTATACGGCGTATTGTTTGTTTAGGCGTATAGACGCTGCCAAGCTCGGAGAGGTTTACTGGGCGCATCTTCAAAGTCCAGTAAGCAAACGCGAGAAAGAGGGCGTCGAACGTGTTCGACCGTTGGGTACCACTGTCACGGTATAGGACTTGAACGGTTATCAACCAATTAGATCTTGAGAAAGGAGCATATGCGTACCTTGTAGAAAGAACCACTTCCATGATGGCCAGCGCAGCTTTCAAAAATTGAGGAGCGAAGGTTTGCGAACGGGGCAAAGTGTGCGAGGTAATGACAGAAGTGCGTCCGATAACGAGCACTCGTCCACTTCTGGACCGGAGAAAGGTTGGCTAGATGCAGGCGCTTTGCCCTTGTCCCTTTTTTTTTCCGAGTTTAAAGTGTATTTGAGGCGGAGCCTATGTCTACACTATGTTCTAGATGTACGGTAGCTCATCAATGGATGTCCGTTTGCTTTTGGGATCGATGTCTCCGTGCAACGATCTCGTCCTCGCCTGGGCGAGGGCGAGATATCGTAGGCCTCGTAGAGGTCGTGAAGTGTTGGGGGCTTCTTGCGAAGTGAGCGCGAGGGCGCCTGTCCGGTTGCCCTTGTCCCTCTTCCTCTTCGGGGTGCGTGTAGAAACACTGACGTATTCCAAGTCGCCATCCGCACCGCCGTTCAGAGAGGGACGAGGTTAGGGGGAGGGACCGTGCTAGTTGCGGGGATCTCGACAGAGTCAATCTGGATCTTAGGAGCCTTTCTGCTTGCCTCGCCGTCGAGGCGCTCGATCTGGCGAACACAGGGGGACATGGCGTCAGAGGAAGGAAGAAACAACAAGGGCGGGTGAGCGGACAACGTATGGAGGGTCAGTAACGCACCAAACTCACATATCTCATTGCCTTCATTACCGTCTCCTCCTGGCCTCCGGATCTGGATCGTCAAAGGCGAGCATCAGTGGCCATCGTAGTTTCGGTCTGACCACATTTGCAGACGGAATTATGTCGATTTCGTGCGCGTATCTACAAGAAGTCAACAGGGAATCAGGATTCCGGCGTCTCATAACAATATGCCACTCACCTGCGTCATGTTGGCTATGCCAGAACAGGACAGACGGCATCGAGGACGCTCGACGTCTGCGAGCTGTTAAGGTCAGTAGTCGCATCGAAAGAAGAATCCTAGCCAGTGGTTTGTGTTCTGCTTGGATGGGGATCAGATCCCACGAGACTAAGCTCCTCGACGCGCATGGTGGGCGGGAGTGCAGGGTAATCCACAAAGACGCGAGTCCGTCAGGGGATTTAAATTGAAGACAACATCAGTACATGGGATGGCGACGGGGTGTAGGGTTACAGATGCGCTCAATCCTGTCATTCATCACTGGAGAAGATGATGAGACGACGACTCGCGTGCAGTGACAAAAGCGTAGCGCTCACCACTACGACCCTCGCCGTTGACTGGCCATCAGTTTGAGCAACCGTAAACCTCCCATTAATTGCGCGTCCCACCATTACAGTCGAGCCCCGCATCTTCACTTCCGGGACGACTGCATTTACTTGTGCGGCCCAGTCCTCGCCGGTCATCCACCCGAGTGACTCTTTGCATGCTAGCCTCACGTCCTTGACGGACAAGCTTTGCAGTCCGAGGTTGATCTCCGCGCGGAACCTCAACATGTCGACAAAATCTTCTTCTTTTGATCCCTCGAGCCCGACACCTCCTCTGGGGGAAAGAAAGAACAGTGGGATGAGAGGTCTGAAGTGCAACTGGTCTATCTGGAGACGCCGTAGCGCAGGTAGGAAGACAAATGTGTCATGGGACTTGTTTCTGCCCATAGCTGACAGGATGGACAGAGATGGCATTTTCACGATTGACAGTGCCTGCACGTTGCTGAACCTGGCCAATGCACGTCGCCATTGAGAGACCTCGTAAAATGTGGGAGAGGAAAGCTCCAGAACTTCTATAGAGGAAGCATCGAAATGCAACCCGATATACTGAAGTACGTCCACAGATAGCTCCGAGGTCTGATCCCGTCCATGCAATGTGATGTCGAGCAAGCACGTGAAGTCGCATGCGAAAGCGTGCGTCATTGCCAGGCTGGGGGAGCGCAGCCCATTCACGCGCGCGCAGAATCGTAGTCGAAGGATGTCAGAAATGTTGTCTTCCACAATCGAAAGGCCGGTGACAGGCATGTCGGGGCGTAAAGCTCTGGCGTGTGATAGCAGTTCTTGGATAAAAGTCAATCTGTGAATATGGGCCGCCGATGTGGTGTCGACGTCGCCAACGCCATCTGCCTCCCAATCTTCCGCGCAATCCACGCAGACGTCCACCATGGCAGTGGCGGGGACGATCAAATGGGCCCACAAAGCTTGACATCCCTCGACGAACCCGTGGGCCCGGAGCTCCGTGAGGTGGGGTAAGTTGACAATCGGTTCTCGACGATGCTCTTCCATCTCGTGCGGCGTCAAAAAGGGGACCGTTTGGATGAGACGTATGACCTGAAGCTGTGAAGACCCTTTGATTGCCTGCCACAACAGGCTCCAGGGGAGAGCCGAGGAGATTGACAGCGGGGGATTGTGGACGATTTCAAGATAGGTGAGGAGGGAGGAGGTGATGGGGATGAACGTGTTTGTGAGAGAGACATGACGAAGGAAGGGGGTATTCAATGTTGTGAAAGAACGTGATGGGCGGCTTGTCAGGCGAGGGCGCTGCAGCTCGACCACGAGTCGCTCGAGTGGTAGTGTAGATGGCCTTCGAAGCTCGTCAAGGATGTCCGAGTCCCACACCAATGGATCGTCGATGGGATCTACGATTTCGATCACTTTCGCCCGACATACGTTCTCCTGTGCAAACCGAATTGTGGCCAGGGGGACAAGGTCTCGACAGGTGTTCGTTTGGATAGTGATGGGCATGCTTCCCGCGCGGGCCAAAAGTTCTTCGTGGACCCACGGTACAAGGGTTACAACACCTGCCCAGAGCGCAGGGATACTGAGAAGGACGTTCCTTAGCTTGCGGCAAACGTGTCCGGTTTTGATCCAGCCCAAGCGGTCAGATCGCGGTTGATGCTTCTGTGAGAAGCCCCTATGATTGTGGGTAGAGGATAGGGGCCTTTTGGGAGGTGTAGGAGGGTTGATGAGGGCGACAATGGTCAGGATTTCGCCTAAGACCTCGGGGGGTACGGAAAAGAACGGAAGGCACGCATTACGTCGCGCTTTCAGCTGCAACAAGATGCCTTCAAGGCATCGAAGGCCGTCATTGATTTGGTCCGCGACCACGGCGGAGGAATGGCCCAGGAGGAGAGCCTGATCAATTTCGTGGATGCGCGCTCGTCCAGCCACGGCGAGCAGTCCATCGCTAGATCCGGCTACTATGAATGATACGCATGCGGCGAAAAAGGTATATAACGCACTAGGTCTTCAGGTCGACGGAGATTTCGACGTCACTCCTCTCAAGCATAGCAGTGATATTCGATTAAACCACTAGGTAGGGGGGAGGGGGGGCAGGGTGAGAAAAAATGGCGAGCGACAATGAGCTCAGATACTAGCTTTTTGAAGCTTCCCCAAAGGAAGAGCACAAAGCACAGGGTCTTGCCGTAGGTTATACAGACTTGTCGAATCGCCTTGCGACGGGGCATGCTTTGTTCGGGAAAATGATTACCGCATAGTAGGTGATACAAACTCGCCGAGTCGCCTTGCAGCGGGGCTTTGTTTGGAGAAATATTGACGGCACATGAATGCACATCTCAGGGCGAGGTTGAGTTCTCTCGGTACTATGCTGAGGAAAGAGGGATGGGAGCGACTCTGACGCACAAAAGTGAGATCGAGAGCGCTTGTCAAGAGGCAAAGTTGACGACGCGTTCGCGCGTTCAGCGGCACAATGCGTGACACTTGCGTTACCTCGCGTGACACGCGGGCCGCCGCGCGGGATTTCGCGATGCCGCCCAAGTCCACATGTTCCGTCTTGGACTCTTGGTTACGTCTTTCGCCCCTTCACGTTCTTGGTCTTTGGTCTTTGCACCTGCCTCTTTCGATCTCACTTTTGTGCGTCGAACGCGGCTTACCCATTGACTCGCCTTTCATGTTTCTCGACCGCGCCGAAACGCTTCGTCGCGCTCAGCTAATTGGGATGCTGTGTCGCCGAGGTCTCACGGAGGTGAGTTCGCAGCCTGGACGCAACCCACACCACACTCACCTCCATTAGCTTAACGTTGCCGTTCAAGCCGCAACCAGGCACTGTAGCTTGTTATCACGACATCTGAGGGAAGAAGGAGACGGTGGCTATCATCACCCGTGAGTTGATGGCCATACTCAGTGTGCCCACTCCAGTAGCGGCCGATGCTGGGCACGGCGTATAATGCCATACATGATCGTCATCATCTGTGTCCACCGGGTTTCAAATTTTAGGCCTTCTGCATTGCATAGCGATTTGTTCCCTATAGCTCAGATCAGTTGACGTTACCTTTCAGTCGAGGGTGATGCCTACCGACGTCGCTGGCGTTCCGCCCACGCAGCAGGTGGTTATGAACGGACACGCTTGAGGACGTCCCCGAGCCGCTCCGGCACCCAAACTGGGGGAAATATCTCTTCAGGACTGGGGGCTCTACGCCATTTGCGGGTCCCAGGACACCTGTATCGTATACATAGAGTACAGTACTTGTCGAACCTCACGTTTCGCGTCAAGCGTGGCTGTGCGAAGAAAGCAAACGCGAACAGACGTTGTGCCAGATCCAACCTTTGTCGCCCCTCTGTAGTTAAGTACCCCTGCCACACGACAAGTTTGGCCCTTTTTAGTTTTTATACCATGACCACCCAGACTTATATGTACGAGATTCAAACCTTCTTCAACACATTACCTCGCGATATATGTAATTCTATAACAAGTTGGCCCGAAACCTGCTGCGTCGCAGGCCGCGACACGCTGACGAGTGACGATGACGCGTGTCGCGCTGCGTCGCGCGTCGTCGAGCCCGGATAGTCTCTCGTAGCCAGACTTACATAAAACAGAAGACAATCGTTCTGTTTAAGACTGTTTTAGATACAGCCATCATGGTAGGCTCGGACCCAGCGGCTTCTTTTCGAACTCCGCAACCTCGGTTCAGAAACGGCTGGGCACACTCAAGGCACACTGGTCGGCCTTTTGGCAGGGGGCCAAGTAGTCTCGTTCCCGCCGTTAGATAGCGAGTTGTGCAGGGGTTTTTCAGCGGGGAACAGACTAGGGGCCAAGATCAGTTTCGACTTGGCGAAATTTCGCGCGTCGCGCGGGCTCCTCAGATTTCTTTCTCTCATCACATAGCATCCTCCGTTTCCAGACCTCTTCACATATGATGATATAGATGCCGAATACATGTCGTACACACTTTGATTACGTGAAAATATCCACAGTTGAAGTGTCCGAGAACTTCCTAATAACCCCCACCGCCTCCACACGAGCAAGCAAAGCCTGAAGCTGGGTTACGGAGTTCTGTTCCCCCTGTAGCAAAAAATGAGATACAGTGATAGTTAACCCAGGACAAAACCCGACCTTCCATGCCTCCTGGTCACTCGCTGGCGTCGTCCGTGCGCCAGTATAATCCCCGGTGGCCGAGTGAAACAGGTGCGGGTCATTGCCCAGGTCTTGCTATGCGAACAGATTATTTTGTATCATAAACAGCAGATCTTCGGGCATATTTGATACATATAGTCCGTGAGGTCTGTCGGGCTCCGTCAATGTTGACCAGTCGTTGAAAGATGCCCTACATTCAAAGTGTTGTCAACTTGCTCTTCCAGATCGGCCGTATGAGGCGGGCAAGGTACCATGCAAGGCCTTCTCTTCGACCAGGGAGAGCGTGACGAAGCGTTTCGGTGCCACGGTCAGGAGACATGAAAAGCGTATCAAAGCGTAAACCCGCGCTCGACGCACAAAAGTGAGATCGAGCACAGGTAAGAAGACGGAAAGACGGAGCGTGCACGGGAGGAGCCTGGAGAAGCGTTGAAGCGCGAAGAGGAGGTGCGTGAGTGGATGGTGTGAAGTGTAGGGGCGGGTGAGCAGGCGGAGGGTAGTAGTACTGCCATTGGGGACGGACGGAAGGTTACCGACGTACGAAAGTGAGATCGGAAACGCTGATGAGGGGGCGAACGAAAGTTCGCGGCGTTTAGCGCCATGCACGTGATCACGCGGCTCACCAACGCGTTTGCGCGGCTAAGCTTCTTTTTTCCTGCGCCCATCCTTGGTATGCCTGCAGTTGTCGATCTCACTTTTGTGCGTCGAACATCTGCTCCGTCCCTCTTATCTGCTCATGTCATCGTTCTCCGCTCCATTATTACCGCCTTTCTTCGCAACATCTCGCGCCTTTGTGTGTACTTCTCCAGACGAAATCAGCGCACCCCTGACAGGCCTGACCCCCCGATGAATCCAGCGTTCTTTATACAGCTTGTCCTTTGGAGTCTGCATACACGTGGCGCTTTGTTTCCGCGACCTCACTTTATGTGCGTCGACGAGCGTTCCATACCCAGATTGTTATCCTCAGGACTTCAATATGTAAAATCCTTCCTTAAGCTTGCTTGTTACACACAAAGCAGTCAGGGAGTCAAGGTATTTGATTGATTTCTTTGGCGTAAAGGCAACTGTCGTCCTCATACCCGTCACTCCGCCCGTCCCCTTCAGCCTTTATGAACCGATGCATACGCTCCCCGGGCCCACACAGAATCCCTCCTCGATTGCCCACATCGCTCTACCATGATGCGTCTGACCCCAGAATCCCTGACAAGAACACAAGTCACCTCCACCGAAGGCTCGAAGATCAGCATCGTCAACCTCCCCTATGAACTTGTGTATCAAGTCTCCTTCATCGTCATAGCAGATCATTTTTCTGCCCTCGTCAAAACTCCTTCGACTGTCCATAGTCGGAACGTGGTTTCAACTATGTTATCCATTTCACGCGAGTTCCGTCGTTGCACCCTGCGACTGTTGTGTCCTGTATGGGGGTTGCCAATTTCGGCACAAACGATCCCGCAAGTCGCTATTTTCTACGCCAAAGGGACCACCTATTGACCTCTGCTCGTACAACAGAGACTGTAGGATGATCATGGAGCTCCTAGAGCGGCTTTCAGAGGCAGCAATGTACTCCCCTGAACAAGTAACCCATGACCGCTTGTGTATCTCTTCCATATTCCGACACAGAGCCCTGCGCACCCCTCGTCTACCTCTCGTGAAGATTCTCAAGCTCATGCTAGTCAACTTTGCTCGCTCCTCTCGATTCCCGGAAAACCTCGCTCATACAGATCCCCGACGTATGTTAGATGAACTGGACGATGCAGTGGAGGTTTGGAATTGCCTGCACCGAGCCTCGAAGGAATTGTTATCACTGCGTTTGGAAGACTTCATCAAGAGATACGTGTTGGATCTGACACGAGGTACTTCTTTCTGCTCACCCTCTTCATATGGACCGCCATCTGATCGTCCAAAACCCCTATAGCCGTTGTAATCAAGCACATCCTATGCATGTTTGCACAATACCTCAGTAGCGACTACGCGTCTCGGGTAAGTATTCTTTCTACCTTCCGGGCTGTATTGTATCTGACATCCGTACCTGCAAGAAAAACGAAACGGTTATCAAGCGTGGCGTAAAGTCGCCCTCTAGCAAAGCTCTTCAACTTGCCCAGGCTTGCATCAGTACTGTGTCTCGTGCGACTTCCGCATTTGCACTATCCTCAAATGCACACCAAGACGATCTTCCATTGCTTCGATGGGCGATTGCAAGACCGCTACAAAGCACACGAAGGCGTATCAAAGAGATCAGAATGTTTGCGCACTGCAATCCGCATCGAGCCATTGTCGTACCGTCCACGCAGTGGTCTCGGGCGTTGGCGACATTACTGTCTCCCCGCCAGCGCCAGAGACTCTTTCCCGAACTTTCATTTTGATATGTACACTTTGTTCCACTCTATTCAGCTGCACGAATTACGATTCCTAAAGAATTGTGCAAAGTGGTATTCCGTGTCCATGCTTGTCAATGTGCCTGTAATTTCAGGCGCCATACCACCCGCAACACTCCTGCTGTCTACAACGCATGCCCCTGCTGCAACTCTCACCATTCATCATCCACCCGCCCTCGCTCCAATGCTCTCCTCGCGCACAACATCTCTGTCATCTACAATGTTCTTCGCTTTCGCCATCCACAATATGATGCGACCAGCACAACGGGAGTAGGGGAGTAAAGAGCGCGTTGGAGTGAGCACATCATCACCCGGATCCCTATCAGAAAGGTCAAAAACCCCTAGCAGAGGCCCGTCCTGTTTTAGGCTTTTTCCGGAATGGGGATCCCTTTCCTGACGGGCACGGCCAAGGCGATTCAGAATGAGTGGAGCTGGACAAACTTGTCGAGTGTACCATTCGTCGAGCAGCCGGTCGGCACCGGGGGTTTTTTTTTTGTTTTTTTTGTTTTTTTTTTGTTTTTTTTTTGTTTTTTTTGATTCCAGTTTATCGTATTTGAGGGTAGCAGAACCCTATGTAACACCTCGTACAGTACGTATATAATTGTAGCGGTTGTCCCTCGGCACCGGGTTCTCGCAGGGCACGCCCACCGCGCGGGTGCATTCATTTTTCTCGCGTCCTTTGGTTTGTACGCTGACGCGGGATGGACAGAACTGGCTGACGCTTTGGTTGAAAGTCCGCGGGGATGTGTGTGCCCTGTGAGTGTTCTCCTTCCCTGGGCGGGTTGGCAGCGTGCTGATGTCCGCGGCAGACATCACCAAATTACATCTACAAGCAATCTCGGCGCGCTTGACCTCCACTTACAAGGGATCTGGATCAGCGACTGTATTTTCCCTTCTCTGGGAGGCGGGCACTGCTGATGGTCCACCGCGTCGACAGCGGTGATTGGATGGGACGTCGTACAGTCGCAGATCCCGGCGGTGCCGTTCATGCACAAGTACGAGAATGTGTTCGCGTTCAAGTGCGTTTTCACCCTCTCTGTTCTGATGCGCTTTCCCTCGGCTGACGCGCGCGGACAGCCAAATATTCCTGGTGCAGCTGGACGCGCTCTCGGACCAGTGCAACTACACGGGCTACCTGGACACGTTCGTGATGTAACCGCCCAAGGGCCTGCTCCCGCTGCCGAACGGGCTGACGGAGGCCTCTGACGCGTGCGACGTGTGGGACCTCATCTTCGATGCGGCGCTGACGACGAACCCGGCGTTCAACATCTACCGCATCTTCGACACCGTGCGCGCCTCCCTCCCCCTCCTTTCTCTCGCACGCACGCTGACGGGTTCGTTTGTTGGAATCAGTGGCCGATCCTGTGGGACGTGCTCGGCTTCCCGGGCTCGTTCGACGACGCGCAGACGCTGCTGCTCCACTTTGACCGCACGGATGTGAAGACGGTCATCCACGCCCCGCAGGACGTCGACTGAGCGGAGTGCGGGGACGTGAATGTCTTCCCGCGCGGCGACGCCAGCCTCCCGCCTGCGTTCGCCATGCTCCCGAACGTGATCGAGAAGAGCAATCGGACCGTCATCGTGCACGGCCTGGGCGATTTCATCCTGATCGCGGAGGGCACGCGGGTGGTGTTGCAGCAGTGCGTTCGTCTCCCTTCGTTTATCCATTTCTTTCTATCTTGTGGATTTGCTCGCGATCGACGCTGACCTGGGCTGCTGTTGTGTTTTTTTTTTCAGTGTGACCTGGGGAGGCGTGCAAGGGTTCCAGAGCCCGCTTGAGCCCGACCCGTTCCTCGTGGTCGGGATGGACGCGCTCAAAAACATGTAGTCTGAGCGCGGGCTGACGTACTTCGACGTCGCTTTGAGTGGACACCTGTGGGTTTTCCTCGCACTGTTTCTAATATTGTTTCTGGTTGAATGCTGGCGCGCTGCTGACTCTGCGAATCGGCCATGCCTTACTAGTGCATTTCACTCGAAGCAATGCTTATGCTGGGTGCGCGCGGCAAACCTGTAGTGAGATCAGGGAAGAGACTGCAGAGCAAGTAAGTCTTATCATGTCATGCGAGGTCCATGGCTCAACGAACATCCGCATTTCAGCTACCTATGACGTCCATCACAGTCAAGTTGGGCCAACGCGACCCCGAACGACGTCATCGCAGCAACAGGTCCAGGCTCTCATGTGACCCACCTCAGGTACCAGTCTGACTTCTGGAAAGCATATCGTGCGCCTTCATGCGCCCACTGTTCATTTGTGGGCGTCCTTCCTTTCCAATCTACATTTGAGATGCCATCATACCCCCAATGTTGCTGTTTTTCTGCCCGCTGAACTCTAAGTATGCCTATGGGGAATCTGTGCTGACAAGCCAGATGTTATATCTGAGACAATCCCATCTGAGACATACTGATGTGCCTCTAAAGACGGTCTGAAATTCTCAAACATATCTCCAGGCATAAGTATTTTCTGACTGGTCCCCCGAGTTTCTCCCTGTTTCTCCCCCCCATCCATGCCTACCATGCGCGTGGAACCTGTCTCCCTTCCCGCTCGGGAGAGCTACCTTCCTGTCCTATTTCGCTGTCTTGACGCTCATCCCGGTCGGCCTGCCGGCCTGCCTGTTGGGCAGACATACGTCTACGAACAGGATGTGTCCAAGGCCGCTTTGAAAGAGCTCGACGACGGCGCGGCGAAGCAGGAGGTGCCGAAGACCACGTCCGCCGAAACTCTGCGCAACTCCCTTGGTGCGTATATATATCCTTCTCCCCAAGTCGACGCCTTGCTCATCCCCGTCCAGGCTTCTTAGAATTGAACGCGGGCGACGCCATCTTTGCTCGGAAGAAGGGCGACCCCAAAAATGGTTCGCTGGATATACTGCAGGCTCTTGTTCTCGACCGGTACGTCTCTATCCCCTTTGCTGCCAACAAGCTAATACATATACGCTTCCACAGCCACTATTTTACCAAACCGGTCACAGATGGGATCGACGGGGACGGCAGCGTGCCTGACCTCGAGCTCGCGGACGGGCTCGAACAGCAACGACGCCGCCGACAATCTCCCCTCCTTCAAGGTCGTGGAAAACCTGACAAGGGTTCGCAACGACATGCTCGGCGAGGAAAATGAGCGCGGCCCCTCCATCCCTCTCCTGAACCCGGCATCAAAGGCAAGGTCAGGAGGGGAGGGACGATCAAGAGAGCGATGATCAAGAGGACAAGTTCAAACCCGGGACGCGAACGACGCGTTCAGTACAATGCGTTGCCTCCCACGTTCATTCCGCACATGCGCTAGCGAGACGCCTCGATCCCGACAACTACCCGGTTCACTCAATCCACGGCCTTTTGCATAGCCAAGGGCCCCGACCATTGCCGTGGATTCATTCACTCAATCATCTATCCAACCCCACCCACAGACCCCCGTACTTACATACCAGGCGTGCGTCTTGGCTCGATTAGAATATGTAGCCTGTATCGTGTAAAACTATAGAGTATCATCGCTGCCGCACACTTCCCCAGCAACTGTATATCCCAATTTAGATCTTTAGAATCACATAATGTACGGACGCAGCAACCGTAATTTACTGGTTTAAATGAACACCATATGTGTGTATTCCTATGATTGGGAGCCCTAGATATGACATGCATGAACTGGAAGCATGACCATCATGCGAGCTACTTACTTAAATAAGTACATCCACCTGATCACGTGCATCACCATGAATGATTCATCACCATATTCCATCTGCTTCAATGGTCCATGTGCCTGTGCTGCCACTGTGCATGCCAGTCTATGCACTCTGTCTAGCTTTCGACCTCACTTTCGTGCGTCGAAAGCCGGCTTTCATTTCCATTATTTCGCCATTGCCGCCCTTGGCTATCTTTTCCGTGCTTTATCCCCTTTATATCACTTGCTTTCGCGCTGGCCAGGCATGTCGAGCACATATGACAATTAGTGCAAGCAAGAGCTTCATGCAAGGCCGTCCTGTCTTCACTGGTGAAACATACCTCCTTTTGAATCCTTTGCTTTGTTTTTGCTTTCTGTTGACTTCCGTTTTCCGCCCGCCTTCAGGCTGTTACCTTGTGTCCTTGCCGCCTTTCGCCCTTTACCTATCATCGAGCTTGGTCGTCATCTACATATTTCTCTTTGTTTCCAACTATCAGGCCGCGTATTTGAAGGTGGATCGCACACGCTTTTCCAACATATCTCTTCTTGCACTCTCATGTCATCCAGCTCGCCACAAGCGCATTCGCGAGGAAGCACTGACACCCATGTGCCAGGTTTAAAACGCCAGCGATCCAGCAGCCCGGATACTGCTACCATAACACCTGAGTGGCTCTCTACCGGGGAGATGGTCATCCGCCCTCTTCCAGTTGTGCCGCTCCCGAAGCCTGACTTGAAGCGTATCAAGCTGGAATCGCCGGTACGTGAAGCAGTTTTACTGCACATCTCGTCAGTGCATTCAGCTGACCTTATGAACCCCGCTCCCTGATACGCACGCAGAGCAACGACTCCAAACCTAACAACTCGGCCGGAGTGCATGCCCGCCCCTCACTGCGTCTTCTCTCTCTCGGTCCCCACCGCGGCGTCAGGAGTTCGCACCTCATGCAGCGCGGCGTACGCATTCACTCTCAGCTACCCAGGGTAGTGCCTCGTCGCATTCTACAAGGTAGAATCGACGAAGGGTTTCGTAGCGTCTCATCCCCATCCACAGTGTTACTGCCGGCCATCCCGTCATCCAGTAACGGTGAGGGATTGTCTGATACTCAGGGGACGAACCGCGCACAAGTGAGTCCACAGGCCATGGCTGCTGATCCCTTTTCACCGCTAACACGGGCTACGTCAGAGTTACAGCACTACGTCCACCTCTCATCCAAACCGTCTGGCAACGCGATCCCATCTACTCGTCCAATCCGGAAAATTTCCACGGCACCGCACCATAGGGCCTTCCATGTATGGGCACCTCCGCGACCAACGGCGCTCACTCAAGCTTCGTATCGCTCATGGAGTCTCAGGCAAACTTCCGATGCAACGCAAGAGCAAATCCATCTATCTATCCGGATTTAAGGCGACTCTCAGCGATTCTTCCATCACCGACGCCCAGACCACATCTACGTTGGCCGGGGGCGACTCGCTTGCAGTTCACTGGAGCAACTCGCCTGCACCTCAAACGTCTGATACCGGTCTTGCCCTTTTGGATCGAGCAGAGTCAGAGAAGGTAGCCATAGAAGAGCCTTCATTCGTCACAGGCCTCGGCATGGCTGGGGGCATCTCGGAAATGCCTCTTGACGAAGAAAAGATGCTAGCTTCAGCTTCCGGTGACCTTACTCCCCTCCAGAGGCAGAATAGTGTCGAGGACGTGGCTGTTGCTGAGGAAGTGAACACAGCTCAACTTGCCATTGAATACTCTTCCCTCCAGGACCAGGCTAACGGCCTGGTAGAGGAAGCGGAAACCGGTCCAGCACCCCCAGGCCCTTCTTCCCCTCAGGGCCATGCCAATGTCGAGAGCAGGGGGGTCGAAGAACAAACGGGAGCAACTCCAGTGCCTTTCGACGATGAGCGTATCTGGCGAGGCATCGCGAGCGTAGGTGTCAGTATGGATCATGATTCTCCAGTGCGTCTTAGTGCTTCGAGGTTCATTTCGCACCTGTTACTGACTGTCCATGTAAGGATTCAACTCAAGGGAACTCCTTCCAACAGAACGATGATATGGCATTTCCGTCCGACACCGATATGGACCTGGTGCTTAGCGAAGTTTGCTGTTCCCCCGTTATCATTGACATCGGCCTGATCACATCCCTCAGGACGAGCCTGAAGTTCAGTTTCGCAAGGGTCCTTGGAGCAGAGAGTACCTCCGAACCTGCAATGCTAAATCCGGAGCTCCTACAACTACGAGCGAAGAATCCATGCATGTAGATGAACCCGAACCTTCAGAACATAGTGTGCGTGTTGTCCGACTTCTATGTTGCAGTAATCCATTAAGGGTGTTCCAGGACGACGGTGGTAGCGAAGAAAATTTTGAACTAGACGTATCTGAGGACGGTGATAGTGACGACCTTCCTGAGGACGGCGATAGTGATGACCTTCCTGAGGACGGCGATAGTGATGACCTTCCTGAGGACGGCGATAGTGACGACCTTCCTGATGATGAGACAGCCTCGAGGTCTCCTATATCTCTGGTTGATTTTTCCGTTTGCTTTGCTGGGATTTTCTAGGGGTTACTCATTCTTCTTACTCTGCTTCAGATGGATGATATCAACAGCATCAGAAAGCATCGGAAGGTAACGGCTACTGTTTTGTTTCTACGGTCAGTATGCTCGATTCAGGGTTTAACAGGACGCGCCTGCCACGAAGGGCGACATTGTTACCATACTGAAGCACATTCCGAAATTGGGCGCCGTAAACTCTCCTGGTCCCTCGAGTTCGAAAGCGAGGGGGCCGAAGAAGATGGCGGCCACGCATCGACCCGGCTACGAACTGCAGGCGAAGGTGAATAACTTCGTTAAACTGTCGTACATATCTCTAATCGACGGACAGTCTGAGATTCGTGCTACCTGTCTGAGCATGTTAGGGCGTGCCAATACTCGCTCAGAGTTCCCGCCACAACCCACCCCGGAAGAGCAGGAACGGTTTCTCCTCACGGGACACAGTGGTCCCAAGCGCAAAAAGTTCCGTATCGTTCTGTCAAAAGGGTCTATTCGGTGTCATTGGAACCGAGAGGCTGCCAGAGTTGTGGCGCGTACTGTGCACAAAACTCTTGGTGACAGCGTATTGACGCGAGAAGACCTTGAGAAACACACCCTGACGCATTTCCGGCGTTTGGTGGACCAAGAGAATGATATCCAGAAAGCTAAGGGAGGTATAGCGCCTACTCAAGACGACCTCGACAAGGAGAAGGCGAACGAAAGCGCGAATAGGCGACGAGAGGTAGTATTTAAACCGTCATTTTTGTGTCGTTATCTAACCGTTTTATCCTAGCTTGCAAATCGACGAGGTCGTGCGCTCGATATCTTCGGCATAGACTCAACTCTCGCGACGGCAATACACTCCTTGGGCTACGACGGCATGAGCGAGGACGAGGACGAGGAACGAAATGGCAAACGCAGGCGAGTTGTCAGGAAGCTCGAATGGCGAGAGGACTCCGTCACTGCCGCCCTGCGGGTGCTTGATGCTCTGCATCTGAGCACACATTGGAAGGAGACCGGAAAGCCCAAGCCGGGAAAGTTTCCTGAAGTCCGAGTGCGCTCCAACCGCCCGGACAAAAGAGCCGCAGTCCCCGGTCTCCCGAGAAACTTCTACAAGCCAGCATATCTGAGTTCCCTGAAGGGGTGGCAAAAACGCAACCTTGGTATAACCAAAGCTATATCTATCAAATTCGATGAAGAAACCTTGGAGTAAGTGCCTCCGCGGCCTCGTGAGCAATGCTGACTTTCTCATCGCAAGGTTTGCCCGGAGGTATCAGGATGCCACGTCCCCGTCCAATCCCCCACGCCCCAAGATCAATCGCAAATAGCTATTGCCCATGTAAGGATTGATCAGGACACCGGCGTTCGTCGCATCATTCGTCCATACATATCATCTTTAAAGCGATTGTAGATGTCGCCTGTAGCAGAAATTCATGAGGAAGCCTTTAAAACACTATGACCATGCCGTGTAATCCATAATCATTCATGTACATCAGCTCGGCCTCTCGTAGAGTCGTAAGGCGAAAAGTTGGTCCGCGTCGATCTCGGTTGATCCGCGTCAGGTTGCGCAGGTTAGCGGAAGGAAGAGTCCCGAAGACAATGCAATCTCGGGTTCCCGTCGGCTCGCAGCAGGTGCGCATCAGCTGATGGTGAGCATGAACTTGCTTGATTTTATGATGCGAGGTTTTTAGTACTAGTACTGACTCCAGTGACTGCATTCCTTCTGCTGTCCCAGCGCCCTGGATAGGCTTCACGACAGACCTCCTCTTGCTGGAAGCTGAGGCTCAAGTCGGACGAAAACTCTGGTATACATTTATTACGAGTGATCGTATGCGTAGATTGTCCAAAGGTGGGTCGTTCATCTGCAGGTGCCTGATGCGCGGTCATACTCAAGGCCTCGAGGTCGGCTAGCTCTGGAAGCACCATCCGCGGGTCCAGTGTTTTCCTTTGCTTTGTTCAGGGTAATTATATGCAAGAGTCTTTGTCTCAATGATTCTGAACCCGAGTCTTTGGTCGCACGAGCTGCTTAAAAGCACTCTTTCACTTGGCTCAAAAGCAATCCTGCCTTGCCTTCGCTGTCTCAAAGCTTAGAATTCTCTCATCGCATCCCCTTTGCTCTTCGATCCTATACTGTACTCGTGAAACGGCACGTCCTTTTGCCTCCTTGGTGTGTCTCGTTCTGATATGCCGCCCTTTTGCTTCCAGATGCTCGCCAGTCTACCCGCCGAAACCGTACAAGAGGTCGCATTTTATCTCCCCGCTCACAGGGACGTCAATGCGCTCGCACTCGTCAACAAGCACATCCAAGGCGTCTTGAAGCTTGGCCTGGTCTACAAACATCGATCCATCAATGCTGGCTGGAATGTCCAAGAAGGTCATGACTCCCCAACCTCCCAGGTCGCCTCCCTTGCATACTGGAAACACGTCGACGTCTTGTATACCCGACTTGACATATTTATGGCAGCCGCCAGTTCGAAGTTCTCCGGCGCGTTTGCCTCGTCCTGGTCCGACAAGAAGCGCAATGACATCCCCGATGCCGGCTTCCTCATGATCTATATTGACCTGCACATCTTACACCGGATTGAGGTGTTCCATTTGATTGTTGCTCTCTGTGAAGCGATCCGCCGCCCAGAGATACTCGACAGTACGTGTCGTATACTGTGTCGTCACCTCCAGGCATTGACCAGTATTTCCACAGACTCCCGCAACGTGGCACATCTTCTCAGCAAGCCGTACTGCAATGCTTGGCGCGGAGTTCTGCCATATATCACCAGCTACCTCTCCCTATCCTTTCAACTTTCGATTGTGCCGCCAGTTCCCTTCATGCCATCTAAACTGGATGTCATGGACGCCCTATTATATGAGCCGTGCACGTTCACGATGATAGCCCTTTTTACTCGAGGTATGTATTTTTTCCCCTTTGTGGCTGAAGTTGGACGATAGATTGATCCCCTTTGATATAGGAATCTTGGAGTCCAGCGTTGACCATGGTATCCTGATAGATGGGAAGATGGCGGCGGACCTCTTTTTCAATATGGAAATCATCACACTCTCTATCCCCATGCTCGACAACGTCCTCCCTCTAGACCCCGCAACCCCATACTCCGTCGCAACTATCTGCCGGGCATTTTCAGTCTGCTACACTGTCCAACTCCTCCTCCTGTTCAAGATCCGCGCGCAGGTCAAGTATCCCCCTGGACCATTTGCAACCTCCATCCTCGATCCGAACGACGCTCTCGATGAGCTCGAGCTCTTTTCCCCTTCAAACACGGTGTCTCCATGGGCCCATGTCAGTCCTAAATTTTGGGACTATGGCGTGAATGGTACCCCACTGCACCCTCTGGTTGAGGGGGGGGCAGGATCCTGGGGCTATTGGCATGGGTGCGCTCAGTGCCTCGACGAGCTCCTCCTATGGCGTTCCGTGTTTAGGGTTACCGTGACGGCCGTCTCCCCTACCAAGATTGGCCTAGCTGTGGAGGGCATTGGATTTGACGAGCACGATGGGCATGTTTGGCGCGGGGGCTACGACGTTCGTCGCGGTATGCTGAGCCTTGTCCAATTGAGGATCGACGAGCAGTGTGTTGCCGTCTTTACTGGGATCATGAATCCATGGGGAATGGTAGGACGGTGGGGTAAATGCCGGTCGGCCGACTCTGGGGCATTGGACTACAGTATTTGTGGCTGGTGGTGGATTTGGCCTTGCAGTCCTTCTTGTCAGCATGCTGTGTTAGATCATTAGTTGCGCAATGTGTTGATAATATTGTTCTGCCCTCACACATCAGTCCTGTTCCTACTTCCCATCCTCATTCCTCCGCGATCCTCACACTTTGGCACTGCACATGGTACAAGCTCCTGTGGCTCGAGTCTTTCCATTTGTCGCCCCTGCTGCCACTGCGCGAATCCCGTTTCACACAGAACTTTTATCAACTCACTGCTCAACTCACATCCTACACACCGATAACCTGAACAATCTCCTCCAGGTAAGGCAGGCCGACTTGTGTTTTTTTTCCCTGGGAACCAGATTCACCAGCGATCACAAAAATCCGTAACCCATCATGCATTATGAGGTATGTACTGGTCTACCACGAATCTCGACTTGACATAAAGACGTAAGGTTGGCACCCCAGTTGTCACGGATCTGGACCACGACGGATGTCCAATCCAGACCCCATTCAAGTACAACGCCGTGGAAGGGAAAGCGTTGGTAGAGTGCACCTGGCTTTGGGTCAAACTTGAACGCAGTTAGCGGCACAAGGGCCCCGATCTGGTCTGCGTCAGACGCCGGCAGCGTAAGCTTCAGACGCTGGATGGCAGAGTTATACGCCGGAGATGCTGGAGGTGGACTGAGCCTGTCCTTCAAGCGTTGGATTACAGAACGGAAAGGCTGCATTTGTTGGATGTTTTCGTCTCCGTCCAGCAGTCCCCATATGACAACTGTCCGTGGAGCCTGGTCGATAGGAATCGTGGGGGAGTGTATGATTGTGATTTCAACGGGGAGGATGGGACGATCGAAGGATATCCCCAGCAATCCGGATATTGTGGGTAATGACCAGCAAGAACCATCAGGAATAGCGGGCTCAAGGACATTGTGAGGCAGTGCACTCTGCCCCAGGGACGCGGTTGTCCATTGTGGTATCACAATACCCCCGTACGCTCGAGATGCAAAATCTGGAGAGCTATATGGCGGTATAGACGGTCCTAACGGTTTCGCGGAGACCGACAAGTCTCCTGGATACGAAGTATAAGGTGGATAAACACGCTGCAGAATTATACCCATGGCACGCAGCAGGTTCTGGGGTTGGCAGTGATTTACGTGCAAAGCGCTCATCCATAAGACCAGCGGTACTGCGACGATGCAAAAAACCTTGAGCATCAAAGTGATGCCATTCCAACGAAGGGCGGTGTCTCGGGACTTGCTCGCAGCAGCATCGAGCACTTGTAACGGAGTCAATGTCTGACAGTGCTAGATGAGTATGTGAACAAGATACAAATGGCGGAAAACTTACCTCTTCGGACAGTACATGCTCTTCCTTAGGCGTTGAGGTAGGAGGCGATGATAATGCCATAGCTGTGATAAGGAATTAGCATGTCACGGACTGCATACCACAGGCAACCTACTAGACAGCTCCTCCGACCTTGTGCTGAGGCGACGAAAGCGTGAGGCAGGATAAAGAGGGTCCCCGGATTGCAGGCCATGGCCCGGCCGCCGATTAATTGGCATACGCAGAGCTCCATCGCTAAATGGTGAGGGGATATCTCGGTGTTTTTCGAAAATCTTGAACATGGTAGTTGAAGAAAGTTGGTGCATCCTGAGACCTGACATGGGCGGTATTTATGCAGGCGCAGTGGGGTCGACAGATGTCCAGGGTATGGATGACACAAAGCCAGACCGATAAGTTATGCGATCAGCTGAATTCGACGCACAAAAGTGAAGTCAACCAATGATGCTGATGAGCCCTGAGGTAGTGGGTAAAGGGCGGAAACACAAACCCAGTAAACAAAGCCAAGCATGCGGGATTTCGCGACACCTCCACTTCAAGCTATTCAACACTCCTCCCCTGCAAGTTCCGTCTTCCTTCCTTTCGCCATTCGCCATTCATCTTTTTGCACTCGCATCTCGATCTCACTTTTGTGCGTCGAGCGCGGGCTTATCCCCTGATTTCCCTTTTATGCCTGTCGCTCGCGCCCGGATTGCTTCGTCACACTCCTGGGATGTTGTTCTGACCCTCCCCAGACCCCCAACTTCTGCGAAAGGGTGCGCTTCTTCATGATTGTCTCAACAGTACCCACCGAAAACCTCTGGTAAGCGGTCTAAATGTATCAAGGTCAACTGTGAGCGCAAGTTGGCGTTCAACTCACACCAAGTCTTCAAAGGTGCGATGTTACTTGCATGTTTTCTTCATCCTCCGGTACTTACCATGCCACCCTGCTCCATTATGTGCACAGTAACCTGCGAGCACTCAAAGAACACAAAGAATGCCCAACTATTAAAGCACCGTCAGACCAAGCATTATTATCCCAGCAACCCTCACCTCCTGCATCGGAAGCCCGTCAACTTGTAGGTGTTTTGGTTCCCTTCCGCAGATTCGCTCATGTCGCTCACACACTAACAGAGTTCAGCATGCCTGCACCCCTTCTTATTGAATACCCGACGTTGCACGCCCTGGAAGAATCCCACAGGATGAATGCAAAATCTCGTGAACGTCGACAGCTGCGCAATGCTGTACCCGAGCATTGCTGGAATTGTGGAAAATTCCACTGCCTGTCGGAGATTCGGTCGTGTTCGGGATGTAAATCCCCCAAGGTGCGTTCTTCGTGAGGTCTCCCAGTATCATTCCTTACCCGGTATATTTATCAGGGGAGATACTGTGACGATGTCTGTCAGCGGAACCATTGGTGAGTATGGCCTTGAAATACGATGGAAGCGGTAATCGTTGTCTCATCAGCTCTCATATTCCCAGGCCTTTACACAAGGACTTGTGTATATCCATTCGCAGTGCGAGTCGAGAAGCTCGAACGACGATTCACCTAGTTGACCGTGCTCTGGCTATTGATGAAGTCATCGTGCGACTCTCTCTGATCGCCATCCACGAGCTCTCGCTCCTCATCAGCCCCTCTTCTGGTGATAGATATGCTGTGAAGGTGGTCTGCGGTTTGTCCTCTACATGCTGGGAGAGCGAGAGATATCGCCCCGGCGACCAAGGCCCCACTCCTGTGAAGGAGCGTTGCCTTACATTTCTCAACTTCTCACGTGTTCTCATGCAAAGTGTCCCCTATAACTGTCACCCTGTACTCCGCCTGGCCCATAAAAACCCCCAGCCCCAGCGCACGGCCCGCCAGCGCTTATGTGTTGATCGTCATGGGAACCGCATCACAGACCGGGAAACACCCATAGCTAGCTATTGGTTCGTCGTAGAAGAAAGCGGCAACCAGCGATCCTCTCCTCAAGCACTTTTGGATCTGTCTTTCTTCATGTCTGCCGCGGTCTCCCCCGAAGCCATGGACAGGGCAGCCAAGAGACGTCATGAAATAAAAGACCGTCTAGTCGATGAACACCGCAAGTTCGTGCATTATGCTTCTGACTTTTCCGGTTGCTGATCGCTGATGTAGCGCTCTGAACCGACACATCCTGGAGGATCGCGAAAATACGCTGCGGCTCCGTGCAGTAAGTTAGAATTGACCCTATGCCATTCTTCCCCTGATTTGTCTTCTGGAGGTGAAGCCCCTGTAGCTCCTGGGCCCTGAGGCCTGAGGTGTGTGAAGCCGAAGTGGAATGTCTTCAAACTTGGAGGACGGAGACGTACGTATACGCTTAATTTAATGATGTAACGTGAATTTCTTGGGGTACCGAATTCGACTTTTACCGCTCTCATTACCTTGCTCGTCAAGGTCTCTTGCATCTCTTGCACCTCCATAATTCAGGAACAGCCCCTAGTACTTCTTTGTATATGGATTAAAATATTTGTAGTGTCCATTGACCTTTTGCAGATGAACCAATCTGATGTACTTGCTTCATGAAATGATCCGTGTTTGCCGTCACTGCCCAAATCCTCCTGCATGAACAACTGCGAACGAGCAAGGTCAAAGGCCGCGCCCTGCGGCGCCTCTCGAGTGAACAACTGAGGTCAATATACCATGTGAAATGTATCGATTTCGATTTGGACCATAATCTTTTTCTTGTTCTCTAGATAAGTACATCCTTTAGCCTCAACTTCCGGTGCTCATTTTCGCACAAGGTGAAGTCAAGTGTACATCAAAAATAGAGAAAATGGAGAGCAATAGTAACAAAGCATGGCGATGTTCGGAGAGCAGGTACATAGCATAAACAGGTCAGAATAAATGCAAGGAAGGAAATTCATAGCTGACAAAGTGAAAGGAAACCTGCCTCGCAAGCTCCATATTCCTGGTTGCCTCTCAAAGTAGAAGTGAGGCACCCCAAACCGCGCATGAGGGAAGAAAATACCGTGCCACAACTTCGATGACAAACAAGTACTGAGATTGGTGGGGAAGGTTTCGGGTGCGTTCAAACGGGGCGTCGATGAAGTTCTTGCACCTGCTGGGCCCCGAGCGTGAGGACCTGATCGCGAAGTCCCAGGAACTACGCGAGGAAGCGTCAGTTAAACGGCGACGGCGTCTAGGGTGAGAGGCGTACCGCGGCCTCCTCCTGGAGCGTGTTCTGGTGCATGGCGCGAATCTTGTCCTCCATGTGGATGATCATGGTCTGGGTGACGTGTTTAGCGAAAGTGGGATCAGATCGCGTGTGTGGATATGGGAGCTTACACGAATTGAGCGGCTGTTGAGACCGCGGTAAGTGGGCACGCGCTCGAGCTCGATCGGCTGCAGTCCGGCGAGAGTAGCCTGATCGCGGAGGTAAACAACGTATTCTTCCAAACACTCGAGGTAGCGGCGCTTCTTGTCGTGGCAGGACATGCCGTCTCTGAACATGCGGGTGCTATTAATACCGAAAAGATGGCGAGAAGGAGTAAAGACGAAAAAGACTGACGGATCGGTGGGGGGAAAGCCGATGGATTCGGCCATGCAGCGGAGACGAGCATGACGAAGGGTCTCGTTGCGCTTTGTGGTCTCTTCCTTTTTGGACTCGAGGGGGCGAGCAGAGAGAGGCGATTTCTTTGAGGAAGGCTGTGGGTTGGGGTCTGTCACGTCACAGAGAGGCTCGGAGGGAGTGGGGAACATCTCGCGAGGGATACTGGAGTAGTGTTGCATGAGATCCTGTACATCGGCAGGGACAGGAGCGGAGCTGGAGGAAGGAGTGGACCACTGGGTCTGGTGGTAAGAGCGGGCATGAAGTATGGTAGGAGGTGGGTGAGAAGGAGGAAGAAAGGGGGGGCTGGCGCCGGAGAGAGTGACGGGAGAGTGGACGGGAATGCCGAAGGATTGATAATAAGGATCTGGGGGCTCGGGCTGGGAGAAGACAGGGTCAGAGGTGAAGGTATGCTGATTGTGGTAAACGTCGGTGTCGAAGCCGAGGGAGGCGAGAGGGAAGCCGTAGGAAGGCTGGTGGAACCAGGGGTGGTTGTACTGGTCGTGATCTGGATGATTGAAAGGCGGACTGAGGTTAAGGCTATGAGCGGGCGGCAATTGAGAGCCGAAAGGAGCGAACGAGGGTTGCGCAGTCGCCGACTTGGGTGTGGGTGGGTAAGAAGAGAAAAACAAAGTGAGGGGAGGAGATACCTGGCCGTCGTGTTGAGTGGTGTGATGGGGGATGAAGACGGGGTCGGGAGCAGGTTGGAAGAAGTATGGAGTGTTGAAGGCCGACATGATGGTTGTGGTTGCGGTTGTGAGGATCTTGCCAAAGATCAGAGAGCCGGATCATCCAAAACGGACGAGAACAAGTGGGTCAGTGCTCTGAGACTGAAACGGAGCGGCGTAGTAGGAAGCCGTGCTCGGCCCCCACGGGCCGCCGCGGTCAAGACGGTGTTCTGCTCCCTTTGTCCTCCTGCGCCCCCAGTGTGCCCCTCTCAACTTCGTCGTCCTTGGCAATGCCTCGTACAATCACCTCTTATCCGCGCAAGCGCTCTCATCCCACCTCTTCCGCCGGGCGGTCCATCGTCGACTCATCAGACGACGATACGCCTATCGCAAAAGTTGTAGCTCGGGCAACTAAAGCAAAAAGGATGAAAAGGAATAAGGAGGTGAGTTGATGGGCTACCTCTGCACTATGTTCTCTTGGAGTACTCACATTGCCCGATGAGGCTCAGGATAGCTCGCATGGTCATAATGATTTGAGCTTTGCGGAGTCGCCGTTGGCGGGCTATAGTGGACAAGGGTGTAGCACGGCCAAGTCAGCGACGACGGAAGAGCCTGTGGCTGCAAACTACGAGACAATGGTACGTGGTTGTCTCTCCCCCGGATCTGTCACTCCATGTACTCCCCAAATAGGTCTCCATTAAAGCTAGCTCTCTGACCGCTATCATCAAGTGCGCCGTCTGTACCGAGAAAATGACATTGCCTTTTATGTACGTGAACGGTGAGGCTGCTTTTCTGCATATCCTGTCTCTCAATTGTGTCCTCCAGTCTGAACTGTGGACATGTCTTTTGTGCGCCCTGCATATCAAGATGGTTTTCTGAGATCCTTGACAAGCATATCGACAAACATCCAAGCTTCCAACCTCACTACTTTCGACCTCCATTCTCGCAGGCTCAGCTTCTTGGCCTCCCTGCCTACGAGCAACGATACCTTCTCGACCGGAACAGGCAATCGAACTGTCCTAACTACACCTGCCCTTTGTGCCGTCGAGGTGTCACAGCGCGTCCCGTTGAATGCTTTACCATCAAGGCTCTTGTGCAGGCAGTAGGGCAGGAGGATGAAGGGAAGGAATTGGCTAAGGATGTATGGGATCAGTACTTCGGATCTGCTTAAATAATATTCTCAGCCTAGGCTGTACACAATTGGGTTCGAGACAGGATGAGGTGCAACGCACTCTGAGACCCTGGCGGGATTGACACGGGATCGACAACGACTTAGAAGGCCGGGGGAAGGGGGACCAGAACTACTTTCATTACATTGATCTATCCCTACCATGCTCCCACAGATCTTCACATGGCTATATAGATCTCGTGCTACCTTTGAACAACACCCCCTGCCCCCGCACACCACGGATGCGTACGCACACCCTCACCACGCACGCACCCGTCCCGCCTGATACGCACGACCCCCGACGCACACGCCCCCGCACTTGCGATACGCGATGGACGCGGGTCCGCTTGTGCGATGCACACGGCGACAGCCTTCCTCGGGTTCAAGACGTTTTGTTGCCGCAGGACTATCGCCGCCGCTGCCATGCATAGATTGACATTGGATGTCAACCCGCTCTAAGTGGCTGGGCAGGATCTCCAGACGTGCACACGCCCTTACGGAAGGGGAACGCAGATTCGGAAGGATAGAACCGTTGCCCGAGGAGAATGATTTCCCCTTTGGCTTTATCCATGCCCTGATCTGCTGGGGGAATGTCTTGTGTGACTGTAGATATAATCTGTCAGGCCCACTCAAAGTGAGGAAGATGCGTCAATACGTACATTCGTCGGATATCCACGCCCATATATCCTTGACGAGGCGCTCATCCTTGTGTTGAGATACATGGAGGATGAGCAGCTTGGCGGTGGATAGGTCGTACGGTTCCGCATAGACTTGGTAAAGCTGAAGCCAATGATCAACATCTCAGACTTTTAACCTGACAGCGTGACGAGACGGACCTCCGAGACGTTGTATAATCCCCGTTCTAGCGCGAAGCGTTCCTGTAGCTCTTCATCGGCTGGCTCCAGACGACCCTCGGTGCCAGCGTGTTGAAGATCTCCAGTTGTGCCTGCGATACCTCCAGCTTTTCTTCGAGTTCAGTCAGGAACGCGATCGCGAATTCGTGACGAAATTTGGCGTTACCGACGGCGAGTGTGAGGTACTCGATTCGTTGGGATAGCAAGACGAGACGGAGAATGTAGCGAGACGTAAAGGTGAGGCTACCTCGTCTTGCAAAGACGACGACAATGATACTGACTGAGTAGATTCCGCAAAAGTACCCAGTACTTCAGCGGCCTTCCATGATCGTCGCCCGAGCGTCATGATGGCCTTCATGTGATTATACCGCTGAACGTCACTAGGGGACGCTAGCTAGACCAATACGGAGACAAACACCCTTTCGCGGAGGTTGGGGGTGAGAGGAAGGCCTGAAGAGGAGCTCTGGGAGAGCATAATGATGTTCAGACGGGGTCAAGAGACACGAAAGGCAAATCAACGGGTAAACCCGCGCTCGACGCACAAAAGTGAGATCAAGATGCGTGGGTTAAGATACGAAGTTTAATTTAGCAAGTGGCGAAAGAAAGGAAGACGGAATGTGCAGGGGAGGAGCGTCGAGTGTTGAACGTTGAAGCTTGATGAAGCTTGAAGCATGGAGGCGGCGGAGCGTCGCGAAATCCCGCTTGCTTGGCTTTGTTTGTGCGGGGCGGCCCGACGCGCCAGAGTGGGCGAGTAACAAGACGCCAGCCATGCATATGGGCCCTGGCCCCTATTAGCCGCTCAAGGGGTTCCGTCTTCCGCACCTTTGTTGTCCTTCATCTTTGCACCTGCCTCTTTCGATCTCACTTTTGTGCGTCGGAATCAGGCTTCCCCCTTCTATATGCAAAAATTATTTGTGCTTTGGCAATGGCTGTGTATCAAGAGGAACCCTGCGCGCAGAAATACATCTCAAAGAGACCAAGGTTGTCTGTAGTCCTATCGACTCTACCTCTCTTGCATTGACTGCAATGAATGTTTGTCTCTTTGTCGTCTATTTTGCTCATCACCGTCTATATAACGAGATGAGATAGTATTGACTCTTCCACAAACCATTACTCGCGCAACTCTCTACACACCTCAACAACACCATACATATAACATGCTGCTCTCCTACATGATTTGGAACATCACCCGATCACTGCTCTCAATGGCCGTTCTTCTACACTTCGCTCTTTTTTCACTCGGGCACCTGGGACTTTATTTCGAGACGGCACTTAAACCCGTTTGCCGGGTCCAAGTCTTTCATCGCTTCTTTCCCTGCTCCCCCCCTCCTTTCTACATGGATCCCCTTTCCTCCACATCATCCGGACGGTTGCTCCACCCTCAAGAAATCCCTCCCTCTAACGACACCCTTCTCAGCATGTCTATTCACCTGGACACCCTCCTGGCCTCCCTGATGACAACCGCCCTCCCCGAAGCCAAGTTGACCAGCCCGCTGACCAACACTCTGCAAGAAGTACGCACTGTCGGTGTCAATCTTCACAGCCTTCTCGCCGAAGGTGAAAATACTATACTAGCGTGAGTTGCAAAGAGTCGATGATGGGCATCTCCTGACATTGTCTACAGAATACATGCAGCTCACAAGCATGCAGCCCACGCTGCTACTGCATTTACCATGATGCTACTCAACCTTCTATGCCCTTCCTTTGCCCCCCACACTGTGTGCTTAGTTCAAGAGCACCGCGATCAAGTCACGGCCCATCTCCTCGCCAGCACAGTCGATGCAAGCCTGCACGATTTCAGCAAAACTGTTTCGGACCTTATTGCGCACAATCGTGATCACATGGACCTCGCATTAGCCACGCTCCAACGTCAAATTTCTGACGAGGTCGGATGTCTTGAATCCAAGAAAGATGCCATGGATTCTAATGGACGGGGGACGTGGAGCATTACGCGTCCTCCGATGGCTGCCGTTGTTGAGGCGGAGACACTGCTAACGGCTGTAAGTGATGGGCGGTCGAGAGCATTGGCTCTTCGTTGGGCGATCGAAGAGCGACTCGTAGAGCTTGATGCTGTCGTAGTCGGTTCCTCGTCTGCCCTTCATGGACGTGGTTGGTCCGGCCTCACCACGCCCGAAAAAGTCCAATACGTGGTACATGTTGTCGATGTGATTCTTGGGCATTTGGAGGCTGTTCGCAGACTGGTTTGATCTGAGTGCGTACATCCATTCTATCGTTTCTACCCGTGGTATTCATTCCTATTCTAGCAACTAGCAATGATGTAGCGTGAGGGGGGCAAATTGAAAGCCGTGTAGTTGACATGGGTCGACTCAGATTATATATTCTGACTCGGTTGTTTGTTCACCCTTTTCACAATCCGTCTGGTAGTATTTGAAGGGTGGGCTTCCGTTATTGTATTTTTTGTGTCTAAGGTCTAAGCCTTCGTCAACATACATGTTCATATACACAAAAGGTAATCTGCCTGGGGCCCTCGTCAGCGCACGACAAATATAGAGGGAATGGCGCTAGAAGATCGAGAACAGTGAGAGACCTTCATCTTCAAAATCCCGTGGGATGCATGGCATCTATCTTCTTAGTAACGATCTGGGCAAAATGAGATCGGAGGCAGCCGGCGGCGCGCACTGGGGAAGTACAGGCTTGCGAGTCCGACCGTTCGCAACGACCGGTTCCTCAGCCGCCTTGCTTTGTTCCCGGCAGCCTTGTTTTCTTTCCGGATTTCAAAGCTGTGAGTTCTCATTCGCTGTCTCAGTTCATAGTCTAGCCTTCATGCATGTTCTGGACATCTTTGACCTTTGCATCTCGTGGAAGGTCACTTATCCCTTCCAGTTCGCTGACGGAACTCGCCATAAGTAGGTTACAATAGCAAGACCCTGGGAACTCCGCTGTATATATAGTACTCCTAGCCCAAGCCCTTTGCCCCAAGGTCGCCGTGCACAGGTTCTTCCAACCATCCATCATCGCAAAGTACGCGACAATGTCTATGGGCATTGACTTCAGTTTTCCACCGTTCCCCTCCGCTGGGGTATGTATATTGCCTTATCAAGGATCAGTCGCACTCATATCCCGCTCAGGTCATATATGTAATTGTTGATCAAAATCATCCTTACCATGGTAGGCGTGGTATCTGGAGCCGACGTGGAAATTCGTTATTGACGGTACCCATCCTTGAATGTCATAATCATAGCCTGTTGATCATCTTTTAGAAAGGACATATCACATTCAAACTCGACTTCATAGACTTTGACGGGTCTACCTTGGTTTCTATGCCTCAAGTTCGCCGGGAGGGGGTGGTGGAGGAGGAGGAGGAGGAGGAGGAGGAGGAGGAGGAGCAGCAGCAGCAGCAGCAGCAGGGGGGGGAGGTGGGGACGGAGGCGGAGACGGTGGAGGAATAGAATACTAGCAGAGGTGTTCTATCTTTGACACTAGGTAGCCCAAGGATCGACTTGCTTGCAGGCCATTGTAGCTGTCAGCTACAATTGTATCTTATCCGAGCATTCTACTCACTCGACAAGCGCCGCGCGGGGGCGGCCTTCACCTTGCTCGGCGCGCAACATCCCGCGCTATCTCATTTCCAACCATGCCATTTCATCTGCATCAATATGAACGAAGTGTGAATTCCTTGAAGCTATATTCCGTGCGATAAGTACATATATATATACGAAGGATGGTCCGTAGGGTGACCAAAGACAACCTTCTGCACGTACCAGACCGTTCTTTACGGCTCTGCGCACGCGTATGTACAGTATTGATACATCAACGAAGCGTGCGCATGAGCACTGAGCAGGACTCAGGGAGAGGGAACGATGACACACGATGATGAAGTAATACAAAAGAGGGCGAAGCACCTCTTATAATTTTGCTGCAACGAATTACGGGCTGGAGAAACCTAGCTCGTTCCTCGCAAGGTAACTTGGCCACTTCGGCCTGACGACCCGACGCCACACGGCTCTGAAGTCGCCCAGCGGAAGCTCAGCGCTCAGCGCTCAATGCCAAGTCCAGCGCAAACAAACCCCCTATGAAGAATTGATGCACCATGCACGCGAAAGAAGCCCGCCCTTGCATGCTTTCTTTGTCGCAAGTGCAAGGTTGCATAGGGTTGCATAGGGTTGCATGTGGACCGCCGGACCCCGAAGACGAGGACCAGACATGCCCGTGGGGGTCTAACTTCCAACATACAGTCTTTGTTCACATTGCAAACATTTATTGACAGTACCAACATTTGCAAAGGAATACATGACCTGCTCGGCGATTGAGATCATCCTGATGAGCTCCACCATGCGTTTGCTAACGCCGCACCCGGAACACAACCACAGCTCATCATCCCGTCGTTGTCTACGTTCTTCGCGGGATAACAACAGGGAGCGATGCGTTTCGTCCTCGTTGTTGGGTGGCTCGGTTGTTGGGTGGCTCGAGAAATTCAAAAGGTAAATCCGACGTGTCGAGCAGCTGGAGACACTAAGTTAGTGCAGTGAGAGAGGTGGGTATCGTACACAAGCCCACGGTGTACATGAGAGGTTGGAGATAGGCGGTTCTCGAAAAGACGCACAACTGGACGGCTCTTGATATTCAAGTTCCTGCCTTTATACCTTTCGCGGTTTCCGCGCTATACATTACAACCGGAGCAAAGGCGAGCTATGGGGCGACACCAGCATAAAGACTCCCTACAAAGCGACATAAGTAGGCGCAAAAGACGAACCGTTGTTGTTCTTTGTTTCCCACCCTGTGGTCGGCGCGTTCCGGCACGAATGTTGAAGGAGCGTCAGAAGAGAAAGAAGATCATCACCGTGATTTTCGATGGACTAGGCAGATGTCCGTGGCATTTTGGTCACACTGCAACTGGAATGAAGGGTCATATGCACATTACGCCCGCGATCCACCCCGTTGTCTGTCTGCAAGACACGACTTCTCCAGGTTTCCCGCCATTAAATTTGACCTACGTTCTGGTATGCGTTGACAAGCGAGGTTGGGATTGCGACTCCTGGATCACGAGGACGACGGAAGGTGGTTGTCTGCAGATTTGAAGGGTGACTGACATATACCGAAGCCCGAGATATTCAAAACAATAGCCTAACGTACAAATTGATGGGTATGGCAAAGCATGGTAGGAAAGGTTGGAGTCGTTAGGAGAGGTGCCGGGAGATATCCGTAGGTGGCCAGGAACGTTTCGACGTAAAACACCAACACCCTCCTCTCGATATAGATGTACGTGTACTCATTCAGCTCATCAAGGGAAACGCAAGCCTCCTGCGGGAACTGGGGCCAGTCTGAGAGAATGGCCCGTAAATCTGCGAGCCAAGCCTTCCGGACCTGAAAATTCTCGTCTTCATAAGGCTTCCGGCCTTTCAACATGGCTTCATCGTCCTCCAAAGTGGGCGTCGCGCTTCCGTCTCCTCCCCACACCAAGGCACGCATCCTCTCCCTACGCGCACGCGCGTCAGCGTTCATCTCGACTACACGCATGACATGGTCGTCATGTCGCGCGAACTCATACCGGCAAAGAAGCAGGTTGAGGCGGAACAGGACGGGCGAGCGAAGCTCGACGTCATCAAAAGCGTTGATGGGCAAATTGCAACTACAGTGAGAGAATACACCTGACCGAAGCTCCTCCGTTGGAGGATTGTCGTGTCCGAAGATCCGCGATCCGCCGTGAGCGTAAAAACGAGCGGGGTCGAATGCTGCTAATTGCCCAGCGGACTCCCACTGTTTCCTCCAATAGAAATTGTTCAGCACCTCACGCCAGTGCTGGGACACCAAGCCGCCCTCTGATGGGTTGTCGATGCGCCAACGCGCGAGCCAGGGAGCGGAGATGCAACGCCAGACGTAGTACATCGCACTTTGCTTCTCTGAACCTGCGCCCCAAAAGAGATGAATCGGGGGAGCAATAAACTTCTTGGAGCCTTTATCGACGCCGTAGCACTTGCGAATATCCATGTGAAGAAGCGCAAACTCCCATATCCTGGCCTGAGGCGGAACGTACGACAGGGGGGCGTTTCATGTTGAAGATTCGGCGTAGCTCCGTGGTCACTCGTGTCCCTTCGATTGTATTTCGCTTCCGGATAGGCTTTGGATCTACATAGGGTTGTTAGACGAGAAGGGGAACAGGTGCATCTCGAGACATACTTTTCAAAGAGGCCTGTCTATCCGCGAAGTCATCGGGGCGTTGGGAAAATCCACGTGCAGCATCGTCGAAGTGTGCACCAGGGAGTAGTTTCGTTGGAGGGAAAAACCAACACTCATGATGCCTTAGGTCGGAGGAAGAGGGTGCGCTCCCTCCCCACGGGTTGACATTGCAGAGGGTGTCAACGTGAACCAGCCTGTCCGTCCCGAAGAAAACGTCGGACCATTCATCAGGTCGAATGATCAGATAGGTTGGGACTTTTTGCCCAAAAATGGCGTAGTCATCCCTGTTGAGGACAAATACGCCCCGAGCGTCTGGATAGGCTGCGAGAGTCCCTACAACAACGGCGTCGTACCAGCGCGAGAACCCTTGGAGTTCGGCGATACACCTTTGTAAAGCACGGATAACTAGGACTGTATCAAGCCAGGTCATCGACGGCGCCTGGAGACGTTGAAGACAAATCCGAGCGCGGCCGTAACACAAGCCTGGGTCCTGGATTGTTTTGAGCGTATTGCTGGCGAGAAGCGTCATCCTCGCGGGATTTATTACGGAGAAGAGCCGCTCGATCTCGTCCTTGTACGTGGTTATGAGCGTGGCGGGAAGTTTATAGAGATGCGCGGTTGTGGGATGGGGAAGTAGGTCCCCCTTATTCGGCAAGGCGAAAAAAGGAGAGGATTTGGATTGAGGAGTGGGAACTGGCATGAATGCTAAGAAAGGCGCCGCACGGTGCAGAACACGGGGCAGTCGGGTGTATTCGTCGATCCCCCATAAGCCATCCTGATTTATGTGCGGAGGCGGAAGCTCCGACCGTGTCTTCGGCGTAACCAAATCATCGTCTTGACAGACGAAAGCGGGTTGAATGGGGGCATCCGGCGGGACGAACATTATTGACTCATGACTGCAAATAAGCGCATGTTGACCGTCGTAAAAGGGTGCATAACGCTTGATTTGAACATTGGAATCCATGAAATGGGGTAAAGGTTGAGGTGGTCGGGTGTTCGCCTAGATATATGTCAGTTGTGTATGAGATCTCTAAAACCTAGAATGTACCATTGTGTCAGGAAAAAGACTGCAGTCCAAACTAAGCAGGACGCGAGATGATGAGCAAGGCGACACGACAGTACGTGTCAACGTCTTCTACACTTCTTTGAGAAAGGACGGGCAGGAGAAAGAAGATCCTCGGTCGACGCACGAGAAGTGAGATCGACAACAAAAGGTAAGGCGTAACAAGTAAGTAGACTGGAGGCCGAGTCTTTAACGGACACTGACGAGGCGAGCAGGTAGTGTCTAGTTAAAGACTGGTAGAATTCGTCGGGCGTTGATAGGGATCTGCGACACCTCGGCCGCGTCATCGACCCCGTCCCGATTTGGGCACGTCCTGCACGTGATAGCCAGCGGAAACGCGTCTCGGGCTTCGACGCGTCCCACTCCTTTACCCTACTTCGTCATATTGCTACCATCCCTTCTCCCCACATGGAACCCAATGAAGATGGAGGAGATGATCACACACACGATGACCCACTATCCGAAAGTCTTGTCTCACACCTGGATGAGATCTCGTCGACTGCCTCAGAAAACGCGCGGGCGGCAAGCGCAAAAGAAGTCGGAGCACAAGGGATAGCCGGGAACTTTTGATTCATAGAAATAAAACTGTCGGCGACGATGATGGGTGGAGGCCTCGACGGTCTGACGGACTCCGGGGTGAACGTGTCAGCACGTAGAAATACGGGAGGGCCAGGCTTGTATGAAGAGCGAGGGGTTGGAGTGTTCGATGGTTCTCGTGAGGGCGAAGATTCCATTGTGATTGTAGGAAGAGAAAGTATCTATACATGGTTTGAGACGCGTCGTCGCACTGGAGTCGCGAGTCGCGAGTCGCACGTCGCACCGTCCGACATCGCGTCGGGAGCGGCATCACGTGCAGGGCGTACCCATATTCGGACGGACCTGATGACGCAATCGGTCGTTTCGCAAATCCCTATCAACGCCCGACGAATTCTACTAGACTAGACACAGCCGACCATCCCGCACAATCCGCTCCATTCTGTTCCGCCGACACGTCGACACCCTCCTCAATGCCTCGGAGACGCTGGTGGTTGAAGTGGCATGGGTCCCGGGACACAGGAGCATCATTGGGAATGAGCGAGCGGACACGATCGCGAAGGAGGGCGTCTATGGTGTGCCCCTCATCCACTCCACCATTTCCTGGGCGCACGCAAAGGCAAAAGCTCGAGCTCTCAAAGCCTGGAGAGCCGCATGGGCAGCCCGCCCTCACAACAACCTATCGGTTGCGCTCCGTCATCCCCCATCCACCAACCTATCCCCTTTTCACCAAAATTTCGACGGCCCACGCGACGTCCACACTCGCATCATTCAAACCATCCTTGGGCACGGATTCCGTGGCGACTATTACGCCCGATTCGTTCCCACCGAACCCACTGCCTGCCCGTGCGGCTACGCCCCCATCCAAACCCGAGACCACATCCTTGCCGACTGCCCACTCTTCGAAGATCATCGACACCACCTCCGCACCGCCTCGCGCACCCTCTCCACCCCCTTCATCCTAGGCACCCAAACCGGTCTGTCGGCCCTCGCCAAGTTCGTCGGCGCAACGCGCGCTTTCGCCAAGGTAGCCCCGATTGAGCCTCCCCCTCCCCCTCCGATCCAGACGACGTGGACCCAGGATGGTTTCCCTTAGACTACACTATACATGACTACATCTCACCCCTCCTACAATACAACAGCCCTCATATGACTTGTCCTACTCGTACAACCCACCTCCCTTCCGCACTACCATACTGCCGCATTTAGTCTTAGGTACTTGACGCGGGATATAAATGTATTTAATAAAATAAAATAAAATAAAATAAAATAAAAGGCGCGGTCACGTGAAATAATATCGACACCCATGTTACCGTGGGCATCAGATGCTGCATGTCTCAGGATTTACTTATGGGCATGGCCGGATGTAGTCTCGGCTCCAGACGTTTTCCCACTCGAACCGGCGCCCAAGGACTGTTAGGGAGGGAGTTGTTTGGGAGTTGTGCAGGGGATTTTTCAGGGGTATTGTGCGCGGTGTCATACAGTTTCTCGTCATCCCATATAACCTCCTCCTCTGCGATCATCCCCTGCACAACTCCCTCCCTCACGTCTGGGAACGAGACTAGGCCGGATGCAGTACTGAATTATGGGCGAAATACAGGGTTTTCGTTGGAAATCGCCATGCTCTGAACGCGCTTTTGTTTGGCCTTGTTTCTTTGTGAGGTGCCGATAGATTACATAAGTTTATGTACTATAGGGCTCCCCTCGCCTGAATCTCTCGCATCCTGGGCCTGATTCCTCGTCGACATTCCGACCTAGCAGCCTACCCATTCGTATCCTTAGGCTCACTTCGATCTCACTTTCAGTGCGTCGAACGCTCACCCTGCTCTCTCTTTCGGACCCTCCGACTCAGCAGACAAAATGTCATTCGTACTCAAACAACGCCGCGAAGAGTTGGTGAATGTGAGCGACGCTTTGTAGCAAATGCGAGCCTCTGACGTGGCATCTTTCATATAGGAGCGTTCGAAAATCGAGCTTTTTAGGGATATGTGCCGCGTCAAACTGGCGAGGGACAAATCCGTGGTCGAATTCAACATCTGCGAGGACGAATTGTCAAAGATTACTGGTATCCCCATGGGTCAGCTAGTTCGCGGATCCCTCTTACACAAATGCGAGGCGGTTCAAAAATTGAAGGATCAAGTTGATGAGCGTTATCAGCTAGCTAGCGACATGCTCCAGTGCTGTCACTGCCTGGATGTTTCCAGCGTTCCGCTTCCTGATGCCATTTTTGGTCCTGTAGGCGTCGAGAATTACGGCTCATCTGTAATTCTTCCTTGTTTTGTGCAGGATCGCCCCACCTTCCTTGACGAGCTGGAAGCGTCCGTTTTGCAAGGGATCGCTGAGGTTGCTCGTCTGCGCGAGTTGTTGGTGCTCGCACGCGTGAGTGCCATTCAGCTATGACAGGCCCTCCCGCCGCTGAATTCCATCACTAGCCTGATCTTCTTCCCGAGAATACTCTGTACAAGTTGCCTTCTGTCTTGATGTTACAGAAGGAGCTTTTTACCATAGAAACTCGTGTCAAGACCCTGACAGAAGAAACGAGACTTCTTGGACAGCTGGTCACCTCCTTGTACCACAAGCATCCCAAAGACATCTCAGAGTTTCTTGTAAAGCACATTTCTTTTCGTCTGTAAGCCAAGAGACTGATTTACCTTGCCAGGAAAAGCAGACTGAGCTGCGAGTTCAGCGTAGTCAATTAGTGGATCTTCTGGATCGTGTTCTCAGCGACCGTGAAGTTTTGCAAAGACAAGTGTACAGCCTGGAACGGGATTCGGCGCAAGTACGCCCCGTGAAGGCTGCCCTGGTGCCATTGCTTGGGACGTTTGAAGTGAGCCTGATAACTTTTTTCTCATTCGCGTATTAAGCGGCCTCTTCCCAACAGATGAGACATGACGTATTCAAGTCGATGATCCCAGCACTTCAGACTTTCACCGCAAGCGTTCAAAAGCAGGGCCAGAAAGACATGGCTGATGCCGCAGAGCTTCTTCTCGCCTATCGGCGTTGTTGTGGTGTAGTTACCGCACTTCCGCTGGCTCAAGGCAATGGCCACAACATATCGGGAGAAGACCGAACGGCAGGGGAATCGTTGACTGCTGACAAGATATTGGGAGAAATACAGGACTTTGATGTCCGATTGCATCGAGCCCAGAATGAGCTCCGCGCAATGTCTGAACAGGTGGCGACACAAGCGATGGAGGTGAGCGCTGAGCCATCCCATACAATCTGAGGTTTCACCATCGTCTGTTCAGAAACGACAATGTGAAGCACAGTATTACGATGCAGCACTTACAAGATCCATCCTCGAAAGGAAGATCGCTGTTTTGGAGCGGGTTGTCAAAGAAGATAGGGGCTGGAATGATTCTTTGGAGGCTGTCCTTCCATCCTTAAGCGATCGGGTGCGTCCTTGGCCCTGAGGAGTTCTGGCAGCTCATCATTACTAGTCATAGCAGAGTAAATCCGCTATGCCGGACCCTCAAAGTTTAGCATTCCGACTTTCGAATCAGTGCAAGCAGATGGAAGAAAAAATACAGCAGACTACTGCATTAGGCTCCGACATGCGTCGGCGGGCCCAGGAGGTAAAGCTACAAGTATCATCCATTCAATCTTGCTCACCCTCGTGGCTATCTACAGGCTGTATACTCCCGACTTCTGGCAGAGGAAGCATGGAAGCAAGACACGCTGTCCGAGATTCAACTTCGTCAGGATGTCCTCTCTTCACAAACCGAGCTCAAGCATCTGCAGGATAAGCCGTCCCCAGCCGAGCACGCACCCTCATCAGCCTCCGGATTGGAACTATACATTGTACGTGCGGAAAAGCAAACGCGAAAACGTATATTGATAGTTTAAATAGAGACGCATGAACTGTTTGAACTGCAAAAGGCAACCTTGCAACAAAGTATTCGTTTGTGGACACTGTACGTGGCGTGAATTCGGAATCCACTTGTTCTCGTTGCTGATCGTGCCAGGCTTTTGCGAGGCCTGTGCCGAAGAGGTTTTCAGTGGTCGACGACGACGTTGTCCTGCATGCAATAGAAGAGTTGCCAAGAACGACCTTTACCCGTTTCACTTGGCTTAATAGACCGACAAGCTCCCGGCCACATATATACGTTTATTGCTCGTAGTGGTTGACGCGTTGACACATTGTATAAGAAGGAGAAGCGGTCGCGCGAATGAAAATGTGCATGACAAAAGGTCGTCAGTGAGTATTGTCGTGTCGATGTATGTACCCGTCCGATGTTAACAAGGTAGACGCATCTCTTGCATCTCGTGAAATTGAGGTGGCTGCAAGATTGAGCTTAGCCACGCAGAGTATATGTGTGTTTCATAATGGGAAAGGCGCACGAAAATGTGTTACGTCTGAGTTCGGACCCCGTCCGTCATTGGAATGGGGGCCAGCTCGTATGTTGCCAAGCCTTACAGCTAATACCGGTCTGTGCGGAGCAATTATACCCCAGACGTCCCGAGCACGGTGGTTTGGGGCGTCGAGGGCCACGGTGTGTACGTATTCCGCGAGTTTGAGGTGGGTGGAATGCCAGTAGTACGGTAAGGAGAGACGCCTGCCCCAATGAAAACTCGAAACATGTCCACCACCTAGGGGACAGTCCGATCAGCGAGCCCCGTGTTCATCATGTTTGGGGGTTTACCTTTAGATGTCTTGCGATCGACTTCCGCTAGCATCCTGATGAATGAACACGTCGAGGTGGTCTCGCGGTCAATATATAGGCTGTGATTTCAAAGGTTCTTTATTATAAAGACGAGATGTGCGGCGCAACAAAGAATCGAAGACACTGTGACCGCAGTACTGCAAGCCAAAGGCCTAAGATATATAAACACAAAACTATATGGAACCGGAAAATGACGGGTGGTAACCGGTACCAGTAAGCACTGGCACGTCTGGCATTACATAACACAAACTTCTACAAAGCCAAACATGCCGCGCCGCGCCTTGCCGAGTCAGGCTTCCGCTCTGCCACGAAATGAGTCGTTGACCTCACGTACTGTGCGTCAAAGATTCACGCTTTGCTCACAAGCTCACACGGATAATGGCCTTTGCCAACCATCCCTTTACTCTTTTATTTCCTGGTTTCTCTTTGTTCGATAGCATGTCCTACGCATATGTCCCAGCTCAAAGCAACCGCTCACTGTATGGTGCCTACTTAAGGTATACAACTCCTTGGTATCACACGCAAATACGGCGTCCCTCCCCCTAGGAATACTCTTATCACTTGCGGCAGCCCCGTATGGACAAACGCCATCCACAGAATTCGCCTTCATGTCTCTCCAACAAGCGTCCGCACTCGCCTAGTCCAAATTACATCGGGCAATCCGACCAACCACCATACAAGACAGACAAAGTCGTGACCAATGCAGAACACCTACAGTATCAAGCACCAATAGAGGCTCAGCGTGCCCTTAAGGTATGGGAGGGGATGTGCGCTTCATCTTATATTTAACTGATGAATCCCACCATGAATGAATAGATCCGCCGCATCCATGGAACATCACTGCCGCGGTACATCCCGTCTCATAGCCAGCGACCGTATCACTCCAATAACTTACGCCTTCGGGGGGATGTTACCACTACACAACTCTCGAAACCCGAGGCCGAGTCTTCAGATGGGTCTGTCATGCAAAGTCTACGCGACGTCTGCATGATGGAAGTAGGAAGTATGCACGACGATCAGAACCCCGAAGCCTGCGGTTCGTCCTTGCCAGGAAAGGTATGTTCGTAGTGTCTCCCGCGCATATATATATGTCTCACATATGCCGGCCAGCGCATCGACGAGGTTCAAGGGCGCGAAACATTTGGCAATGACCTTGACCTCGATATGAATTCCGATATCCGGGTAACTCAGCCAGGTCTCCCCCTTTCTCCGTCCGTCAGCCTCAGCGCAGTAGGTATGCCTTTTCTACGTGACTTGCAACAGCAACAGGGCGCGCTTGAAAGCTCGCCGTGCTTGCGTATGGACCTCACAAGCGAGAATACCCCGCTCAACGAGTTGGAATGGGATTTGTTGTCTGAAGGAGTTCTGGGCGAAACGGGCTCAGACAGCGGAGATGAGGGATGGGAAGTGCTCGAAAATTAAAGCCTTCGGATATAAAAGGCTTGAGGTTGGCTAGGAGCATTGAATAATTGCACACTCATCTTTGATCTTGTACTGCAAATGATTCGTGCAGCGCTTGTATCGTCAAGGTTACTATAAGCTCAATATTGTATCCAGTACTACTTTGTGGCTAATAACGTGCTCCTGTCGTTATAGAAGACAACTACAACCTGTACGTTCGGACGTCGGGTCCAGAATCGAGAGCAAAGGACGAGTGCCGGGTTCGCGTTTCCTACCCTTCTCATATCGTCTCAACGAGTCATCTGACGTCGGGGCACGAGACCAAGTTATTTGCATGCCCAATCATAATACTTAGGACTATCCGTGATACGTGTAGGCATATAGATATACATGATATACCGGATAATCCACCTAAACCCTATCTGCCGTTAATCTGCCGTTGCAACGAAGATGTTCAGTTCCTTCGTAAGTTGACCTTTTCGAGCCGACGAAGTAAAGGCTGCGAAGGCTGTACGCCCACCATCCGCATCATATCCGCGAGCTCTCGAGCGAGCCTTTGACGTTCCTCCGCCTTCGACCCCAGCAGCGTATGCACCGCCTGCGCCAGCCTCCCTTTGGGTCCCGCGGAACAGTCCTTGGTCTCGACAGTCGAGCCTGCGCCATTGTTCGAAGGTCCTGCATCATTCCGCGTCGAGGACCCTGCGCCAGACTTCGTGCTTTGCGAGCCATTCTGCGCTTTCCCTTTCGGCTTCGGCTTCGGCTTCGGCTTCGCTTTGGCCGCCACCTTGCTCTTTAATCCCACCTTTGCCACCACCAGCAGCGGCTCGATGACCTCCAGCCGGAATCTCCTCAGCGCCATTGACGCCAGCGGCACGACGCGATCCTGCGAACTCGCCGCTTCAGCACACGCCTCGGCTCTCTTCAAAGCTTCTTCATCCGCGCCGGGAACCGCCCCCCACTTGCTCAACTCGGCAGTCCTCCTCTCCTGGATCTTCCCTGCCACCTTCAGCCCGCTCTCCCGCGAAAGCACTGCCGCTGCCACGTCGTCCAGCACGTCTTTGACCTGAAACCATCCACGGTCCTCGCTGGTCGACCTTTGAACATACTGTCGGTTTATATAGTTCAAAAGGCGATCTACAGCGCCCGCGCCCGCGCGGTATCGAACGAAGGCATCCAGGAGGTGATGCACAAGCGCATCGTCATCGTCTGGCAGACCGAGAAAAACGTCCGTCGCCGCGGCTGCGAAGTACCGATCGAGTCGGTCATAAAAATCTTGCGCAGTCTGCGCCTCCCGCGCGCACATCGGGGGACTGTCTTGTACGCCCACAGCCGACGGTACCTGGGGCTGAGAGGCGGTGAAGTAGTTGTAGACGGCGGTGTGGATGCCCATGTGGTACGACACTTCAATTGCGGGAGCTTTGGACAGCGTGTCGGTCGGCGCGTAGATGATGTGATCCAGCGCGGGCTGGATATAGCCCCAGAGTGCAGTGTACGACGTAGACGGGCTAGCGCTCCCGGTAGGAGGACATCGTAGTGGTAGCGGTGGAGGCTCAGGCGTTTCCAGCATCTTCTTGTGTGAAAAGAAGTGGAGTATGATGAGGTGGAAGTGAGGACGTAAACGTGAATGCTGTCGTCGAGACTCGATACTCGAGAGCCTTTAAACTTAAGTCACTCACTGAACCCGTTCTTCGGTTCAGTCCGACCGCGACGCGCTTCAAGGTAGTTACATAATAACCCTCAACTTGCCTCGGGACCCTCTCTTCAGGATGGCACTGTCAAGGCTCTGTCAAATATCAATGCCGATGCGAATTAAAATAAAAACGCGTGATCTCGTACTTGCGCGCACTGCATAACATTCCGAAATCTGGTTCTGAAGGTGGATTGTCACGCGCGTTGACGCGTTGACGCGTCAGCCAATCCAAATGTCCGATCAAATGTGACGCGTCACATTATCAAACTCCTTTATGTCAGTGTAAAGGCAGACTCCTTCCCTTAGTCGACTCGTACTCGCGGGGAGCTGTTGAGGTGGGTTGTTCGGGTAGGGGGGGCCGAAACCCGCGAGTACGAGTCGACTAAGGGAAGGAGTCTGGTGTAAAGGGGGAGTACCGGAGATAAAGCTTAAAGGATCCCGAGGTAGGGTTTACGCATATCCACTCTGCTACTGGAGACTAAGTATCGGGGGAGCGGGTGCTTCCAGGGCTGCCAGGGTGGGTCCTGATGCAGATGGGTCCAGTTTCATAGTAGGTTGAGTCAAAACCTGTCAAAACTTACCGGTGCTTACTCTTCCCTCCGCCCGACAACCGCTACTCTGCTCTCTCCGGCGCTACCCGGTCGGAGCCTGAATCCCAGGTAGGCTTGAGACTTGGGTCCAACCCACGACTACGACGCCTCTTTCTACCGAGTTCACCCACGATTAGCCTCGATCTCTTCTTACCCACGACTCTCTTCTCGCGTCGTCACATACTCACAATCCATTTCAACCTCACTTCCTGTGCGTTGATTTGGAACCAATCCGTTCAGGGTTATACTAGTACCTCTCAGGGTACGGACGCTCGCGATGTTCGGTGCGAGCTGCGCGTCTCACCCTTCACCTTCCTGACAACTTTCTTAGTATACACTCTTCGTGATTGAATATCGACCTCTCAAGTGTAGTGTTTTGCGGCAGTCTAAGGTGCGCCGAGTTTGACATAATCATGTTGACTGACGTCTAATCTATCGAATATTTAGAATCACTGGCAGTCCTTCAAGCTTCCTAGCGATTGGACGCTTATTGGGTGCTTTCTTCATCGCCCCATCCCTTTTCGTACACTTATTTAACGACCTCACTTCTCGTGCGTCGCAATATTCTACACAAATCGATCATATCGTTTACAATGTCGATAGCATGGAGTTATCTACCGCGTCTTACGATGAACAACAAGCCACGATGATTGAGGTAAACCCTATGTTCCGACCTAGTCATAACCGTCTCTGAATGGCGCCTTGCATAGCGATTTCGAAGGAACGCAATTGTGAACTACGCGCAGGGATATCAAAGAGAGATACAGCTCAATAAACTGCTCGTGGATCTGACTCGCAATCAGCTCACGCTGTTGAAGCATTATCCTGATTCCCACGACTTGTGCTGCCTCGCAGCTCCCGCATATACGGCTCAAGTGGCCATCTGTGATGATTTACGGTCTCGCCTCGAAACTCTTCAAGCTCTGACAACCGAAGGCACTACTAATGACGGTGATCTAGCGTTAGCCCGCAAAGCCAGCCTAGAGATGCTTCACGCACGCCTGAACTATTATGCAAAAGAACTGCAGACTTCTGCCGTGGGTGTTTCCTTCCTGGAGACGGAGGCTGCACCTCACTTTCCTGATAGCAGCGTAATGTTGAAGCTCAAGGGAGTAGCCTGCAAGAGCATCCTACTATTGGAAACATTAAAGGCAAGATCAAGCTCCTAGCGGAGCGAGAGGCTCATCTACGGGCGGAGCTCAGTAGCCTGCGGAAGTCACAGCAGGCTCTCGAGCAAGAACACCGAATGTGCTTGCCTACCCTTTCTGTAAGGTCGTTTATTCGAATTTCAGACTCATAGCTCTCATATAGCGATTCTAGTCAGGTCAGGGGAAAGCCGTCTATCCTGACGCCTCCGTCCGTGGGTGGCTAGAAAGTCGCATTAAGCGCATAGAAGAGGAAACAAAGTCACTTACAATCCAGATACCCTCAAGGCTGGAGAACCGGAACGCCGATTTGACGACCGCGTCCTCACTTCAAAAGCTTGTTGATGCCTATCCAGTGGGAGAAACCTTCTTATATTGCGCATACTGTTATGACTCACCCGGTTGGTTCAGGACGTTTTTCCCGTGTCGTCCTTTCTTGATCAGCGCCGTGTCCTGCGCTCAGTTCAAACAGAAATCAAGCAAGCGCTGACCGAAATGAGCGACCTCTTGACGACGTACTTATCTTTCTACGATTCGGGTGTCGGTATAGATAACCCAACCCGCCTGCGTGAAGTACAAGACCTTCACACCAGGACGTCTGCGCTTCTGCTTGGTATCAACAAATCTTCAAATCGGGCGGATGAACTGGAGCCATGGCTTCTTCAAGTTCAACACGCGACGATGGTCGCTGAAGGTTCTGTTGAGAAAACGCGCGGGATCATCTCATCGGTATCCAAGGAAGTAAGCAACCTGCATGTTTCATTCTTTACTGGTCGTGTTGATCCGCGTGTGCCCAGATATGCGAAGTCAAGTCAAAGCGTGATGCTTCCGTAGATGCAATCTCCTCACTGAAGCGTAGACTGGAGATCCTAGAGCAGGATCATCTAGTGGAACGTACGCGGCACGTGTCTCTAGTGGACAGTCTCAAAGCACTGGTATGTTTCTTTGCCACTGAAGGCTTTAGCCACTGACATCGATGTAATGTTTTAGGAGACTCGGCATGATCCCATGGGTACGTGGGAGACGACTGCGCGTACACGACAGAAGACGTTGTGTGCTCTCTCATTGAGCCATCACGATATTCAAGGCCAACTCGAGACCTTGTCTACCAAGGCAAAGGCGGTGAGGTACCCAGGGCCGCTGTTTACTCGTAGGTTAACCAGGCATCTCATTCCTTCAGATGAACACAATGCAATGCCTCGCTGTGGAGGACCGAAAGAAGGAAGAGGTCATTCTGTCCCAATTGCGTGCAGAGCTTGTGCGTGTCAAGGGAAACATTAAATCAACTCGGGATGAGCTAGCACAACGACCCTTGACCGTGGAGCAGGCAGAAGACGAAAAATTATTGAACGGTGCCAAAGTACGGCCTCTTGCATCGTCATGTACACTCATTATCTCAACACGAATACACAGACGCTTTTCTTGTGCAAGCGGTGCGGTGTTAGGGATAGGAACAGGTTTATCCCTTGTGGTCACAGTACGTGTTGCATTCATGACTGATGTATCCGCTCATCTCCTATAGACTTTTGCGAAGTCTGCATAACGCAATTTGAGAAGTGTCCTCAGTGCCAGCGGTCGTTCTCATCTAAAGAGGTTCTACCTTTGTACATATAGGTTGCTTGGCATCTCTGTCACCTTATCTCTTGTCGTAGCGTGGTTTTCTGAGTCGTTCTCGCTTTCTATATTCTCAAGATCTGTCAGATATATCTCTTCACCTGCTTTATATATTCCCGGTGCAATGCTACTTCTGGTGCACGCTGTCCAGGTTGATGCAAGAGAAATCCTACTGAACTCGTTTTACCTCCCACACAGTGACTACGGAACTACACTCAAAGTACATTGGCCGTGGCGAACAAACCCCCAACTATCTAGGGAGACAGTCCTGCATAATCCAGAAACAAGCATGCACACCGTGTATATTCACAGCTTGTCAGTTTTGCTAGATGAGGATGTGTTTGAAAGCACATACCCCTTGTGAAATAACAAAAGAAACCTACTGTGCATGAATTGAACTTGTCACAAGGGTGTGAGTGATGGTGTTGGCTCGTGACCACTGTCCTAGAAGGGGATGTTTCTTGCAATATGTCTTCCAACTCTTTGGCTTTTCTGCACACAGGCATCCAAGGGTTGTGCCATGGGTGTCCTGTGCTGCATCCCAAACCCAGTGGGTGTTCTCCGCGAGCTGGAGAATCATCTTGAAGTCTGGACTCATCGTCTTTGATCTGAGAATCCATGAGCACAACTGGTAATGCATACAGAAGAGAAATCTTACAAGATGAGAGCGTGACGAGATCCAACCCATACTAGCGGCGTCATCGCGATCATTGTGGCCAGGTGCCCCATAGGCGAACGAGGCAAATGCTGCTGTGTCGGGCGTCCCATAACGATTGATCAGGCCAGCTGCGCGCGCGACACTCTGTATAGTGTCAGTAATGCTAGGAGAGCACTAGCAAAATGGACATACCATCTGTTTCCGGGCGATGTGGGGGAGCAAGCCTTCCAATAAATAGTAGTTACGAGCCTGAATCACTGGATCCAGATCAGTGACGTGAGATGATCAGAATACACCACTTACACGGTCGGTTTTTGTTGACCGCCGCACGCATGCATATGGATGTTTGGGCGGCAATCTTGGCCTTCTTTGCAGCAGTAGGCCGAACACCCCAGTCGCAGTATATCCGGGCTCTCCACAATGAACTTACCCTTCAGCTGCTGAGCTTCTTCTGGTGTGGCCCTTTTGCATGAAAAAAATGAGTGAAGAGCGGTACAGAAGCCAGAAGAGAGCGTACCGCTGGCTACCGCTGGCCCTCCACCCACATACTATCATTGTAGCAGATCTGCCCCATTATGCGCCACAGTTGGAGTTGATTAGCTTGATGTTTTGCATAGACCGCGGCCTCAGATAAGGACGGGGGAATGCCTGTGATTCCATGGTAGTTGCGAGACTGGCCGTCCTTGTGGATGACGACAGCTAGAAATGTGTCTAGCAGTTGGCGCTTCAAAGCCTCTGCTTCGTCCGAGTCTGATTCCAGCTATGACCCCTCTAATTCAGTCACCCGAAACCGTTCGTTGTGATGAGATCATACCTTTTGCCACAATTTATCCATCTCATAAGCCTAGAGAAAATGGTCAGTGTGTTCCTGATGGTCTTATGGAACTGCGAACCTTTGCCTTCCCCGTATTGGTGTGTGCATCGCCCTGACCAGCACGAACAAGTTTATCAGCATTGAAGCGAGGTTCCTTCTCAACCCTGTTATACTGCCGCTCAGGCTGGCAAAGCGTTTTCAGCGCAGGGCGAAACTGTTCGTTATAGAATGATGTTGGCGTAATCAGGCTGCCAGCGGCGCGATCAATTTCGGCGGGGGTGCTGAATGGCGGGCATGCCCAGCCAGAGATGATCTGTTGATTTATATAACGAATACCTGCAATGGAATCACCGTGCAATTTGTCGAGGTCGATGATGGGAATAGACCGGAAGTCGGTACGCTCAAACTCGGGTTTCGATCCGGGTATTTCACCACGGTCGGTCAGCGCGTACAGATTCTCGAGCGTACGTTCAGTCACACCTATTATGGATGAGGGTCGTGAATACAGACAATCAATGTCAGATCACTCACCCGATGAATGAACGCTGTCCCCATCGTCAGACGCAGAGAGTGTGGACATTGGTGAAAGTGCACGGGTAGCCCACGCGGCACGAGTATCTGATGACGGTTGAGGCCTGAGGGCGCATGACATCAAGCACATTGAGACGACGCACCATTCATAAGGACTCCATTGGTAACTGGCATCGCGGCGTACGCACGGAGAACAGCATCCGTAGAGAGATCTTGCTCTTGCCACGCCGGCCAGTCAGCATCCGTCCCAGACGAGAGTGGCTGTTCATCGTCATCAAGCCCGCCCACTTCCTCCAGTCCCGGAACATCGCCATTGGGATTCATACCCATATTTTGAGTACGTTGAGTGATTTCATGCACGAGAGACTCCATGGCGCGTTCCTTATCCGCCTCCGATAGCGAGGTTGCACGAGGTCTTTTGAGGGACATGGCGCAGATAGAGACTTGAATATAGAAGTGTAAGTGCAGACCGACAGGAGAGTCGGGATAGAACAGCAGCAGTAGGAGACTATCGAGATGAAGATGCGAGAGCAACTTCAAAAGTCTTCAATTATGACGACAGTTAGAACTGTAGCGTAAGACCATGTAAGTAAAAGATATGGTTAAATATTTACCTTACGCCTATGCCACGCTGCTGCCCTGCACTTTAAATAATCTCATTTTTCAACCGGTACGCCCGCGCTAGAGCGCGCATTCGTATGGTCGCTCCTCGGCGCCAACGATGGCACGGATTGGCATGCAGAGAGCGCGAGGAGGTAAGAGCAAGAAGAGTTAGAACCCGACCGCAGGACAACAGACTAACCCGGATGATTTTCAGGACCAAGGGAGACGCGCGTCGGGTTGGACGACGACGACGACAAGCCGCGGCGGTATGGACGAGACAGTTGCGCAGGCAGAGATTGACGAATAAGTAGTATTGAATCATATGTTTTTTAACTCGGACATCTCGTCTTCACGAATACAGGTGACATTGGCGCTGAACTAACACTGTGGCGATGACTGAGACAGCGTATCGAGCACTGGAAGTGAAGTCGGCCACGGAGGACGACACAAGGCAAAGGGTAACCGGTAATCAGTGACTGGTGAGACCATGAGGCGACGAGAAGGGCGACTACTCACGAGAAAACAGCGTTCATCAGGTGACATGCATATGCTGACACTCTTCCTTGAAGTTCCTTCATGCAGCCTGAAGCATGGGAACAATCTTTTGAAATATGACTGCCCACACTGACATATAGACAGGCAACATAAGGAATGTTTTAGAACGTTGATGAGTGAAAGGCTCACTTCTGTCTGAAATCCACGGCTTGCTCACATTTATGTCTCGATGGAGTAAAACTCCGCTCCTATTGATCTTGTCTTTTGAGTATCCCATCTTCAGGAGCCGGATCAACGCCCTAGATGAAACGTTGCGTCAACAAAGATGACCATTTATGTGAGGGGGGGGTGGGGGGGTTGCAAAGTACCCATCGATCCGAAAACGGCGAAGGTCATCCTTTCGACTTTGGTTGTGGAATTCCAAGTCTTCCAACCACTCTTCGCATACAGCCAGATGCTTGATTGAGTCAACCAACATTGAAATGGAAGATAATGTAACGGCGCTCACCTTTTTTCGAGGTTCACTGAGGAGCACCTCGCGCTTGTTTTCTATGAGCTTATTGTAAGCTCCTGTAAGGCCTTGATGGTCACAGTCGTCAATATCCTTGCACATGTCATCCATCTCGGACCAAAAGCGGATAACATCTGCCTTGTTCCATCGTGGATCACACTCTTTGCCTACATACTCCCCTGAGAAAGCTGTTTCAGGACACGCTGTTGCACACCGGCCGAAGTACGCACTGCGGGTAACGGGAAAGGCTTCAAGAATATTGTCCAACTTAATGGTTGGACATGAGAGGTAACGTTGAGGTACCAACAGGCGAAGTTCAGGCAATGTCAAAAGCCTGCCTCGAATTGTTGAGAGAGAGAAGCTTGCGATTAGCAGGAGGGCATACCAATTCTTGGTGCATTTAGCACATAGTCGCTTGCGGTACACAAAGAAGATGCGCTTGGTCGACGTATAACACCCACAGCTCTATGGCACGGAAAAGTTGTATCAGAGTGCTTACGTGAAGAGAGTGAAGGACGAACGGTACACCTATCACGAAATATCAAGTGCGCCCAAGCGATGAGGGAAGTGTCTTCAGGACAAACTGGAATGTCAGAAGTACGTTCCAGCGCTCTTTTCCAAAGAAGGAACGACTCCTTGCGCGAGAAGAGCTGAGTATGAAAGGCCTTGTTTGTGGTCGCCAATCGAACAAGGTCTTCAGGAGAGAGGTGATCGAGAATCTGGAACATGGTGGTCAAGAGGAGATCTAGAAGTACAGGAGTAACCGGCGGGCAATCACCGAATACAGAACATCCAGAGGTACGGAAGGAAGACGGCTCAGTTTCCCTATCTTACGACGCTTGGGTGACCTCGTCGCCGGGGCCTTCTCTTGCTGGCTGGAGGTCGAGTGGGGATGCACAATATGGCTTTCTTTGTCGATGATAAATCCCGGAGCCCATACCACAGATTTTTAGTCAGACGCATGGGGAAGGGGTTGAGCATACGTACCACAAGTCATGATGGCTCGTTTCGACATCTCTGATCCCCCAGGTAGAATGAAAGGGTAAAACGGTAGAGGCTTGGGGGATGCCTTGCACTACCCCAGTGCTTAGGCGACGAAGCGACTTATATATAACAACTAGGAGGACAATACTCGCCGGAAAGGGTGCACATGGAAGATGCCGGACGCCAAGAGTCGCACAAAAGATCGGATATAAAGCAAAAGGAGGATGTGACGCGTAAAGAGCCGAACCGTACAGGAGCATGACCAATTTGATTGTCTGCATAACACCATGCCCTGCATCGGCCAGGGCACAACATCGATAAAGAAAGCAAAATCATTCAAGTCCCCAAGCCTGGAAGTGGCCACTGCTGAGCCCTGATATACGCCACTCCCAGCGCGGCAGCCACTATGAAAATTGACAACTCGAGAATGCTTCGGAGACCCTGGCGAGAAGAGGAATCAGCTCAAGCTTTGTCGTAACAGGGTACGACCCACAACGAAAGTAAATGTAAGCCACGGCTGGCGAGAAGTTACAACGTGTTGTGCTGGGAAAAAAATGAACTGCATGCGATGAGTGTATTGAAAAAACACAAACTTATATCACGCGCAGGCCAGACTTTTACGCCGTACTCCCCTGCTGCACTGATGAATATAACGTCACCAGTGTCTGAGCAGTGGGCCTATCGATATAAATGTAATGAATTATACGCTACAAGGGAATGAATGCACCGTTGCTCACCGCTAGCTGAAGAATAGTGCCATTCACTGAGACGTGATTGGCGGTCCTTGAGTATGATACTCGATGAATTACACAGGATACTTTACTTACTACGATGCGGGACGATCTGCAATACGTGACCATTGTCGGCATCGTACAGAGCAAAGGCGTCGAGGCGATGAGGTGCACAGATCGTTTCACCCACATACACTACTGGTTGGGCGGATGCAGCTAATGTGTGTTCGCAGGTGGCTTGTACAACACCAGTGTCGATCTTATACACATCATAAACTGACCTCTTCGCGACGACAGCACAGACGCCTGTCATTGAAAGCCTAAGCCCGTATCTGGATGTCTTTAGTGCCGTGGATTATGAGCGTAGAAGTGCACCCACATCGCCGCGGTAGGTATCATATGAGTTACACTGCTCGAAACAGGATCCCACACCCTAGTAAAAAAGGAGGAGTTGTCAAAACGACATAACTGCGGGGTCTGAAAGACACATACTGAATTCCGTGGTGCATATAGCTTGCAACAACATGTCCACATTTGGTGCTGAGGGTGGAGGCATCACGCCATTGCAGACCGGTCAGCACCACGTCTGCATAGCGATTTTCACCAGACAACTTGGGTGGGCCAAGTGTGCACAGCTCCTCCCATTCATCTGCAAGGTGAGGGCTACATTAGTAGAGGAGCGCTTATGGAGCACAACGAGAGGAACTGACGATCCGCCTGTCCACGCCATATACGTATATCCGATCCTGTACCCGTGGCAAGGTAGGTCCCACACGAGCTAACCGTGGCGTGCTGAATGGAGTGTGTAAACACTCGAAAGTAGACGAATTGAACCCGCGTCTGGAAGCCAAACTCGATCAGCAAAAGTCAATCGATGAGTACCATGAACAGTACCGGCGTTATAGTCACGTTGATGACCAGACCGTTGCTGGTCGTACACACGAACTTGTTCTGGACATCCGGAAGCCATGCCAGAGCCGTGACAGGGTGCGGCGTTCGTATCGAGCAGTGAAGAGATGCCTTTGTAAAGGATATGCACGCGACGTCTATGGTGCAGGCCAAACTCCCGACTGCCAGATATTCTGCGAGTGGGCTAAATGCCATGCATGTAACTTCGCGACGGCCGACTGCAGGTAGTTCAAACCCCTCCCGAAAAGTGAAAGGCATCTCGGCGGGTTTGAAGCGGTTGAGGTGAGGGGGTAAGGGATGGATGATGCTGGCGCCTCTGGGGTTCTTTAAAAGTACCGAACAAAGGAAGAAGCTGAAAGGGACAAAAACAACGAGACATGTCACGTGAATCCACCAACAGGACCGGTTTTCCTTGAACTTACGGCCTCCAACAGCCTCCAACCTCCTCCATCTCCCCAGATCACAATGCCTACACAACGTTACTCGTCCAAGACCTATTTCAACGCGGCTCTTGAGCCATACTTATCCCCCGCTAAAATAACTCTCCCCGACCTGCCGGAACTCACCTCTAGAACGGGATCGCCACTGAAACCGGAGGGAAGTTACATGCTGTTGGAAGCAAACACGAAAGAAAACCCCGATCGGAGCAACAGTCATCAGATACTGGTAGACATCGTGCATCTCGTTTTCCGTTCTCCGCGCTGACATGGGCCTGCAGTCTCAAAGTAACTCTACGATGCAAGCGGTACCCATCAGCACCCGCCACATATCAATTAGAGAACTTGACGATATAGTTCCGTGAGTAACTTCACGTGCGTTATATCATCCATGGACTGACGTTTAACTCCAGCTCATCGTCTGAAAGCTCATCGTCCGCCATTGATCGCCTCCCGTCAAACAGTAGCGCAGCGGTAAATAACATGTCAAGTGAGCGCATCAGGATGTTCACAAGTCGAAATTGATAGATCGAAACCCCCGCCATGGTCGAAGTGGAACGCTTTTCGCGTACTACCAAGAATACGAAAGTTCCGTATCAGTGCTTCAAAATTACAGACGGTCCCAACGCACCTTTAGTCATACCTCCTCTCCTTGAAGGCACTCAACCGTTCGATATATTCATGCACCCCGTCTACGAGTCATCCATATCGTCCATCCCCGTCAGCGTTCGTTCCCGCGGGCGTGTTCTTCCCTATGCCACGAATAGGAAGCCAAAGAATTCTTCGGGCGCTCCAGTTGCTATTCAATTGTGGGTTTGGTCCGAGGGAGACGACGTCGCGGCAAACGTTGAAGACCCGCCGGTATACAGTTGGATTCCGGTCAAGATGGGATACATCTGTCCTCGTGGAGCGTTGCAAGATCGGGTACTGACGGTTACCGAGAGAGACGGACGTTCGCATCAGCCGGCTTGGGTAAAGGGAAAAACTGTTGAGCGTCGTACTTACACTAACACACGTAGAGATAGCCCTTCTGCATTTTAAACAGGGGCTCCAGTGATATAAGCTGTTGAAATAGACGCGAGTGTTTCGGAGATGAAAGAAGGAATCCGCGTTCGATGCACGAAAGTGAGATCGACCGAGGGTGGAAGCGGGAGGTGGACGTAGAGTACCGTTAAGTTGAGGTGTATAGAGTACACGTAACTTACTTGACAGCAAGTGACTGTGACGAGCCGGGCGATGTGACAAATCGCGCTACACCCGCGTGACATCAGCAGACGCGTGATCACGCGTCACGCGTTAGGCCGCCGACCTCAGTAAGCAACTATTAACGTTAACCTTTAGCTTCGCTGCTTCGGGGGTCGAACTCCATCCAACTCCACCGTTTTCCCTCTGGATTACTCCACAGATCTCTCGACGGTCCAATCTCGTGCGCTCTTCGCCTTTCGATCTCACTTTCGTGCGTCGGAGGCGTTGTTTTCCTCAGTAAGTACGAGTCGACCGACCCAGTGAGTCTCTTGTCTGGTCGTAGAGGTGTGCTCATCATTCTTCTTATGAAGCAACCTCACTTCGTCGGGAGGAACATGCTGTCGCACTCCAAACTTCATCCCATCACCCTTGCCCAAATCACCCACCCCGCGCTAGCACTGGCTAACGAGTCTCCTTATAATTGTGGCCCGTCAGTTCCCTTTTCGTTTCAACATACCCCTGATATATCTCTTACTCTCCCTCCCTAGAGCCTCAAAACGCGCCTGGGCACCCCCCTTCCCTCTGCCCAAATGCGTCCACACTACTAGTCGATCATACCGCCTTTATCATCACTGGGAGACGCCACCTATAATTCAACTTTTTCTTTGTTATGCGTTTCACACCTGTCAAACACCTATGCGAAGGTTTTTATTGTCATTCCAGCCGCCCATATGTCATATCCATCTCGTTTCCCCTGACCCGTGCGTATGTTTGACCAATAGTACTACATAACTACAAGGAAGATGTTCGTTATTGCGCGGTGCGCTCCTGACAAAGCGCATAAAGTAATACTTTCATCTCCTGCTCCTTTCGCCACACCCTTTCATCTTTTCGCTTTATCGAGTCCAACGTCTCGGTGCCTCTGGCCTTTGACACCCTTGCTTAGTCTAAGGCTCTTTAATACGGGCCATCCTTATAAGAGACATCCAACCACATATGGCACGTATCCTTTTCCCTCACACCTCTAGGGTTCATCATATCGAGCTGCTCGCCCAGGACTGCACTATACTCGCACATTCCTTATTTTATCAGGATGGCGGGAGCCACGGCGATCTGCACATGCTCAATCTGCATGCAGGATAACCCCCAGGGGAAGCTAGTTGGCGAGAAGGAGCGCCTTTCCCATCGTCGCGCCGACGAAATTCGCATTTCTCGTATCACTCGTCAACGCATAACGTCTTCCATCGATGCCGGCCCCTCGAACTCGCACGCGCAGCCGCCTTGTGGGCAATATTCCCTTTCACCGATTTGTATTTATTGCTTATCGCCGCTTCACGTTCCAGCTCATCCGGATCCTCGCAATCCCCTACACGATGGACAGGAGCCTCCGACTCCTCGTCCTCAAGCTCCACAACACCCGCATCCACGTGGTCAACACTGTGTGTTCCTCTATCAAGTAAAGCACTTGCAGCATTGTTTTGATTTTTCGTTCCAGCACCCTCCTCTACCAATCTACCCAGCCGCGAAGAGCTAGAGTCACGCCAAATAAAGTTTTTCAACTTCTCATTCCATGACCTGGTTTTCCGTTATCCCGACTGCTCTCATCGTGCCGGTGTGGAGCCCATGGTTTTATCCGCTTCCGATCCTCTTTTTTCCATTCTCGAGAAGTCCAAGGAAAATCACACATTTACAGAGTTTTTCGAATGGCTGAATAGTGCGTCCCGTGCCTCTTGGGACGAGCAGCTTGTCCAAGCTTTGAAGAAGGAGATTCGTAGGTTGGATGAGCTCAAAAAGGAGGAATGGATTCGGCGTCAACCTACAGCTCGTGAGCCTATAGCATCGTGCCAGGTTCCCGGCTCTCCTGTTATCGATGGTGGTTAGTGTTCCAAGCTCTGACTCGCCGTTCCTTTGATTGGCTGATCCACTTACGTAGGACGGTATCTCCGCCAGCGGAAGGCATTGAACAACGCCTTGGTTGCTTGCTGTTATTTGCTGGTCGTCGTCCTCCACGTAGTAGCCAACGTTTCCGTGGACCGTACCCGGTTTGTTCTCGTGGCTTTACAGACGTTCACCTCGTTATGCTTTGAACCGTTCGACAAGGTTCTCATCAAAGCCGGTCAAGCCGTTGCCAGCATTCCCACCGACATTCGAACGATCCTCAAAGATCTCTGCCTGGGGCCCAAAACAGTCACCTTTGTTTGCTGTCCCAAGTGCTACTGTCTTTATGATCCTTCTCGCGCACCGGAGCGTTGCGTGTTTCGATCCACAAAAAAATCTAGACCATGCGGTGCGGAATTATTCAAGACCAAAAAGCCCAATATTCGTGGTGGCAAAAAAGTACCGTACCGCACCTATGTCTACCATGACCTGAAGGCATGGGTAGCGGACTTGGTTTCCCGTCCCGGTATGGAGGCCCTGCTAGACCGTGACGTTTATTCCGAATTCGAGGGAGGCCCTGTGGGCGGCGTGCATGATATTTGGAACGCGGGTGTCCTACAAGGATTCCTGGGACCGGACGGCAAACCTTTTGTGCAGCGCGGAGGTCCTGGAGGCCGTTACGTCTTTAGCTTGTGCATGGACGGTTTCAATCCATTCATCATGAAGGAAGCCGGAAAGAAGGTCAGCGTATGTGCCATATATATGGTCTGCTTAAACATTCCCATCGAGCACCGATACGAGCACGAGAACATGTTCCTCGTTGGCATTGTGCCCGGACCCGCGGAGCCCTCCCTCGACCAGATCAACCATCTTCTCCGCCCTCTCGTTGACGATCTCCTGGTTCTATGGGAGCCTGGCGTGGTGATCAAACAGACGCAGTGTCATCCTAGAGGTCGCCATATTCAATGCGCCCTTGTCCCTCTGGTTTGCGACTTACCAGCTTCCCGACAAATGGCAGGTTTTGCCTCCCACAGCTCCACCCATTTCTGCTCCTTTTGCCTTTTGCCATTGCATGAAATCGACAATATCGAGGATCAGACATGGACTCTCCGAACTCGAGAAGATCACATGGCAGCCGCAACAGCTTGGCGAGATGCCGACACCCACCTCGCTCGTTTGAAACTTTTTCGAGAGCATGGTGTACGCTGGAGTGAATTGTTACGATTGCCATATTGGGACCCCACCCGGTTCACCGTTCTGGACACCATGCACTCTCTCCTCCTTGGAGATCTGAAACGTCACTGTCGGGAAGTATGGGGCATGGATTTTCGTTTAGAAGATGACGACTATCATATCCCTGCCACGGGTTCGACGCCGTTGAGCACAGACGAAATCCAACGGGCGCACGATGTTTTCAAGCATGGTTCTAATGAGGACCTGGCGGCTCTTTCAGCAAGACAGATCAGGAAGATCTGCATTGATAACAATGATATACGTGTCGATAAGAAGAGGAAGGCCCAGCTGGTGGAGGTCCTCCTCATCCGTGTATGTCTCCAGCGATCTGCTTGTCTCGATATCATCAGTAATTGGTTCTCCTTTCTAGCGCGTCCAACTCGGTTATGCCAAGTCTGCAGAGCTTCCTGGGCGAACACAGAGACCCACCAAAACTAAAAAAGCTGCGGGGACGGGGAAGCGGGCTCAGCCCATCACTGATCAAGAGCGTCTGCACGGTCTGCAGACTTACGCACAAGGCTCCAATTCCGCTGTTGGGAGACTCAAGAAGGGTGTTCTAATACACATTCTACTGATGTGCGACGGCTCCATTGCACAAGACGACTTAAAAGCCCTTACAAAGCAAGACCTGGCTAAGCGCTTATTGGATCTGGTACGTCTTTCTAGCCTAGGTAACCGATGCGATCGTCACTGAGTATGATAATAGCGCATGCAAGGAGTGAAGCCCGTAGCCGAAGATCCAGAGCCTACCCCTATTTTGGATGCTTTACACAGGCCCGATTCTGTCGAGGATCGTGAGTCCGATTACGGGGGATCAGAGTTCGATGATCTTGAAACCGGCGACAATTACTACGACGAAGATCTCGACGGATTTCCCATACCGTTCGACATCGATGCGGAGGATGTCAATTCAGAAGAGAGAGAGCACCACGACGAGGGCGGTAACGACGATGCCGAGGTTTCTGACAGCGAAGACTTTGCTGATGATACTAGCTTCGATGAGCCCGAGCCCGAGCCCGATGCTAATGAGCTAGCCACTGTTCTACAGATCCTTTTGTCTGACGTGGTTGATGAGGAGAACCGCGAAGCAACACGGGACAGACTTATGGGCTTTCGGCGTGTAATACTCGTACACGCCGCTGTGGCGAAATTTCGGGCGCTCAGAGATCGCCCTCAGGAGCAGCTAGAAGATATGGACGACGAGGCGCTAGTTGACTACATGATGAGGGTGAGAAGTATTGCTACCCATCCACGAACGCCTACTGATGAACAAGTCCTCAGTCCGAAAATGAGGACTGGGAGAATCAATCGGCATCAGAACTCCTGGCAGGTTCAGGGCAAGAATCCGACGCCGAAGATAGGGCCATGGATGAAGACATAGAGCAGAAGAAGAGACCACGCTCGAGGAAGAAAGCGTCATCCAAGGAAAAGGCTGTATTGGGCCGCAGAATACTCGGTCAAGTATGGCTCGATATGAAGAAAACGAGCTTACCCTCGTGGATAGGTCGGGCACCTCCTGAACTTGGCAACGGAAGACACGGCAAGCTGAGTGCGGACCAATGGCGCACGGCATGCACGGTTCATCTGGTTATCACGCTGGTACGTCTCTGGGGGCCGCTTCCTGGTGATACACGGAAGCATCAGATGTTGGTCAACTTCATGCACTTGGTGACGGCATGCAAGATCGCAATGATGCGGGTCATGACACCCGAACGCATCGACATCTTTCGGACGAACATGAGGACCTACCTGACCACCTTGAAAACCCTGTACGTTTACAGCGGGCTTACCCCAAACCAACATCTATCGCTTCATCTTCCTCGATTGCTGGAGGACTTCGGCCCTACACATGCATGGGTGTGCTTTATTTTCGAACGGTGTCTCCGTTGGTTGAAGTTTATCAAAACAAACAATCGTTTTGGTGGGTTTTGTGTCTACAAATCACATCGATATATCAAACTGAATAACAATGTGTCGTATCCAGGCGAGCTGGAAACTACACTACTTGAGCGTTTCTGTATGTCGCAAGAGATCCGTATCCTGATTCGCGATCGGCGTCTCCCCGACTCTCTGAAACGCATGCAATCGGCCTTCACCATGGCCTTCGATTCAGAGGTCCGCGGTACTCTTTGGAACGATCTCTGGGCGTTCGGTTCGGAAGAGTCCTGTCATGTTCCTGGACCCATTCAAGCAGTGCCACCAAACATCGTCAAATCGCTCGAAACCTGCATAAATTCCCTCCCAAGCGACCAAAGGCCGACGCTGGTGTCTCGGACCATCATCCAGTCAGCCTACTCAACGCGTGGAATGTCATTCGCAACGCAGGCGTCATCCCCCGGTAACAGTTATGTGGTCTTCAACGACCCTTCAGGAAACGCCGGAGAACCGTGGTGTGCGGGGGCAATCCAGCAAGTGTTCTTTTTACCACAACAGCGTGGAGCAGTTGGGCCCTTCTTCGTTATCAAGAAATATTGCCCGCTGTCAGAAAAAGACGCGGCGTCCGATCCCTACCGTCAGTTCCCTCTGGCCGGAGGTCGACTTGTGTACGAGACGTGGGGTGCCAACGTAGTAATAACAATGGCTGATATTGTCTGCCACTTTGCACACATGCCGTACAAGACTCCTCGTATCACGAGGTCTTGTGTTGTTGTTCTTCCACTAGATAGGGTGAGTGCTACCTATCCTCTCATCTTGCAAATCCTTTCTTGACCTCCGCTTTCCCTAGCAATGATCGCGCTCTACTTGGGAGGAGTTCGAACGGGTCAATGCATAGATTGCAGGCGTGCTCGCACCGGAGATAATGATTGGCCTTCTTTCAACGAAGGGTCAATTGCTGGAAGCGACGGGCAGGATGAAGAAGCGTAAGGAGAGATGAAGCGAACGGCGGGCGACCTGTGTATAGAGAAGACGAGTGTATGCAGAGGAGGCGTTCTATAGCAATTCGTGATCAGAACAGGAGGACGATGAGCACGAGAATGTACAAATGTTATCCAAATAGTATTGGAGAGCACAATTCTGAACTATAATGAGACGGAACCGGCCTTGCACAAGACCGTACTCCGTTCTATGATTATGGCTGTCGGATATGGCGTACATGACACCCGACCCATATATGCCTTCAGACAGACCCAAAGAATTTTTCCCATACATCGCCAGCTAAGCCCGTTCCCTCCGCTTCCCCAGGAACGGACACCAGACTCAAGAGTGCTTTGACGGCGAAGCATTCGACGGGGCGCGTCTTGACGCTCTTGCGACATGTGGGGCAAGTGTACGCGGGGTGGAGCGTCTTCCTCATCCACGCAAGGAGATATTCTTGCTCATGAACCGGGAGCTGCAAGAGTGGGGCAGGTAAAGCAAGGGGTTGGGACTGAAGGGCCATGAGGTCGGGGTATGTCTTGGTGTGCGATTCCAGGATGGCTGAGAACCAATCCAAAATGCAAGCACCGCAGAAGAGGTGCCCGCAATCCAGCCTGCCGGAGACGTATTAAAGGTAGTCGATGTGCGAAAGGGGTGACGTACACGAAGGGCGTGTGCATTTTGTCAAGACAGACGGCGCAGGTAATTATGCTGTGAATCGCGCTTGCGGATAAACTGAGCTGTTCACACGAGGCGTAAGCAATAACATGCAGGACAAACCATAATGACGCACGAATGCATTGCGATACAGAGGGTCGGCATCGCGGTGGCCCTTTAACTTGAGCGAGTTCACTAGCCTCGTATCACTACACTTGCTTTTCTCTACCTCCTGAGGGGACAGACGCGCTTAACATGGAGCCGCTAGCGATGTACGATGACTCACCTGCTTGGGTGGCTCAGTCCGGGTCTTGCGGATGGCTTTGCAGATCGGCACATCACTGTCCTCTTCATCCGATCGTGGATGTGGATTGTGTCGTTTGATACTAGAGCGTTTGGGTGGATTACCTCTGCGAGTGGCGGAAAATCGAGAAGACGACATGATGGGCTGGAACAAAGGAGAGACGAAGTAGTAAGTTAGTGTGTATTGTAGTAGACAGACGGAACCCGTCACGTGACTGTGGTAACATCTCAAAGCCTTCGAATTCCAAAGTCATCCCGGAACGTGTACCATGAGCAGCCTGTGTACCATGAGCAGCCTGTGTACCATGAGCCTGTGTACCATGAGCAGCCTGTGTACCATGAGCAGCCTCTAAGTATATACGTATTATTTATGTTCATTATATTATTATCCTCAGGTGCATGCTGGTGCAAGCGTCTTGAACTTTATCCCAAGCTGACCTTCACGAATTACCTTCGGGATGATATACCGCGATTTTATGACCTTGAAAATGGCGAAGTCAGGCCGATTCTAAGTGCATACAGAGCACAAACGAACCTGCATATCGGAAGCGGCAATTTTCGTACGCTCGCAGAGTATCAGACAGAGACATTATGCCTTATGCGACATTGCGTTGGCGTCTAAGTAGCGGTGGCCGATGTCTTCCAGTGCGCTGACAAATTTTTCGGCTCGAAGCGACGTAGATACGGCGCATCGTAGAAACATCAGCTCCACCCCTTCTCCGCTGTGAGGAAACCAAACTTCATAGGATAACAGTCTTGAATGGATGTGGTCGGAGTGATAGAGCAAGGAATAATGGAAGACTCGTCGAAGACGAACGTCACGGACTTCCCGGGGGACCAACCTTGCAACATTGTTGGTATACCATGGCCAATAATGACGCACAGAGAGTAGGGGAATGCGAGACACGAGTGAAGCATGCCTCCGACGCACGAAAGTGAGGTCGGAAGGCGAGGAGACTGGACTGGAGGCCGAGTCTTTAACGAACACTGACGAGACGAGCAGGTAGTGTTCTGTCAAAGACTGATAGAATTCGTCGGGCGTTGATAGGCGTTTGCGCAAACGCATTAATTTGACCCGATATGGACAGGAAAAACCTGCACGTGATGAGCCGGTCCAGGACGCGACGACGCGTCGCGCGCAACGCGCCTTTCCGAAGTACTGCTGCAGCCATGAACTCGTCTTCCACGCTACCTTATAAACCGGAAAACACCTCTTTCCTCACACGCACGCAAGACACTTTTTTTCCACTGCCGAGGCCAACCCACCAAGATGAAGAAAGCCCCAAGAAGCCGCCTTCTGCCGCTCACTGTCTGATAGTTTTGTTTTCTTGAACTCTGGATTTTCAACAGCTCCTCTTTGCTGCCTCCCGAGAATCTGTGACAGCCTCCATAGTATTTCTCCGTGAAAATCCTGGCCCTGGACTCTAGGTCGTCTTCTATCCCGAGCACTTTGGCTCTCTCATACAGTCATGACACGTCCAGACTAGTGGTCTAGTCCATAAGCGAGTTGCATACTCTCCGCCTCAAGAAAAGCAGTCGAAAGAGCAGTTATCGCGTGGTAGAGAAAAGAGTCACCTGGGCCCTCAGTAGCCATATCTAAAGAAAAAGTGTGTGGTAGTATGTCGTAGAGTGTAGGAAAGGGAGGAGGCGATCGGCGCCATCAGCAAACTCGGCTGATCCCGGTTTTGTTCGTAGCGCACTGGTCAAACGGACCTACCAATGTGAAACCTGGTGAAGCCTCGGAATGACCGAGGTGCAGGCGGCTGGCAGGCCAGCTCGAGATCACGTACATAGTCACAGTCGTTCATACGTATAATATATATATGTTGTTTTTCTCGTAGGCGGGAACCGAATACGAAGGTAGAAACAGCACCTCAACATGGCGCAAAGCCCGCTTCGTCGAAAACACGTTCGTCCGTCTCCTCATCGATGTCCTCCTAATCATCGTCCTCGTCGCCACCGTCCTCGTCGTCACTGTCCTCGTCGTCCTCTTGAACATCGTCCTCGTCCTCCTCATCACCTTCTTCTTCACCCTGCTCGTCATCCTCTGCGGTTGGCTCGACCGGCGTGTCCTCGCGAATGGCATGCTCATTGGGACTGAGAGCCGGTTCTTCGTCGCTGTCCGAGTCGAGGGGTTCATCTAAAGCGCTCCTCTCGTATGAACAAGCCGGATCCGGGCGTCGATGATGTTCCGCTTCGAGCTCGGGGTTGAGGTGGCGTGTACCGAGATAGCCTACGCCGCCACCGCGAAAGCGCATAAACATGTCACGGTCGACGAACCTGATACAATGGGTATGGGCGAGCACGAAATAGAAACGGGTACGCGAGTAGGACGTACATGTTCACATAAAACATCTCCCAGTCCATATCATTCTCCCCATCCTTGCGTGCTATTGATGGACCCAAACGCTGCCCGGTCTTGCCATACTTGAATGCGGGTACGAGATGTGCTGCCCGGACAACCTGGTCGGGGTTGATAAAGCTGAAAGGATTGTCCTCATCGTGCGGTATAAAATGGACCGCGTGCAGTCGCTTCTTTGCCCACCCACCCTCCATCGCAGACTCCGTGTTAAGGCCAAACCACCGCACCCATAAGATGTCCAAGCGCTGTGCCTTCTTGCTCGTCGAGGATGGCCCGCCATGGATAACGTTGACGTGTAGTACGTTGAGAACACGCGCGAACCAGTAGGGCACCTTCGTGCCGTCGTCGTCGGGGGAGAGAACCATTATGTCGGCATGTCTCTTCGGGGTGACAGTGTCCTGTTGACGACGAAGATCGTATGTCGTGTAATTGACACGCAGAACTTGATGTTCGTGAAGTTCATCCTGGACAATAATGACGGATTCCCTTTCTTCATTGGTAAAGGTACGCGTGTCATCGAACTCCAGCCCTAGCAGCCGCGCAAGGATGTGGTCATGGAGGGCATCGTAGAAATTCTACGCCGCGAGGACAACATGTTAGATTCTAGACACTTTATAGTTGTATAAGGACGTACCGTAAGCGCGGGATCACCCTCATGCGCAGATAACCATGCACCGGGATTGAATCGAGAGGTGGCGTTGTCCGAGATGTGCATGGGTGGCAGCCGCTCGGACGCTTTTGTAGCGCTATGCTTCTTGCGCCGGTTGCGAGCCCGTTGGATATCCCGCTTCTTGACATGGGTGACCAGCCGTTTGCCAACGACGAGAAGGAGGCGTTCGCGAGCGTCTTGCTTGTCAATTTGTGCGATGTAATTGTGCTTGTTGGTCCGAAGGAAGTGCTGCTTGGATCTTCGGTGCTGAAGCTCACTCTAGAGCCGTAGTAGGTCAGGATTGCATCAACGAATGACGGGCAGATACATACCGTCTGGGTGGAACCGTTATCCGTGGTGCCGCTCCAAGGGACGGAGTCTGGGTAATCTCCTGCTGAGTGCCATTTATAGGTCTCGAGGTTGAAGGGCTTGTGCGCTGGAGAGAGGTTGACTGGAGCTCCGGTTGTCGACTGTTTTTTGACGAGTGCGGCCTGACGGCGTCCACGAGCCGCGGTCTCGTAGGGCAGTTCCCGGGTGTCGTAGATAGAGCATGTGTCCTTGTTGAATCTGCGAAGGACATCTCCAAGGTTTGTTGTGGCTTCGCGGAAGAACGAGAGAGTCTTGTCTGTATGTAGCCGGAGTTTTGCGTATACGTGCCAAGTTGCTAGATCAAACAACGCGTCCATGATGATCTTGTAAGGGGGATGGTGCACTGAATGGGTGGGATGAACATTGAACATCATTGGTACTGAAGAACCGGCTTGCGGCGTACCTGAAGAATGTCTTCAAAATCCCTTCCTGCGAGTTTTTTCAAACCAGAGACATTTCTATGGAAGCGGTGGATGGTGTCGCGTTGGAAGGTGGGAACGTCGCGGAACCTTGAACAAGTGTTAGTACACAATGGTCACACAGTAAGAAAACCAGCGAGACATACCTCGCATGGAAATCCTGGATCCGGTTCCCACCTGCAGCGTAGAGAAGCCGGATCAGGTGGGTGAGGGTCGACTGCCGTATCCCAAGCTCGAATTCGTGAAGTAGATCCACCACGAATATCTTGTTGTGGTCAAAGCCATGCGGACCAAGCTTCTGGGAAAACGCATTCTGCGGAGAGAATAGTACGTCAGTTATGAGATGCTTCAGTGGAAAAATATGCTTACACGGGTGGGTACAAGGGAGTTGGGACCCATCCAGTCTCGCACGCGAGCCGATCCTACCTCGCGCGATGTCCACCGCTGTCTTGCGAGATGCGTTGTCGACGCGAACTTTGTCCCGACGGATCCGCATGTCTGACTTCATGCCCATACGGACAAGCTGATGCTTCTCGACGAGGCACCGAGGATACGGCCGATTTGCGAGTGCTTTGATACTTGCCAGAAGGACCCTGTGGAAGTAAGTCAGACAACAGATGAGGACAATGACATAGCGGACGACGTACTTCTCAGGATAATCAGCCGAGGAGATCAGCAAGCGGGGGTATACTCTCCGAGTGATTCCGTCACCACAACGCACAACAACACCGTGTTGATATGCGTGTATAAAACGCTCGTCAAGGAGCAGCTCCCAGACAGCATGCACCATCTCCCGCTTGCATCGCCGCCGTCGCCGGTTTTTCGAAATGCTCGATAAAGATTTCCTGGATGTTATCGGGAAGCTGGCGCGATCAAAGCGGTCACTCTTCAAGTACAAGGTAAACGCGTGGTGCTACATACAACGAAGGCTGCTATATGTAATCCTCCCTCGATGCAAACACGAAGAGTTAGATGGGGTCTGGTTTGTTTGGCCGTACCAGGCCCACCGCATTGTCGGGTATCAAGCCACGGTCGAGCACCACCTCCAACAGCCAAGGATGACAGGTCGCTTCCCTAGGGGTGAGTCGCAAGTAAGGGTCGACCTGCAGGAGACCTTTCAAAAAATCGCGTGCTGTTATAAACTAGGTGAGTCGACTACAAAGTGCGCGAGCAAGTGGCCTACCTCGAGCAGTCAGTTCTGGAGATAAGCGGCCCCAGTCAATCAAGCCTTGTTTGATATCATCCTTGGGAACGCGCCCAGTCAACCTGAAAAACGGAATGAGTGAAGTCAAGGGCTCGACTTTTCCACTCACATAGCAAAAAGTGTTGCACCAAGGCTCCAACTGTCCACTTGAGCGTCGTACACTCGACGTTTTCCGGTAGGAAAAGCAATCTCCGGCGCCAGATATGGAAGGGTCCCGCAGAAGGTCTAGGCAATACGATATGAGTTGTGGTAGGTAGGAATAAGTAACCGTACTTGAAGATCCCAGTCGTGGCGCGCTAACTTGGCCAGTCCAAAATCTGCCAGTTTCGTGTGCAAAGGTTGAAGGCTTTGCACGAGCACATTCTGGGGCCGGAGTGTCAGCATTCAGCCGAATCGAAAACCCGCGACCGGTCCATCTTGCCTCTGGCTTGACATCCCGGTGAACAACTTGATGATGATGAAGATACTGTGCATGCCGTTACAGCCCCCACATAGGTGTAGAAAAGGACGACGCACGGCCAGGGCATTATTGAGTTGGAAAGTGATAACTCGAGCGCTCGGTTCATCTTGCCCTGCGTCAATGATGTATCCTATGGGAGGAAGCGGCATGTTTACCGATTGTCCCGCGTTTCTGAATCATCGCAGCCAAGCTGCCTTGTGGCGCTAGCTCCAGGATGATATCTAGGGGACAAATGTTATAAGGCACAACGTATCTCGGGGTGCTTGCTGCTCACAGCAGTTTGTTCTCGTGAATACATGCGTCAAAAAGAGCTAAGATATGGGGCTGGATACAATAATGTGTGAGATAAATAGATCGGACAAATGCAATGACTGACGTGTTCAAGGCCGCGCATGATCTGGACTTCTTTCATGGCTTGTTCGAGGTTGCTGTCGGATAACTTCAACTCGCTACTGCGAACTATCTTCACAGCAACTTTCTTCATCGAGCGTAGGTCCAGAGCTTCATAAACAGACGAAAAGGCGCCGCTTCCAAGTCTGGAAATTTTGTGAGAAACCATGACTGAGCCACACAAAATTAAGGACATTTTCCCCAACGAGTACAACATCTCAAACTAACTCCTATCAGTGAGGATGGTCATGACCGCAAAAGTCGAAATAGGGACGAACTGTGATCATTTTGAACCTAAAGCAAGCCGCCGTACCGCTCGGCGAACCGAGGGCAACGACGTCACAATCAATGAGCTCACTGCATCCGACGGCGCTCCCGTTGACCTACCCGACGCATCAATATATATCCTGTGCGACCCATTATGCAAAGGAAACAATCGCTCACAAAGGTACCAAGACGACTTCGAAGGTCAGTGATACGGACATGGAAGCCACCATCGGTTTGCTTGCGCCGACTGACACGACAATGATTCGCATCTAACATGGCGGACGTCAGTGGATATCCAAAAATTGATATATATACTCACCTACGATAGAGCTTTGGATGGTGATATCGCTGTCATTGCTACTGCCTATCTCGATTTCGTCCCGGAACAACAAGAAGGGCGAGCCTCCAAGAGGTCGAATAAGAGGGCATAGAGCTGCCCAAGGAGTAGAAGACATGATGGTAAGGAACTTAAGATGCACCGTATTTGCTCTCTTACTGGTGGCTATATAGGAAACGCTGTGCTCAAAGGGTCTTTGTAGGTTCAATCACGGTGGCGAGAGGGCTTCCGAGTCTTGTCCATGATCAAAGTCTGAAGGATCCTATTGGCAATGGTATATAACCTCTTCCTGTTCAAAGAATATCGGCATAAGATAGAAGGGATAAAGGCGCCTTCCGACGCACAAAAGTGAGATCGGAGGACGAAGCGACAGGAGGAAACACGCTTTGGGCAAGTTTGGCATTGTGCGCAAACTGGCGCAAACGCGTGCGACTGGGCGCGTCACGTGGTCACGTGCGAACATCCGTTTTAAATCTTTCTTCCCGATCGCGCTTGAGCTTGAGCGTTGATCTCACTTTCGTGCATCAACAACGCTCTTGTTCTTCTCTCCCTGTGTAGTTCAGCATTCCAAACACTTCTTATTTCACACAAAGTGGTCGATGTGCACACCGACGCCCTGTAACCCTTCCGCACGATATCTCCCTACGAGGCGGCGGCACTCTCGGTTCGCACAACCTGGAGACGGAGTGGAATGTTGGAATTATAATGGCGTCAACCGGGGGACGAGGGGTGCGTGTACTATCTTATGCGCGTGCTAAGAATAATGCAACCTTACAGTCGGTCTTAGATAACTAAATTCGCCTTCACACCCTCGGACACAAACGTATTAACATCTCTTCATCACAGGCCACGCAGGATTCCTTTCACGTACGAGCACGTACATCACCGTTTTCAATCCCCTTCCAGAGAAGCTAACCTCGCCCACACAGCATGCGTAGTGTGCCCCAAAATAGAACTAAGACAGGCATCAATCTTTCGCGGTCGAGAGTTTACTCTTTAAGGAGCTTTAAGGGGTGAGCAGGACATATAGCGCAACGCAGCAACGGGGCCCTGTCCGTACGGTGGTAGTTGTTTTCTTCTCAGCTTTCAGAGGCTCATACACACCGGGACTCCGGTGGGTGATCGATGCAATAACATACGCATTCATATCGACTATGAATAATAAATACAATGTGGTATAATCTACTCTACAGATGGGTGCGTGAAAGGCCTCGCAGGCGACTCACAAATGCCAGAAAGCTGTAGGTACATTTGAGTTAGGTCAAAGGCACAAGACCGCGGAAACCATCACGTACCGTATCTTGGAGGATAAAAAAATGAATTGGACAGCGACCAGCGGTCCACGGGACATGAAGACCTCGCGTAGCATGCGGAAGAAGGGCCTCTCGACCCAAGGCCACTCCAGGCCTGGCTCCAATCCGTCCACGAACTCAGTGAGATGATCTACCGGGACCTCCGTACGCAAGCGACGGAGTCGCTCTAATGCTAACGCAGCTGGAGGACGGTCTGGAGGGTAGAACGACGTCATGTCCTGCAAAAGCCCGATAAACCCCGGTATCTTTGGCGCAACATGCTATTGATCACTGAGCCAACGACCTCCTCTTAGAGTGAAAAAGGACATACGTGAAACCAACTATTGAATAACCTTCCTGTTTGATACACGTCTGCGGCGAAGGGATTGAAGCGTGCGTATGTCACCTCTGGCGCCCGGTGCATGCGACCGTGGCCGTCGTCCACGGGGTCTACCCAACAGTCCCCCAAAGGAAGGCAAGGAGAGAAACGTCTGGAGTGCCCAAAGTCGGTGATGAGATAGCGTACAGGGAAAGTTGAGCGAAATTTGGGCGGCGGACGCAGTTTTTTACGTCGACCAGAAGGTCGCCAGAAGTACGTTTGAGGGACCTTTCCATGGTGATTGATGAGGATATTCTCATAAGATATATCCTAGTTTGACTCGTGAGTTACATGGTTCGAAGGGAAAAGAAGACGCATCATACATACCAAGTGTGCGATTCGGTGTTCGTGCAGAAACGTGAGACCCTGTAGTCGTAGCGGTCAATAAACTTCATCCTTTCTGGTTGGAGCGAGGCAAACGTACGGCCAGAAGCTGCTCCGCAAAATTAAGGCCCTCCTCAGCATTCATCATGGGAGGTTCAAAGGATTCATCGCAGAAAGGCATCACAGCAAAGTTCCAATCCTGGAATTGGAGAAATTCCACTACAGGAACCGTCGCGTTTGACGTGTTAGATTTAAGAGGTTCTGTGTTGAGCAGCTGTAGGATTTCCAGTTCGTGGGCGTTCTCCTCGCCTTTCGAGACCACCTTTATGACAACGTCTCGATTCAATCTGTTGCGGTTGGTAAGCCCATGCCTGCCCATGTATATCAACTCGATCACTGTGCGAGGCTTACCTGTCCCGCGCACCAAACACGACCGTGACCTAGAACGTATCAGTATCGCAGGGTAAGAAGAGCGAAATCCTGCACTTACGATAATCATGGAAGACTTGAAGCCTTCTCCACGATCGCCGAATAGACCAAACGAATCAGGTGCAGGCGGTTCTGCTCTGCCTGAGGTTGGCTCGGCCGAGCTTCTCTCGTCATAGTGATAGAGGTCATATCCTCTACTCGCGAAGAAAGGGCGCAAAGTCTTCCATGGCTGGTACCACTGCTCACTAATCCTGTCGAGGTCTTTCCAGTCTTGCCACGACTTCGGAAGGTTTACCTTCACAACCGATATCGACATCAGTCGAAGACTCGAAATTGCAATCGCGTGACTCAGCGCACCTCTAAGCTGTCGTGATCTGAATTGGGGTTGAGACTCATACCGGGTATGTAGTGTTTCCTTGGTGGCTAGGATGAGAAGGATGTGGGATGAGTCAGTCTAACAGGCATCTGGCCAAAGTACTATTCATCGATTTCAAGGTTCTACTAGTTGGGCGGAGTCCGTTTTGGGACATGATATATGATATCCTGCCACGTCACGTCGTCATGCACAGCCCATACTTAATTTAAGTAAACGTTCCATCATCCAGATCTCGTCCGGATCCCTCCTTCTCGATCTCGCTTTCGTGCGTCGGGAATGCTTTTGTCGTTCTTTGGTCGTTCTATCCATCCATCCATCCCTCCCTCCCTCCCTTCATCCATCTTAGCCTTTTAACACCATTCAACCTTTTTTGCAAACCGCGTCATCCGGGGACATTCATTGGTTAGTATCTAAAGCATCAGTCATCAGTAATAGCAAGCTTAAATAAGGCAAGTTGTAGGATTTGTCGCGCAGACCAGATCAAGGTTCTTTCTTAAGTGCTCCAGCGTACGGGGCAACCTCGACCACAAATAATACATGCAGTCCTTGGAAGACCTCGCGTATCGAGTGCGTTAGCTCGCTGACAACCCTTGTCTCTACATCATCGAGTATGTTTTTGTCAGTCTGGCATCTGTATAGGTTCTCTCAACTGACGCTCTCGAGAGAATCGACCCCACGATATGCCAGTCACATCATTGACGCCGACCTTTACAACCGGCTCAACGTTGTCTCGACTCTCGAGGTCTAGCTGTTCCGAGCCGCTCTCTGACCGAGTATCTCCAACCTTTGACGCTTGGTGGTCTCCATTAATGTCCCCACGGACTTCGTCCCTACAACGCCAGTCTACACCGCCCCCCTGACCGTCCGTCGATCTCACTTATGTGCGTCGAGCGTGCTACACCAGTCCCCGGGGTATCTGTCGCTCCCCATGCGCTGTCCAGCGCGACAACGTTGACCCTTTGTACCTTGTTTCGCTGAAGAGTTTTTTTTCCTCATTGACCCTTGCATTGTTACACAGAGTGAGCCGTATCAATGTTTGCTACGGGGCACGGAGCGAGCCGCATCAGTAGCCCGGGTTCTGGCAAACACGTAATAAGGCCCGCTTTGTGTAACAAAGCAATGTATATACATACATATATATGTCCCAATGGTCATTCCAGCCTCAAGGCAGCAGCGCCCTACAGCTTCTCCTCTCGACCAGGCTCACGATCGATGTCCACTCGCTCTACAAACATGTTACGCGGGAAATTGCATTGCGCAGGTGAGCCATCTCTGTCAACGAACCCCTATTGATTCCTGCCATCCAGCTGATATGACGCGCTGCACAGCTAACGAAGTGGCACATGTAGAGGTGGTCGTCGGCCCCGACGCTATATACAATGGTCAGTCGTACCCTTTCCTTCCCCATCTCAACGATGCGCTTATTGATATTCCTTTGGTTTAGCTGCCGTCTGCCGTGTCCCAAATGAGCTGTTGATCGAGATCTTCAAGTATTGTGCGATGGATGCTCCGACGAGCGACCGTCCCCGATACCGGAATTCGCAACATCCTGTCTATCTTGAGCCTCCCCAGTGGATTGCACTCACTCATGTCTGCCAGCGATGGCGTGACACTGCGGTGCACGCTCCAGCTCTCTGGAACAAGGCGCACCTTCCACTGTTGAGCCCATACTGGACCAACATCGTTCTACATCGCTCTCTATCGATGCCTATCCACATCATGGCACTTTCCAATAAGCCCCTGATCGGCGAGGCGTTATTGGCTGCCTTCAACCATCTTTCCCGCGTGGAGACGTTGTCCATCATCCTGGATCTTAGACGTTCCACCGAAACGGAGCGTGTGCAGTGGGCTAAGGTTCCTAAGGCCCTAGAGGCTCATCCCGCGCCTCTCTTGCAGTCCTTATCCCTCTATGGAATGAACCTGGATTATCAGATGTCCGCCCCAAAGCTGCCCTACGTGATGCCTTTCGTCAGTGATTCCATTTTCCGAGGCTCAACTCCCAAGTTATCCACCTTGAAACTTTGCTCGGTGGCCATCTCCCCATCCTCGCCCCTTTTCCACGATTCTATCACCCATCTTGACATCATGTCTCACTCAGTGTGGCACACCTATCATGAGATGACAGATACCTTGCGTCGCGTACCCCGCCTCCAGGTTCTGCGAACGCGAGTCCCTCGAAAGCTCCAAGGCACCTTTACGGACCAAGATGTGTCGCTTTCTCATCTTCAAGAACTTCAATTCATCGGGCAGATGTCGTCTTTTGTCCCCATCCGAGAGGCCATCTCATACCCGCCACAATGTAGACTTGAAATGGATGTCGTCGAAGGAGCTCGTGACGTCGATGTGGATTTTTTCAGGCCGCTTTCTCGCGTCCTGGCGTACGAAAGTCGGTTCCTTCGCGAACACGGCTGGGTATGCACCCATGTAGAGACCAACGTCAAGCCACATGCAGGCTCCCCTCCATCCGCGACATTTCATAATTTTCAGATATGGATCTACTTCAAGCCCTCCACCAGCGGGCCCTCGCGATACATAGCATTCTCAATCCTCCACGTTCGCCATATGCTCAGCGAGGCTCAGATGATTCAGACAATCGACACTGTCCACCCATTCATTCTCGATGCTACATCTATATCCTCCTCAACGGCCCCATTCCAACGCACACTCTTCTGGAATGCCTTTCTTGGACTTCATTCCGTGAACCGCGTGCAACTGCCACTAAGTGCCTGCATGGACCTAGTGGGGGCGCTCCGCTCCAATGACGGTCTTTTTCCTTCCCTGCACATGATAACGATCTGGACGAGCGCTGCCGAGCTCAGGTCCAAGGAGGCCATGGATCTCAGCAAAGCCCTCGTTGAAATTGCTAAACATCGAGCGTCATCTCAGAGTCAAATGCTTATTCGCACATGGACACAGTCTTCTGAAGACGTGCCCTCCGAGTGGCTAGACGCGTTTGCAGCAGTGCAAGAGCTCTACGCCGTTACTCCTCCTATAAACCAGGATGTCGTAAATAAGGATCCAGTATGACTCCACGTTGTTTGTGTTTGTATTACTCAGAGTGCTACTCCATGCGATGTCACGTAACTTTTTTACTCGGAAGTGCCGCCTGCGTCGACATGAACCTTGCGTGGCGAGGGCAGCATGTGACAAATTCATGGGCTGATGATATCATTGTGATTGCATTGTCTGCGACTCTGCGTACTATGCTGCAGACACTAAACGAAGTACTACCCCACGAGGCGCTATATGTGCCGTCGAATATGGGCCATGGCCAAAGACACTGATGACATGCGGATCGGTCGTAGACTCTACGCGAAATCTCAGCACGTTGTAGTTCTGCGTGAGCAGATGCGTGTGACAGACCTAGTATGGTGGGACTTCCTTCGCTGTTTACGATATGTGCCACCTTTTCCCAACCTGACGCCTCTTCGATGCACGCCCTCGACGCTCCTTCCCCCCATATTTCGCCCGCGAGGCAGCTCGAAAGCGCCGATTTTTCGGGGGCGAGGCCCGCGCGGCGAGCGCCAACCCACGCTTCCCTAGAACAAGATGTCGTTGGTGTGGGCCGCGCGGCCCACACCTCTGTCCAGCGCGGGGCGTCAGCCCCGCCGCCCTCACACCTCCAGCTCCCCCGACGTGCACCTCCCGCCTATCTTTGTCACCCACCCAAGGCCCGATTTTCTGGAGTCGAGGCCTGCGCGGCGAGCGCCAGCCCTTCGTTTTCTGTGCACAAGCTCTCGTGGAGCTCGCCACCGCTCTTGCGCGGTGCGTTCATCCCGACGCGCGGGCCCGCACTGGCGACGCTTCGCGTCGCCCCTACCGCTACGCCTACCGCCCTCCCGACGACGGTTTGAAGCCGGTTTTTTTGGGGACGGAGGCCCGCGCGGCTGGCGCGATCGCAGGGCGTTCGTCCCCGCGCGTGTTCGACACGAAACGTCGCCCGGGACATCCGCCTCCCGCCCTCCCAACGCGACTGGAAGCCGCCCTTTCCGGGTCACAGACCTGCGCGGCAAGCGTCGGTGCTCTTCCTGCGAGCACAGGTGCGCGTTGCGGTTCATGCCGCGGGAGATACGGGGAGCATCGCCAAATGCACGCGCACCCGCGTTGCTGGGGGGAAGGGAGGGGCGCGGGGGGCGTGATGCGTTGTCGAGGACGTTGCCTAGAAAAAGGTCAGCTCGCCCGCGCCTGCACGATTTCCTCCACTGACCTTTTTTCGTGCAGTGATTACCGTCGCGGACGTGCCGTTCGGAACTGACCGCTACCGCCAAGATTGAACGTGCTGGGAACGAAGGTGAGTGGGATGGAGGAGGGAAAGGCTCTGGCGTGCTCACCGCGGACGTTGCAGACCCTGACGCGTTCCGTTTGCGAGGGAGAGGGCCAGACGCGTTCGCGGCGGCGTGATGCGTCGGGAGCGTGCCAGCGTGTCAGCGTCTGCTTCGTTCGTTTGAGCGATGTTGCGCTGACGAGATTGGTGAGCTTCCGACATGTACGCGTTTGCCTGTGACGCGCTCACCTTGTTCTAGGGCCATATTTGCACGGACGGCGCGCCAAATGCGAAACGTGCGAGAGCGAGGCGCGGGCGTGGTCTGGGGCGCACACGCGTGAGTGAATCTGGTCCGATCCGAACGAACGCGGTACTCACCTTGCGAGACGATTTCAGCGGGGTCGTCGACTGCGGCAGAGTGCGTGCGCGTCGAAGCACGATGGGCGGGCAGACGCACGTTGAAGAACACGCGAGTGCGTTTTGCGATCCGGCACTCGTCTCCGCCGCAACGAGCGGCGACGGCTGCGAGACACACGGTAAGCGGCTTCTCTGGACGAAAAACGCGCGCACTCACGTTGATTGTGGGTGGGTGGCGAGGATTTCCGACACTGAGGGGTGTTCGTGGCTGCCTTTATGGCCCTGAAGTAATGTCACGAAAGCGTTCACATAGGCGGCAATTGCCTGCGGGCCTTTGAAAGTCTTGTTGCTTGCTCGTGTGGACCGTGGTCGAACGCGCCTCGTTCCCGGAGGCGGTGGGGGTTATTAGGAGGTTCTCGGACACTTCGACTAGAAACGGAGGATGCTATGTGATGAGAGAAAGAAATCTGAGGAGCCCGCGCGACGCGCGAAATTTCGCCAAGTCGAAACTGATCTTGGCCCCTAGTCTGTTCCCCGCTGAAAAACCCCTGCACAACTCGCTATCTAACGGCGGGAACGAGACTACTTGGCCCCCTGCCAAAAGGCCGACCAGTGTGCCTTGAGTGTGCCCAGCCGTTTCTGAACCGAGGTTGCGGAGTTCGAAAAGAAGCCGCTGGGTCCGAGCCTACCATGATGGCTGTATCTAAAACAATCTTAAACAGAACGATTGTCTTCTGTTTTATGTAAGTCTGGCTACGAGAGACTATCCGGGCTCGACGACGCGCGACGCAGCGCGACACGCGTCATCGTCACTCGTCAGCGTGTCGCGGCCTGCGACGCAGCAGGTTTCGGGCCAACTTGTTATAGAATTACATATATCGCGAGGTAATGTGTTGAAGAAGGTTTGAATCTCGTACATATAAGTCTGGGTGGTCATGGTATAAAAACTAAAAAGGGCCAAACTTGTCGTGTGGCAGGGGTACTTAACTACAGAGGGGCGACAAAGGTTGGATCTGGCACAACGTCTGTTCGCGTTTGCTTTCTTCGCACAGCCACGCTTGACGCGAAACGTGAGGTTCGACAAGTACTGTACTCTATGTATACGATACAGGTGTCCTGGGACCCGCAGATGGCGGAGAGCCCCTAGTCCTGAGGGGATATTTCCCCTAGTTTCCAAATTGAAAAGGAGGGCGTGACACGCGGGAAAAAAATCGGATATCTCAACATACTTATTCTGGAAGCGCTGTAAATAAATACGTCACGGAAATAGAACTGCCGCTGACCTTTATTTGACGGAGTCCGCGGAGGGTTTCGATACTGCGAAAGCTGGCCTGCTGGTGGAGAAGAAGGCGTGCTGAGCTCAGCCTCAGCCTGAGCTCGGGAAAAGACGCAGTTCACGCGTCGAAGTAGACGCCGATCGCGAGGGCCGCACATCGCTTGGGGAAGCGCGTCGTTGACTCGTCGGTGCAGAGCTTCTTGGGGTTTCATAGTGAATGTGGGAAAAAATGGAACTATATATTATGTTGGCTATAACTTATAAGAGTGCGGGCGTACAGTCCGGGTTTCGATGGTCCCCCATTTCCCTGCCAAGCTCAGCAAGCTTTGCGGAACATGGTGCTCTCCCTTCCCAACTCTGACCTGTGAGGGTCCGGTTGATGACGGACACGTTGTTACCACTGCAAATCGTTCGCCTTCGGGTAGACGACGTTTGAGCTCGCCTCATGCCCCGGAGCCACGGCGATGGGCTGGTGTTGCCCAAACAGGCAGTTGGTCAGAGTGTGGACGTTAGACGCCGGTGCGCTCCAGGGACTTCCCAGGGGTGGGTTGGATCCATGAGGCACCATGTGATGCGGCTTGCTTTGAGTGCGGGGCGTTCGGGACTCCCACCTCCCACCTCCCATCGCTCGCCATGTGGCGCCCCCGTCCATGGGCAACACGCCCACCCGTGTCGCATGATGTTCCCGCCTTAGAGAGGCATCCGTTCATTCACGCCAACTGCCATAGCAGTTGATACTTCTCCGCTGCTGGCGGATCGCGTTCAAGAAAGGCTTCCAGGTAAACGGGTCGCATCTGGTGCATGGTTAGAACGTCACAACACGGACGTAAAGTGTATCAAGAGAAACTGACCTCCAGCAATTCGTCAGCGGGGCCAAGTGCAATCAGCCATTCGTACGTGAATGTGACATTTCGTCAATACTGGCAAAGGCCAGTCAGTAGGCGTGGGCACGCGCATGTTCCGCATCGTCGCTTGGCTGCGTGACTTTTTTTCGAACGTCTCCAGCGAGTCGTGGACGAGATCGTAACATTTTGGCCGCCTTTCCCAAAATTCCTGGCGCGAGTGGACACTGCGTTCAGAAGGGTCTGGACCCAAGTGCCAGTATCCTTGGCGCTGATGGTCTGTGTCGGCGGCCTCACAGTGCAGAGACAGGTCCACGGCACCCTTCGCAAAATTGAGCTACTGGTAGTTCTCAATGGGTAGTTCTCAATGACTACCTGGAGCTTATCGAAGTCTAGTATACGAGCGTACACGGATATCAGAACAAGACTCGCGAAGTGGGTCAAGGTGCATACCGAAGAGATTCGCTCAGATAGTTTTGGTGTTCAGTCGGATTACGACACTCTACGGCCCTTCGGATATCTTCCTTCGCCTGACGGAATCATCAAAGCACGAAACAACGTGCTGGAATAGAGTCAAACCTTGTACAACATGACATCGTCCGTGCTGCAGAAGGAGTCACATCGAGGACGTCGCTTATGGTATCGATCCTGGAGAATACGATTGAGAACTCAATACAGAACGGTGTGAACATGGTGCTAACCCCGATTTGCTGCCCAATTTGCTGGTCGAGGACAACGTTGACGAGTGCGCGAGAGACAATCGCCCCGTTTTCTGCCGTCGCAAGTTCTTCGACGTCAAAGAACTGAATAATTTCTGCAATGTCGAGATCGGTTCTAAGGACGCCTATCAGCCATAGATGATAGCAACAAGGCTTCAATAGACGTACGTACTATGCGACCAACTCCCCAAGACTATGGTCGACCAGCAAGAGGTGGAACGAGGCGCGTTCGACCAGCAAGCAAAGCCTGAAGCTGGGTTACGGAGTTCTGTTCCCCCTGTAGCAAAAAATGAGATACAGTGATAGTTAACCCAGGACAAAACCCGACCTTCCATGCCTCCTGGTCACTCGCTGGCGTCGCCCGTGCGCCAGTATAATCCCCGGTGGCCGAGTGAAACAGGTGCGGGTCATTGCCCAGGTCTTGCTATGCGAACAGATTATTTTGTATCATAAACAGCAGATCTTCGGGCATATTTGATACATATAGTCCGTGAGGTCTGTCGGGCTCCGTCAATGTTGACCAGTCGTTGAAAGATGCCCTACATTCAAAGTGTTGTCAACTTGCTCTTCCAGATCGGCCGTATGAGGCGGGCAAGGTACCATGCAAGGCCTTCTCTTCGACCAGGGAGAGCGTGACGAAGCGTTTCGGTGCCACGGTCAGGAGACATGAAAAGCGTATCAAAGCGTAAACCCGCGCTCGACGCACAAAAGTGAGATCGAGCACAGGTAAGAAGACGGAAAGACGGAGCGTGCACGGGAGGAGCCTGGAGAAGCGTTGAAGCGCGAAGAGGAGGTGCGTGAGTGGATGGTGTGAAGTGTAGGGGCGGGTGAGCAGGCGGAGGGTAGTAGTACTGCCATTGGGGACGGACGGAAGGTTACCGACGTACGAAAGTGAGATCGGAAACGCTGATGAGGGGGCGAACGAAAGTTCGCGGCGTTTAGCGCCATGCACGTGATCACGCGGCTCACCAACGCGTTTGCGCGGCTAAGCTTCTTTTTTCCTGCGCCCATCCTTGGTATGCCTGCAGTTGTCGATCTCACTTTTGTGCGTCGAACATCTGCTCCGTCCCTCTTATCTGCTCATGTCATCGTTCTCCGCTCCATTATTACCGCCTTTCTTCGCAACATCTCGCGCCTTTGTGTGTACTTCTCCAGACGAAATCAGCGCACCCCTGACAGGCCTGACCCCCCGATGAATCCAGCGTTCTTTATACAGCTTGTCCTTTGGAGTCTGCATACACGTGGCGCTTTGTTTCCGCGACCTCACTTTATGTGCGTCGACGAGCGTTCCATACCCAGATTGTTATCCTCAGGACTTCAATATGTAAAATCCTTCCTTAAGCTTGCTTGTTACACACAAAGCAGTCAGGGAGTCAAGGTATTTGATTGATTTCTTTGGCGTAAAGGCAACTGTCGTCCTCATACCCGTCACTCCGCCCGTCCCCTTCAGCCTTTATGAACCGATGCATACGCTCCCCGGGCCCACACAGAATCCCTCCTCGATTGCCCACATCGCTCTACCATGATGCGTCTGACCCCAGAATCCCTGACAAGAACACAAGTCACCTCCACCGAAGGCTCGAAGATCAGCATCGTCAACCTCCCCTATGAACTTGTGTATCAAGTCTCCTTCATCGTCATAGCAGATCATTTTTCTGCCCTCGTCAAAACTCCTTCGACTGTCCATAGTCGGAACGTGGTTTCAACTATGTTATCCATTTCACGCGAGTTCCGTCGTTGCACCCTGCGACTGTTGTGTCCTGTATGGGGGTTGCCAATTTCGGCACAAACGATCCCGCAAGTCGCTATTTTCTACGCCAAAGGGACCACCTATTGACCTCTGCTCGTACAACAGAGACTGTAGGATGATCATGGAGCTCCTAGAGCGGCTTTCAGAGGCAGCAATGTACTCCCCTGAACAAGTAACCCATGACCGCTTGTGTATCTCTTCCATATTCCGACACAGAGCCCTGCGCACCCCTCGTCTACCTCTCGTGAAGATTCTCAAGCTCATGCTAGTCAACTTTGCTCGCTCCTCTCGATTCCCGGAAAACCTCGCTCATACAGATCCCCGACGTATGTTAGATGAACTGGACGATGCAGTGGAGGTTTGGAATTGCCTGCACCGAGCCTCGAAGGAATTGTTATCACTGCGTTTGGAAGACTTCATCAAGAGATACGTGTTGGATCTGACACGAGGTACTTCTTTCTGCTCACCCTCTTCATATGGACCGCCATCTGATCGTCCAAAACCCCTATAGCCGTTGTAATCAAGCACATCCTATGCATGTTTGCACAATACCTCAGTAGCGACTACGCGTCTCGGGTAAGTATTCTTTCTACCTTCCGGGCTGTATTGTATCTGACATCCGTACCTGCAAGAAAAACGAAACGGTTATCAAGCGTGGCGTAAAGTCGCCCTCTAGCAAAGCTCTTCAACTTGCCCAGGCTTGCATCAGTACTGTGTCTCGTGCGACTTCCGCATTTGCACTATCCTCAAATGCACACCAAGACGATCTTCCATTGCTTCGATGGGCGATTGCAAGACCGCTACAAAGCACACGAAGGCGTATCAAAGAGATCAGAATGTTTGCGCACTGCAATCCGCATCGAGCCATTGTCGTACCGTCCACGCAGTGGTCTCGGGCGTTGGCGACATTACTGTCTCCCCGCCAGCGCCAGAGACTCTTTCCCGAACTTTCATTTTGATATGTACACTTTGTTCCACTCTATTCAGCTGCACGAATTACGATTCCTAAAGAATTGTGCAAAGTGGTATTCCGTGTCCATGCTTGTCAATGTGCCTGTAATTTCAGGCGCCATACCACCCGCAACACTCCTGCTGTCTACAACGCATGCCCCTGCTGCAACTCTCACCATTCATCATCCACCCGCCCTCGCTCCAATGCTCTCCTCGCGCACAACATCTCTGTCATCTACAATGTTCTTCGCTTTCGCCATCCACAATATGATGCGACCAGCACAACGGGAGTAGGGGAGTAAAGAGCGCGTTGGAGTGAGCACATCATCACCCGGATCCCTATCAGAAAGGTCAAAAACCCCTAGCAGAGGCCCGTCCTGTTTTAGGCTTTTTCCGGAATGGGGATCCCTTTCCTGACGGGCACGGCCAAGGCGATTCAGAATGAGTGGAGCTGGACAAACTTGTCGAGTGTACCATTCGTCGAGCAGCCGGTCGGCACCGGGGGTTTTTTTTTTTGTTTTTTTTTTGTTTTTTTTTTGTTTTTTTTTGTTTTTTTTGATTCCAGTTTATCGTATTTGAGGGTAGCAGAACCCTATGTAACACCTCGTACAGTACGTATATAATTGTAGCGGTTGTCCCTCGGCACCGGGTTCTCGCAGGGCACGCCCACCGCGCGGGTGCATTCATTTTTCTCGCGTCCTTTGGTTTGTACGCTGACGCGGGATGGACAGAACTGGCTGACGCTTTGGTTGAAAGTCCGCGGGGATGTGTGTGCCCTGTGAGTGTTCTCCTTCCCTGGGCGGGTTGGCAGCGTGCTGATGTCCGCGGCAGACATCACCAAATTACATCTACAAGCAATCTCGGCGCGCTTGACCTCCACTTACAAGGGATCTGGATCAGCGACTGTATTTTCCCTTCTCTGGGAGGCGGGCACTGCTGATGGTCCACCGCGTCGACAGCGGTGATTGGATGGGACGTCGTACAGTCGCAGATCCCGGCGGTGCCGTTCATGCACAAGTACGAGAATGTGTTCGCGTTCAAGTGCGTTTTCACCCTCTCTGTTCTGATGCGCTTTCCCTCGGCTGACGCGCGCGGACAGCCAAATATTCCTGGTGCAGCTGGACGCGCTCTCGGACCAGTGCAACTACACGGGCTACCTGGACACGTTCGTGATGTAACCGCCCAAGGGCCTGCTCCCGCTGCCGAACGGGCTGACGGAGGCCTCTGACGCGTGCGACGTGTGGGACCTCATCTTCGATGCGGCGCTGACGACGAACCCGGCGTTCAACATCTACCGCATCTTCGACACCGTGCGCGCCTCCCTCCCCCTCCTTTCTCTCGCACGCACGCTGACGGGTTCGTTTGTTGGAATCAGTGGCCGATCCTGTGGGACGTGCTCGGCTTCCCGGGCTCGTTCGACGACGCGCAGACGCTGCTGCTCCACTTTGACCGCACGGATGTGAAGACGGTCATCCACGCCCCGCAGGACGTCGACTGAGCGGAGTGCGGGGACGTGAATGTCTTCCCGCGCGGCGACGCCAGCCTCCCGCCTGCGTTCGCCATGCTCCCGAACGTGATCGAGAAGAGCAATCGGACCGTCATCGTGCACGGCCTGGGCGATTTCATCCTGATCGCGGAGGGCACGCGGGTGGTGTTGCAGCAGTGCGTTCGTCTCCCTTCGTTTATCCATTTCTTTCTATCTTGTGGATTTGCTCGCGATCGACGCTGACCTGGGCTGCTGTTGTGTTTTTTTTTTCAGTGTGACCTGGGGAGGCGTGCAAGGGTTCCAGAGCCCGCTTGAGCCCGACCCGTTCCTCGTGGTCGGGATGGACGCGCTCAAAAACATGTAGTCTGAGCGCGGGCTGACGTACTTCGACGTCGCTTTGAGTGGACACCTGTGGGTTTTCCTCGCACTGTTTCTAATATTGTTTCTGGTTGAATGCTGGCGCGCTGCTGACTCTGCGAATCGGCCATGCCTTACTAGTGCATTTCACTCGAAGCAATGCTTATGCTGGGTGCGCGCGGCAAACCTGTAGTGAGATCAGGGAAGAGACTGCAGAGCAAGTAAGTCTTATCATGTCATGCGAGGTCCATGGCTCAACGAACATCCGCATTTCAGCTACCTATGACGTCCATCACAGTCAAGTTGGGCCAACGCGACCCCGAACGACGTCATCGCAGCAACAGGTCCAGGCTCTCATGTGACCCACCTCAGGTACCAGTCTGACTTCTGGAAAGCATATCGTGCGCCTTCATGCGCCCACTGTTCATTTGTGGGCGTCCTTCCTTTCCAATCTACATTTGAGATGCCATCATACCCCCAATGTTGCTGTTTTTCTGCCCGCTGAACTCTAAGTATGCCTATGGGGAATCTGTGCTGACAAGCCAGATGTTATATCTGAGACAATCCCATCTGAGACATACTGATGTGCCTCTAAAGACGGTCTGAAATTCTCAAACATATCTCCAGGCATAAGTATTTTCTGACTGGTCCCCCGAGTTTCTCCCTGTTTCTCCCCCCCATCCATGCCTACCATGCGCGTGGAACCTGTCTCCCTTCCCGCTCGGGAGAGCTACCTTCCTGTCCTATTTCGCTGTCTTGACGCTCATCCCGGTCGGCCTGCCGGCCTGCCTGTTGGGCAGACATACGTCTACGAACAGGATGTGTCCAAGGCCGCTTTGAAAGAGCTCGACGACGGCGCGGCGAAGCAGGAGGTGCCGAAGACCACGTCCGCCGAAACTCTGCGCAACTCCCTTGGTGCGTATATATATCCTTCTCCCCAAGTCGACGCCTTGCTCATCCCCGTCCAGGCTTCTTAGAATTGAACGCGGGCGACGCCATCTTTGCTCGGAAGAAGGGCGACCCCAAAAATGGTTCGCTGGATATACTGCAGGCTCTTGTTCTCGACCGGTACGTCTCTATCCCCTTTGCTGCCAACAAGCTAATACATATACGCTTCCACAGCCACTATTTTACCAAACCGGTCACAGATGGGATCGACGGGGACGGCAGCGTACCTGACCTCGAGCTCGCGGACGGGCTCGACAGCAACGACGCCGCCGACAATCTCCCCTCCTTCAAGGTCGTGGAAAACCTGACAAGGGTTCGCAACGACATGCTCGGCGAGGAAAATGAGCGCGGCCCCTCCATCCCTCTCGAATATTACATCGCTGAACCCGGCATCAAAGGCAAGGTTAGGAGGGGAGGGACGGCATTCGAACGTTCTGGTCATGCGCACCCAGTCGCGGAGGGCACGCGCGCGTATGGGATTGCCATGTCCTACGAGAGAACGACCAAGCTCATTTCTCCGGCCAAGGGGAACAAGGTTTCCGCCGCCAACGAAGATCTCCGTGGCCTACGCATGCGCCGCGACGTCCTGCAGGTAAGGCATCGCTCTGGTCTGCAGGGGACATGCACTTACCTCCTGTTGTAGCACGGCGTGTCCGTTGGTGTGGCAGCATCAAGATACCTTCCTGAGGAATTCCGCACTCACATGCGTCTTCAAGCGGAACTCGTCAACGCCCCCTCGATTGGCACTAGCGGCAACGTTTTCTGGAGCAACGCTCAAGTTAATCTCTCCCATGCTGACCATGGCTATACCGGTACGTCTGGCGGGCGCTCCACATTTCTTTTCCGGCCTGTCGATGACCTCTGCGCGTTTGCTGTGCAGATGTTGTCCTCGGGACATTCTGACTCTAGTTCCAGGTATCAACGACCTCAGTCGGGAGCTTGGTATCTTTGGCGATGGGCACAAGGACGGAGAGGATGCGTTGGCTGGACTGACCTGCATGATATCCCACCCCGATATGCCCAACAATTACTTCCCAGGTATGTCATTCCGTGTCGCACGCGCACACTTGTAATATACCTCAGGTGCTCAAAACAGGATTCTTCTTTTTGTTCGAGTTGGGCGTTTTTGTCTCCCTTTCCAACTTCAAGATGATGTTCTTCAGCGGCCTCAGAAAGCACGGCGGTTCAGCACCTCAAGCACCACCGGGCATGAAGGCTGTTGACTGGGCGTACCGATTCGTCCTTATCCTGTACCCGCCGTCTTCAATAATGTCTAACACGGGCATAACGGCGATCGCAACCTTGCAGTCCAAGCATCTAATTCGTACAGAGGCGAAGCAGCTCAAGTGGAAACCCCTGACAGAAGAGGAGGAGAAGGAGAAGAAGGAGAGTCAAGGTTTACTGGGGATTTCTCCAGAGATGAAGAATAAGTACAAAGCGCCTTCACATCTTGACGTCACCATATACTTATTCTATCAGTCCGCAGGACATAAACTCGCGCCCATGGTCGGTTCACACTACCTGGGCCTCGGACGGTCACATCATCATGCCAGGAGATGCCCTCTTAAACTTCATCACCCGCATGCTGTTGCTCCTATGCACATTTGTTCTGGCTCAAGTCCATCACAAGTTCCAGGTGCGTGACCCAGACCAACCGGTGGTAGCGCTATGTCTTAACCTAAAACAGATTCGCATTGATACCGATGTGTTTCTTTCCGCTTTCTCCATGGGCAACCCGGAATTCAAGGGCGATGCAACCACTGAAGATGCCCCGTCGAGAAGCAGCGCAGTCGCGCCAAGGATCACCGCAAGAACGTGGCTATATGCCCCGCATCTGAATGGTATGAATCTGTTGTGTCTGACTTGCATCCCTGAGCTGACCCATGTATAGATCCTAGTAAGGATGTACACCGCGAACGCGCGGCACGCCATTTCAAGGAGTTTGAAAGGCGCTCTGGCCAGTTGATCCCTCAATCGGTCCTCGCAAAAGGCAAGACGTTCGCTATGCAAACCTCGACGCCTATCATCCATTGGGCTAAAGGCGGAAGGCCGGCATTGGAGGCACAGCGAAAAAGTAAGCCATTTTCGTCATGCAATCGATGCGGCCATTACTGATGTCACATATGAAGAGCCCGACCTAGATAATGAGGATTCTCTGCGGGTGGATCCAAAGCCAGTCCCCATTAGTACGTGTGATCACGTTGACGTGGATGAATATACTCACTATGCCAGTAGAACCCAAAAAAAATGACAAGGAGAAGAGGACGAAATCGTCCGGTGGCCGCTTGTCGCACATATTAAAGATGAAGTCCAGAGTGACGGAACCACGGAAGAGGATGATTGTTGAAATTCGGTCAACACGACCCCCATTGGTTACATCTCAAATTCTTCGTCGAGCTCACCATAAGGAGGGAGAGGAGGAGGAGGAGGAGGAGGAGGAGGAGGTTCTGACTTCGCCTGTGCTAAGGAGGTCTGCGCGTAGGCCAACCAGCGGACATGGTGCGTCTAGTTGATCCAAATGAGAATGTAACATGATAGACAATGGCAATATAGGAGCCCTCCACAGCGAGGACGAGGATGTTGACATGGATGCGCATCACACCGATTCTGACGAACTCAGTGAATTGACCGCGAAACTCAATTACACGCCTGTCGATAAACAGCCTGTCTCCATCGCCTATGAGGCGACCTTCGACTCAGACGACTCCCCTGAACTTAACTCCCCAGGCGACAAAACAGCTGCACTTGACTCTCCCCCAGTTGAACAAACTCCTAGACCTGATTCTCTAGAATCTGAGAATCTGGAGGTTCCGGCGCGAACTCGTGTTCAAGGCGATGCGTTCTTTACAACCCAGCCTGAAAGCCTGGCTCTGCTGAGCCTCATCATACAACGACAACCTCGTAACATCAATGCTCCATTCCACCTCCCACCTGGCACTATGCGTTTGAATCCTTGGAGCAACCCGCTCAATATATATGGACGATCTGTGGACAAGCAGAAAGTACTTCAAGATACATCTGTAATCTTAAGCAAAAGTGCGGATTTCTACATACCATCTGCTGCTCATTGTGTTGACCTTATTTTCTCCAGAGGCGATTGCATATGACGCCAAGTCTATAGTCAAAGAAGTAGCAGACTTCATCTCTTCCTGCGATGATTCGGAGGGAGTTTCGTTTGAGGATAACGCGATCTCGGAGGAGAGGGCAGTATCGGCAGCCGTCACCCCCCTGACGGGTGTGGCAGAGGATGATAGTTTGGCTGGACTATGTCAAGCATGGCACTCCCTTGGATCTCTCAAGGCACAGAAAAACAAGAACAATATTCTGACTATCTATCACCGCTTTCATATGATGAAGAATCATGCGGATCTGTGGGCGTGGCTGGAGCTCATTGCGGCTAGACACTCCAACCCGGAGTGCACGGACAGGGACACCCATCCAGGCATCCAAAAGCTGGCTGCTCGGCTTCTTGGCTGTCTCCAGGCCCAGATCAAAGAGACATCAATACTTTCATCCGCCTACCTTCCTACTATTCCAAAGCAGAAGCACGCTGTTCAAATCTATCGGCGTGGTGTATGCGGAGACGGATCTCCCTTTGCCACACAGGTTGCAGTATACGAGCTCCTGATTACCGTTCTTGGGCAATGGCTCGGCTTTCCTCAAGATAATGGGAGATCTCGTGCCCAAGCCTGGGTTATACAAGGCCTGCGTGAGATTTCCGGCGACAACATCCTGCTTTTGCGAGACACGGAGGAAGTTTTTCGTCATGTTACGACACGTGCAACGACTGGTCGTATACGGGCCCACAGATCTGACAAAATGGTGGAGTACCTGCCCTTCCTCAACATATGCTACAGCCTGGACATCGGGCCTGAAGGCAGGATCTCCACCGCAATGGCTAGTATGCGTTCTATGTTTGATACCTTTCAGACTCTTCTGGCCCCCTTGCCTCCCACTACCCCATCTTGTTCGACATCTCTTGTCTCTATTTATTCTGGGACAATACGGTCTTCTGCCAACATTCCACGCCAATCCACACCAGAGGCTGGCCCGTCGTCCCACCTCGCTAGTGAGTCTCCACATGCCACAACGCCAGCCCTTGCAGCGGGAAAATGGTCTCCACCGGCTTCTATACCAACCCCCAAGATGATAGCATGGGTCAAATGTATGAAGGTCTTGCTCTACTTTATCGACAAACCTTCACCCCGGGACCGAAAAGTCCTCCCAAATCCTCCCCCTCCATCCGATCTGCACATCAGAGAAAAGGCCGTCATTACATTCACGGCTTCCTACATAGACAGGTATCTTCCTTTCCGCCAGCATGCACCAACAATGCGCAAGGTTACAGCCCACCTGGAATCATTGGGAGCAAATGCGGACGTATGGCTGAAAAGCCCAGTAGGACTTTGGAACATGGTAGTCGTGCGAACCATCACCATCGGTACTGGGTTCCTATTCGACTATGGCTGCGGCTTTAGGAATTCCGATCATCTGTTTCAAGTCAAACGTGAGGCAGAAGATGCAGGTCACACCGAAAAAAGCTACTTTTGCAATACAACAATTTACGGCAACTCAGCTGGTCACAATATCAATCTTGCAAAAGACCTGTGGGACGCTGTCTCCGACAGCTCCCTCTCTCTACCCTGGTATGGACTTCTCCCTGGAGCCAAGCCAAGCTTCAAAGCCATGTTCGACTTCTTTTCTGCCCATTGGCAAGATGGAAAGCGGGTATTCTCACAGTGTGGAGAATTGGCATCCCTCCTGTTAGCTGGAGATTACGCACACGCAGGTATCTGCGAGTTCGCTACTGTTCAAGAAATGGGCATCATCATCCGAAAGGTCAATGCAGGCGCTGTTTCTGGCTTGAGGGTTTTAGGGTTGCTCCCTCCTATGCCAAATCATGCCAAGAAACCTCCAGCCCCTCCAGAAGGAGAATTGCAGATGGCTTGGAGCTCTTGGTACACATGGACCGGAACTCAGTTTTCTGAGCAAGAGAAGGAGGCAATGGGCTGGAACACCACTATGGGGGGAAAACAGTCTTTGCAAGGCATTGCGTCTTAAAAAATACTTTTAACCATTGTAGAATATTTGGTAGTACAGTAGTCACTCTTGTTGATTCAACAATCCTGCATCGCCGCCCCCGTCCCCACCCGCTCGCACCTTCTGATGCTCCCGCATGAACGTCTCGAACGTCCCGAACCCAAACGTGCCCCCCGTTCCCGCGCATGGCTTCTTGTACAGCTAATCGAGCTCTAGCCGCGTCTTCAGCGCTTCAGCAGCTTCATGAACCACTGGAAATCTGCAAAGTCCAAAAAGCCGCGGCTGCGCGCGTCCGCCTGCTAGAACCAGCGCAGGAGGTCCTCCCGGGACGAGTTGATGTTCAGACGCTTGCAGAGCTTCTCGTCGTCGAAGTACAGCCGCTGGTCGCCCTCTGCGCCCTTCCAGTACTGCTTCTCCCACATGGCCTCACGCATCTCGACGTGGCCGAGCCCGCTCATGAGCGCCTGGCGGACGGTGTACAGCCAGCGGAGGGTGACATCCCACATTTGGAACATGTCCGCGGAGGGCGCGACGACGTGCAGGGTCTTGTACTGGCCCTCGAGCATATAGATGATCGTGAGCCACCACGCCTCGTACTCGCGCGCGAGCTGGAACTGCTCGAGGTAGTAGCGCGTGTCCGCGCCCGAGCGAAGCTCCTTGATGTTATCGATCGGGACTGCGACGCGGCGGGAGGTCAGATGCAGGACGACGCAGGAGGGAGGGAGGAGAGGGACGAAAGGGAGCGAGAACCGCACTGATGCGGTGCTCGCTCAAGTCCCAGAGGATCTGGCCTTGGTCCGGGTCGAGAAGAAAGATGACGCGCCTCCGTTTCTTGCTGGACACTTTGATCATCGGCGTGCCCTGCTGCAGTAGTTGCAGCACCGCGATGTCGTTTGTGGTGGCTTTCTGCGCGACGGGCTCGCCGCGGATGGCATTGGCAGCGTTGACGGTGGCGGGGGAGATGGCAATGGTGGTAGAGGTAGGCGGGGGCGTCGGGGTCGAGTGGATGGTATTCGCGACGTCGACAGAGGTCACCGGTCACTGCCCTGGTTCCAACCGCGCGGCAAAGGTGGTAATGCTTGCCAACGGCAGGGTCGGGATAAGAGCCGGCAGATCGCAGTTCATCTACAGAGCGTTGGTCTATGCAAACGAGAGATGGGGAGGAAAAACGTACCCGCAACCACCATGCACCCATCTCTGATCAACAATCAACGACACTGGCGGGTCGAGTTGACGAGTCGGTGCGTCTGTTAGAGATGGGGCAGTCCTGGGCGATCAGGATCTGGCGTCGCCGGGAACGGGACTGGTGATAGAGAGTATAGCACGTACCAATCCGAAGTGATGTCGATAACTGCCCAGCCATCGACCAATCTCCTTCATCCGCCCCGCGCACATTCTAATCCGTCTGGTCTTATCGAGAGCAGTCACAAGACGAGACGGCGGTGTTGTTTGTAGTCAGTAAATTGCGCGATGAAGGCCGACGTTGATAGAGATGAATAGCGACGAAGGGCCTGGGTCCTAAAAGAAGAGAGAGAGGAGGAACCTGGTGGTAGTGGTGGTACAGAAGTGATGGAACACAAACTTCAGCGCTACTTTGGTCCGTGTTTCTTCAGGAAGGTTTCTTCTTTCCTTCCTCCTTCCTCTTCCATTTCTCGACCACACCTCACTGCGAGAGAATAAGGCAAAAAACAAAAACAACGACGGATATGTACGAGACCCAAAAAGATGATGAGCCGTGTATCACGTATATATGCAAAGACATTAATACGCCCGGTATCGTACTGTACCGCAAACAACGTGTGATACAGGATTGTTTTCTGCTATAAATCTAAAATGCATTTCATGTCTAAGATCCCGTGCTGCATGGCCAAATCCACATCCATCCACCGGAAAGACTGGACGAAACAGGGTTGGAGACCACAACATCAACCCAGCGTACTTCACCCCATCTCCCAACCATTCCCCAGGGAGTGAAAATGCCATTGAAAACGACCGCCATGTCGTCGTCCCTAAGCTGAACCAACAGCACCGAACCGTCCTTAACATCACAATTTCCAACCCAAGGATGCTCGAATGGGACCCTAGTTCCGACCAACCTTACCCGGATGGTGGTGGGGTTGACCGGTGACACTATCACGTCATACACAGCTTTCTGAAGGAAGGACGCCCCATATGTTTGGCTGCAACCATGCCAGCGAGCGGATGACGCCGGGCCTCCTTCCAATAGACGATGTAATGGCGTGCCTGCAATGCCTCGGGTCCACCGAAGATCTGCTTGTTGGAAAGGCGGGAGCTGTAAGTCATCCAAGGCATGAACGCGATCAAACCATGGGTTCGAGGATTGTTCGAAGGCCCATGTTGTTTGGGCGCGGAGCTTGAGTAGAAGAAGTGTTTGAACGTTGAAGCAGAATGCAAAGCATCTCGATATGGCGGGTATGGTTAAGGGCGTCGAGGCAATTAGGGGCAGAGCGAGGTCGAGGATAGGAAGGGAGAGTGCGGCCATTTGATTGCTGAAAAAGATATCGGCTGCCAATCTGCCGTTAGTCACCAAAGCGTAGCTGATGCCGGTACCCATGCTACCTGTTCCGCATACATTTTAGCATCCAAAAATCGAAACGATATGAGAGACAAACCTCCCACAAACAGAGTCACCATGGAAAATGCACACCGATGTAGTCGGAGCGCATCCAGCAGCTCGGAGATAGGTGTAAAGTTCGCAGGGATTTGAGACGTGAATACAGGGTATAGGGTGATGTAGGGAATGATGTCGCGCCAGACTTCACAATATGGCTCGCTGAGAAGATTTGACATATTGTGGGGACCTATCAGTGGGTGAGCAGTTATTGAGTGTAACAGAGAGTATCTGTCATAGAAGCGTACTGTCACAGATCCGCGGAGACCGAAGCTCATCGGTAAGGGTGCAGATGCATTCAAAGACTTCGGGGCAATGGACGGCGCATAACTGAGAGTACACTTTCAGAGAAAGGTCGCCGTGGCATGAGCGTGTGGTCATGGTGCGTTGATTGTGAGTGGCCAACGATGTCCTGATAGCGGCGAAGCACTCCATTTTAGCGGCCTCTACAAGCTGCTCGATGCGGTTGAAGGCGAGATCGACGAACTTCCAGTAAGGGGTCGACGATGCTAGCCGGGTGTCGTAGCCGATTCGGGTGTCCCAACCTGCATTGATGAGGCGCTGCTTGTAAATGAGACTGAGGTTCAGGATGCCTTGAACACGCCTGTTGGCCAGGGACAACGCAGTGACATCCCTATGCGACTGTAAGTAGCACGCGATCTCCTGGATCAGCTCAGCAACGAGAGAGACAGGCATCTAGACAAGACGGAAGATCAGCACGAGAAGAAGAACTTCAGGCTAAGAGCACATACATGCACTTGATGGACAGCAGGAAGAGATTAAAAGGTAGCGATGGTGAAGCTTGATGTGTGTGTCGTAGACGGAAAGCAGTAGCAGAGTTGGTGCAGGTTTAAAAGCGAGGCGCACAACAAAGACCTTAGACTCACAGGGACACTTACAGAGATCAATCCATGGCCCGTTGAGAAAGAGATAGGCCAACCAAGCAGCAGAAAGATTTCTGGTCAGAATGAATTTCAAGCATGGTATAGAAGAATGATACAAAGAGATACCCCATGTCGACGCACTAGAAGTGAAATCGGCGCAGCGGTAGAAACAAATAACCAGGAAAAAGCAACGGAGCTGAATGATACAAAGAGATACTCCCTGTCGACGCACTAGAAGTGAAATCGGTACAGCAGTAAGTAGAAACAAACAACCAGGACAAAGCAATGGTGCCTAAATATGGTGCCGGGCCACATGGTGATGCAAATCACGTGACACTTTGCCACTGCTGGCAGTGCATGGCGCGCACCGATTCCTGCTCAGCTGCACATGTACAGTGCAATCGATCTCACTTTCGTGCGTCGAAAGCCGGTTTGACTTGCATTGTTTATCAAAAGCCTCTTTCAGCGTCGGCTTGCTTTATACCAGCACCAGACGGCGCTCCCAACCGCTTTGATGAACAGACCACACTTGATCTGGGTTTTCTTGAGATGGCATATGTGGTGATCATGAAAGACTCCTTTTTCGAAGTTACCATGGTATATATGTATGGTCAAACGGCAGGCCTCATCGCCATCCCATATCCCTCTGCGCTCTATCTGAACATGATAGGCCAAGCAGCTGACTACTATGCAGGGTTTCGTAACACGCTGGCTGCAACAATATCACATTATAGAAGAACACCTGGACGTCTTCCCGAGTACCTCGTTGCTCATGTCCCTCCGCTGGTTTCCTCCAGAGGTCATATTTATGATCGTGGACATCATCCTTTCCCATTGGCTAATAGAAATGGTACACATGCCCGAGCAATTGTGCGCTCAGCATGCCCTCTTTACTCTTCTCTATGTGGACTCACAATGGCGCGCGTGTACTCTCGACCGCCTTGACCGTCTTTGGGGAGGGTCGTTTTTTCATGCATCCGGACGGTATGGAATATTTGTCTACTGGACACCCCGGCCACTCATTTTGGATTTCAGGATGCAAGACCATGGCTCCATCAAGCGTCTTCGGGAAGATGCCGCCAGGTATCTCAGATTGAAACCTCCATTCATCGAAGAGGATGACAATATCAGAGCCCTTCATTCGGCACACGACCTCTTCCAGCGACGCCTTTCTCCATTCCCACAGACCCCTTTAATGCGCCTCCTCACTCGCCTTGTGCAGTACTACACCTATGATATGGCCCTCTTATGAAATAGCAGCCATCGGGGACCTTGTCAACGAATCATGGCGAAGGGTGAACGAGTTGCGTATGACCTCCCACGATCTCACGCTGATTGGAGGCATGGGCCGCTCTCTGATGTCCGGCCTTGGAGCGAAGCTGATCTGTACCTGGTAGGGCATCCAGCCCGTACGTTGCCTCTATACCACTTTCTTGACGGATATTGATTTTCTGCCACCCGCTTAGTACGCATAGGCGTCTACCTCCTCCTTGCAGCTCAGGAGGGAAATTCAGATTTCCTGTTCAGCCTGGTCAGTGATGGACGACCGCTTCCTGCCTGACTATGCCCTGATAGACAATCTTAGGATAGCACAGGAGGCGTTGATGCTTACCACAGAGCTGCTGCAGGAATGAGGGTGGCGACAGCATTTTTGGAGGTATACCATGATGTCTTACGCGCTGGGAAGTTCTCTCCAGGTTTCCCCTCATTCCCCCTCACGCCCCTCGTTCGAATCGTTGAAGGTCACATGGTGCACCAGCCAAGCGACAGCGACATTCTCGTGTACGACATCCTTACCTGGTACTTCAAAAGCGGAGCAGACGGAACAGAGACAATGTGTTTCGAGCGTTGGAAAAGGGCACTAGGGCTTTTGATAGCAGAGATCGATAAAGACAGGCTGGGTCGTTCAGTGCGGCAGTAGGTTGAAACGGGACCGGCGGGAGGCGATACTTCATGTTGTAAGCTAAGTAGTAATGGCATAGTCTTTATAATATCGCCCATGAAAAAAATGAAGCCGGTGCGGAATCAGGTATGCGTCCACACACTATGTTTGATCATGAGTATTTGATGTTCAACATTCAACAGCCTCCAGCTTTCTCACTTGATGCCTTGTACTTATAAGCTACATGCCAACTGTGGGCCCCGGCGCCGCGCGTCGGGCCATCGGCACGTAAATAAAGCCAAGTCCTTCTTGCTTCAAGCTTTAGACTTCTTTCACACTTTGCCTTTTGCCTTTGTACCTGCGTATCTTGATCTCACTTTTTGCGTTGAGCCCGCTGTCGACCCGCTTGAGTACTACGCGTCTGCCTTTTATTAACCTCACAGTTACCTCTACCCGTTGCCCACTTTTCCTCGCCCTCGACATCAGCAATGTCCCCCAGTGCATTCAATCTCACCATCTCTTCGGCCAAGAGACCCAAATCAGCCCGTTGAAAATGTACACCGATCAATCATCCACGTTCGGTCTCCTCACTGACGCTGGTATTCTGCCGGTCTTCAATCCCAGCAAAAACACCATCAAGCCCATTGAAGCCTCGCCCGCACCAGTACCGTCTGATACATACTCTTCCCTCGATCCGCAATCACTGGACTGGTTGCGAAGTTGTACCAAAGTGTGGTTTGTGAATACTAACACCAGGCTGGAAAATTTATGTGATTTGATGGTGGCGAGCAGATTGAGTGTCCGCGTTGAAAACTGAGCCACTTTACCGTGTTGCTCCTGGATTTCTCCACCATCTATCGTCCACATTTCTCATTCCTGATGCCATTCTCCTCCATTCTCCGCTGGCGACGAGCTGTGCATCCTATCATACTGTACCCTACTGAATACGAAGACCGAGGGGTTGACGATCGAGGCCATCCCATTGTCCTTTCCGATGGTGAAGGCAGTTACAGTTTGTTGGATTGCCAGGTACGACCTAGTGAAGACGTTCCATGAAAAGCAAATCATTGACATGTTAATCACAGGTTGAAACATTACTGAACCAGCCCGTGGATGCTGCCTCTTCCAAGAGTAGACAGCCCTAGTGAACGCGGTGATGTGAATTTGAATGTTGAAAACAGACCACGGCAAAGATGATGATGATGCAGACGATGAGTCTTGACACTCGCCGGGCCCAGGGACGCCCTCAACGATCTCCGTGCTCCCTTTAGGCCACGGATGATGCCACACGACAGTCAACACACCTGAACATTAACATGCAGGCCCTCGTTCCGTTTGGAGATGCAGAAGGTCCTTGCAGAAATGCCAAACACTCCCCCTCCTAACAGCGGAGACAACACCAAGGTCAGCGAGGGAAGCAAGGGCAGCGAGGGCAGCGAGGGAGTCGAGGTAGTGAGGGAGAGTGGTGAAAGTGAGGTGGATATGACTCCTGAGGAGAGGGACCAGGAGCGCGAACGATTTGCCCGTGAGCATTTCATGGAGACGCCCCCCCCTCCCCTGGCCACTGCGGTACAAGCGGGAGCTGATTTTTCAGCTTGTATGCGACTTTTGCAGCGGGAGCTCCTGAGAAGCCACGCTGCTAGACCTTTTTGCTCCTTGTACAACCTATCTTGGAGTTGTTATTGCTCATAAGTATTTGGATCTGCACCCAAATGTCAGCATCTTCTCGCACTTTCTTGAGTTTGAAACATCCTAACATTGCAGTAAACCTGGCGTCCATAGTCTGATGAATCATAGATGTTTTGCGGGACCCCTGAAATAGCTTTCCCTAGAACCTCCCCGATGGCCGTGGACTTCATACATACAGAACATCTTGCAAGTAGACCCTTCACGACGACTGATGCTAGAGAGGCAACTTGCAACTTTTGGCTGCTGCAAGTTGTACTTGACCCAGCTGTTATTTCTTGCAAAATCATTGGATTTGCTCCAGCCCTTGCTCATTTGCTTCTCATCCGTATCGCCATTGCATCTATATATGGTGGTGGACATCTCATACAGGATAACAGACGATCTCACTGATCGTGCGATGGCCCCGTAGTCTCGCAAGCCCATGTGATTGAGTAGTTTCTTCCGCCACAATTGCATATCTTTGTGTATCATACCCCGCATTGACACGTTGAACGATACAGGATAGCGTTCAAAATAAACAATGAGGGAAGAAGGCGAGCACAGCGTATGACGAGAGAGTGAAATGATGTACTAATCATCCTGGTGACAAGGGTGACTGCAAACACACGGCCAGAGCCACAATCCATCCTCCGGATCCGACCTGAATGTCCTCGAACTCTTCAACGTACCAAGAGTCACTATCAACATTATCCCAAACTCCTACTATCCCCACGGCGACCACTATGCCGCGGAATTCGGTGAGATCTTCCCAGTTTCTCCCGCAGTGAGCGATATTGTACCCTGTTGCACATTGAAAACACCACTCCCAGTGAGAAGCATGAGCCCAGTCTGGCGCCCCAGTCTGGCGCCACACGGTCCAAAGGCACCTCCCACCGTTTTCAGCCTCAAACTAGGACTTCATCGGATTCGACTATAACCGCAGTGGTCGTGAATGTGATCCCGGAGGAGCGTGGGGTTGCTTCGGACTTGCTTACACCCATGCCAACGGATGGACGAGCCTGGCTGCTGCATCAGGTCCCAAAGGGGCGTGTTATGACCCCGAGGATTTGGGCCTGGACTTTCAAAGGCATTCAACGCCCATCGCGTTATAGTGGCGGTTGCAGGGGGAGAAAAGGGTAGGGCGTTAACCAAGAGACCGAAGTCACGATCGACCGTAGGAAAGCGGGCCGTTTGGGCGTGGAGTTTGAGCAGTAAGAAAACCTGCACGAGGAAGCACAGCGAGAATCGCCGGGAGAGGAATACGCTCGGTAGCTTGCCCGATGGGTTGTTGAGCGGAAACGCTCGATGAACGAGCGGGCTAGAGCGAACTACAAGCTCCGGACTGAAAAATGCTTCCGAGGCGAGTCGGCCGTCTTGCATAATCATAGTCTTGATGCTGTCCGAGGATAGGTTGATGGCTTGGTTCCAATGAGGTCAACAAGGTTGATCGCATGAAGAAGACATCATCCATACCTTGTGCCAGGGTTGTCGCGAGGAAAAAGATAAAGCGTTCTAGGCCGTTTGCATCCTCCATCGACATGGACATGACGGCGCGGCCCACACTGTTCTGGCTGAGGGATAAATAGGCGCTATATGCAATGATCATTCGCCAGGCAATACGATTGACAGGGTTGTATAGGCCTGCTAGGTTGCAGATATCTGGCACAAACGGTCAAGCCGGGCACGGGCAACGAAACGTATGCGCGTAAAAGACCTACTCTGCTGGAGATCGAGGGATTGACAGTGCCGCACCGAGGGCCATCGCTTGAGCGAAAGTCTCGCCACTGTGAGACACGTGAAGGTCAGAATACACGGAGGCTGCATGCTGACACTTCTGGTCGATGGTCATGTCGCGCGGAACCTTGTCTAGAAGATGTCACCGCGACGGCAAGTTGATCCGCGCTTTTTTCAGAGGTGCGTAAAGCTTGATCCCGATACCATGAATGAGATTCTCAACTCGGGCGCAGCGGGCGGTTGTTGAGATTTTTTCCAGTAGGAAACCTCATCGGAGGAATGGAAGATGCCTGGTTCCCTCCCCGCGTCCTACATCCCAACCTGCGTTCGCAGCGCGTTGTTTGTAGATGGCGCCCAGCTGCAACACTCCGTGCACGTGCTTGTTGGTGAGGGGAAAGTGCTACAAGGTCATTGTTCTGCAAGATGTAGAGCGCAATGTCCTGCACTAGTTCGGTAGAGAGGGTCGATAACATCTAGATGTGTGTCTAGCGAAGTGTCCGACAGTACAGCATGAGAAAAACAAACGGAAGTGTCTGAAATTTTGTAGGGAGGTTTGTGGACGGAGACGAGGGATAAGAGGGAGGAGTTGATGGGCGCTGAGAGCTCTGAACTTATAAACCTGTCTTTTCTGTCTTTTGACATAGGTCGCGTTGTAAGCCAAACAAATGACGTAGAAAGGAGAAACAACATGGCCGCCAAAGAATGTTTTGGTCTCGACGTACATTAGTACTTTATTTCTGGGCCGTTCGAACAAGCTGGATTGAAGAAAGAATGTGGATGAAATAAGAAGCGGGATGGCGGGGTTCGGAGGACCCCACGTGGATTATTTAAGTACACGCATATGGCGCGTATGTGGTTCAAACGGTGGTGTAAGGCGAGTACATTGATGACGCGGGGGTGTCGGAGTGTTGGGTAGCTGGAGCCGTGAACTAACGCAGGAGGTTGGCAGTGTAGGCGTTGCTGGCCGCTTGCCGGAGTGCGGGGTGCCGGAGCGGCTCGGGGACGTCCTCAAGCGTGTCCGTTCATAACCACCTGCTGCGTGGGCGGAACGCCAGCGACGTCGGTAGGCATCACCCTCGACTGAAAGGTAACGTCAACTGATCTGAGCTATAGGGAACAAATCGCTATGCAATGCAGAAGGCCTAAAATTTGAAACCCGGTGGACACAGATGATGACGATCATGTATGGCATTATACGCCGTGCCCAGCATCGGCCGCTACTGGAGTGGGCACACTGAGTATGGCCATCAACTCACGGGTGATGATAGCCACCGTCTCCTTCTTCCCTCAGATGTCGTGATAACAAGCTACAGTGCCTGGTTGCGGCTTGAACGGCAACGTTAAGCTAATGGAGGTGAGTGTGGTGTGGGTTGCGTCCAGGCTGCGAACTCACCTCCGTGAGACCTCGGCGACACAGCATCCCAATTAGCTGAGCGCGACGAAGCGTTTCGGCGCGGTCGAGAAACATGAAAGGCGAGTCAATGGGTAAGCCGCGTTCGACGCACAAAAGTGAGATCGAAAGAGGCAGGTGCAAAGACCAAAGACCAAGAACGTGAAGGGGCGAAAGACGTAACCAAGAGTCCAAGACGGAACATGTGGACTTGGGCGGCATCGCGAAATCCCGCGCGGCGGCCCGCGTGTCACGCGAGGTAACGCAAGTGTCACGCATTGTGCCGCTGAACGCGCGAACGCGTCGTCAACTTTGCCTCTTGACAAGCGCTCTCGATCTCACTTTTGTGCGTCAGAGTCGCTCCCATCCCTCTTTCCTCAGCATAGTACCGAGAGAACTCAACCTCGCCCTGAGATGTGCATTCATGTGCCGTCAATATTTCTCCAAACAAAGCCCCGCTGCAAGGCGACTCGGCGAGTTTGTATCACCTACTATGCGGTAATCATTTTCCCGAACAAAGCATGCCCCGTCGCAAGGCGATTCGACAAGTCTGTATAACCTACGGCAAGACCCTGTGCTTTGTGCTCTTCCTTTGGGGAAGCTTCAAAAAGCTAGTATCTGAGCTCATTGTCGCTCGCCATTTTTTCTCACCCTGCCCCCCCTCCCCCCTACCTAGTGGTTTAATCGAATATCACTGCTATGCTTGAGAGGAGTGACGTCGAAATCTCCGTCGACCTGAAGACCTAGTGCGTTATATACCTTTTTCGCCGCATGCGTATCATTCATAGTAGCCGGATCTAGCGATGGACTGCTCGCCGTGGCTGGACGAGCGCGCATCCACGAAATTGATCAGGCTCTCCTCCTGGGCCATTCCTCCGCCGTGGTCGCGGACCAAATCAATGACGGCCTTCGATGCCTTGAAGGCATCTTGTTGCAGCTGAAAGCGCGACGTAATGCGTGCCTTCCGTTCTTTTCCGTACCCCCCGAGGTCTTAGGCGAAATCCTGACCATTGTCGCCCTCATCAACCCTCCTACACCTCCCAAAAGGCCCCTATCCTCTACCCACAATCATAGGGGCTTCTCACAGAAGCATCAACCGCGATCTGACCGCTTGGGCTGGATCAAAACCGGACACGTTTGCCGCAAGCTAAGGAACGTCCTTCTCAGTATCCCTGCGCTCTGGGCAGGTGTTGTAACCCTTGTACCGTGGGTCCACGAAGAACTTTTGGCCCGCGCGGGAAGCATGCCCATCACTATCCAAACGAACACCTGTCGAGACCTTGTCCCCCTGGCCACAATTCGGTTTGCACAGGAGAACGTATGTCGGGCGAAAGTGATCGAAATCGTAGATCCCATCGACGATCCATTGGTGTGGGACTCGGACATCCTTGACGAGCTTCGAAGGCCATCTACACTACCACTCGAGCGACTCGTGGTCGAGCTGCAGCGCCCTCGCCTGACAAGCCGCCCATCACGTTCTTTCACAACATTGAATACCCCCTTCCTTCGTCATGTCTCTCTCACAAACACGTTCATCCCCATCACCTCCTCCCTCCTCACCTATCTTGAAATCGTCCACAATCCCCCGCTGTCAATCTCCTCGGCTCTCCCCTGGAGCCTGTTGTGGCAGGCAATCAAAGGGTCTTCACAGCTTCAGGTCATACGTCTCATCCAAACGGTCCCCTTTTTGACGCCGCACGAGATGGAAGAGCATCGTCGAGAACCGATTGTCAACTTACCCCACCTCACGGAGCTCCGGGCCCACGGGTTCGTCGAGGGATGTCAAGCTTTGTGGGCCCATTTGATCGTCCCCGCCACTGCCATGGTGGACGTCTGCGTGGATTGCGCGGAAGATTGGGAGGCAGATGGCGTTGGCGACGTCGACACCACATCGGCGGCCCATATTCACAGATTGACTTTTATCCAAGAACTGCTATCACACGCCAGAGCTTTACGCCCCGACATGCCTGTCACCGGCCTTTCGATTGTGGAAGACAACATTTCTGACATCCTTCGACTACGATTCTGCGCGCGCGTGAATGGGCTGCGCTCCCCCAGCCTGGCAATGACGCACGCTTTCGCATGCGACTTCACGTGCTTGCTCGACATCACATTGCATGGACGGGATCAGACCTCGGAGCTATCTGTGGACGTACTTCAGTATATCGGGTTGCATTTCGATGCTTCCTCTATAGAAGTTCTGGAGCTTTTCTCCCACATTTTACGAGGTCTCTCAATGGCGACGTGCATTGGCCAGGTTCAGCAACGTGCAGGCACTGTCAATCGTGAAAATGCCATCTCTGTCCATCCTGTCAGCTATGGGCAGAAACAAGTCCCATGACACATTTGTCTTCCTACCTGCGCTACGGCGTCTCCAGATAGACCAGTTGCACTTCAGACCTCTCATCCCACTGTTTTCTTTCCCCCAGAGGAGGTGTCGGGCTCGAGGGATCAAAAGAGAAGATTTTGTCGACATGTTGAGGTTCCGCGCGGAGATCAACCTCGGACTGCAAAGCTTGTCCGTCAAGGACGTGAGGCTAGCATGCAAAGAGTCACTCGGGTGGATGACCGGCGAGGACTGGGCCGCACAAGTAAATGCAGTCGTCCCGGAAGTGAAGATGCGGGGCTCGATTGTAAGGGCGGGATGTGCGAGAGATTGGAGGTTCACGGTCATCCAGAGCGATGGCCAGTCAACGGTGAGGGTCGTAGTGGTGAGCGCCATGCTTATGTCACTGCATGCGAATTGCCGTCTTACCATCTTCTCCAGTGATGAACATAATCAAGTGCACTTGTAATCATACACCGGTGCTTTCCCATGTACTTGGCGTTGTTTCATATAAGCTATCTTTACTTCCCGAGGCTTCCTCTCTGGCGCAATTGGCTAGTTGAGCGTACTGATCATAGCGGCGCCATACCACATGTAGGAGTGTGTATAGATACCAGGATACGTGGCGAGCGCCGAGCAGTAATCAATACGCTAGATCAAGACAAACCTGCTCCTTTTCTCGTGATACGATCAGTATCAAAAAGACGTACAATGACTTCCTTTCTCTATCACAAGCTTTGTCGGATGCTCCATGGTGGCTTGGAGGGCAAGGCAGGGGACGCATCAGGAAGATAAAGGCAGAAAGGGCATAAAGCCGACCGACCGCCTCCTACCACATCTTCTCGTCGACCAGCCCTTCCTGCCTCCTACACGCGGCGCTCCCAGTCCCCACCACCCCCCACGAAACGATAGCACCCATATTCACGCCGTGGCGACGTCATGCTAGGGAGGAGGAGCACGGCACGACCGTGCGGACGACGTCCGTGTTCTGGATACTGAAAAAGTGAGCTTCTCAGGCCTTTCGAAATGTCGAACGACCCGTGCTTACCTTCGGTTTTCAGGTCCCCCTCCAACGAAGCGAAGAAGTGGCAAAGCCAGACCTCGCGTCACGTCCCACGCGCATGCCGAACGTTTCTCCCGCTCAACTCCCGTGCCCCCAATGCTGATGTTCGCAGCGCAGAACGCGTGCAGCGGACACAAAATTGCGCCGCCCGAACCGCAAAAGTTCGAGATATTGGCCCTGCGGAGAGCAGCTCACAAGGAACGAAAACCCGCGTAGACGTCGTGCATAGTCCCCGTGACTGTCGTTAGATGCATTCATTTCGAAAGGAAATGGAGTTGCTTACCGACGGTTTTCTTCCAGGTTATCCAGGCCCAGCGACGGCGCCCGCCTCAACAAGGGAATGAGAAGAGTGTAGGCGGGGTGTGGTTCACCGTCGCAGAATGAAGGGGACGTCGTGTTGACGACGTTGCGGGGGAGAGGAGACGGCACAGCCACGTGTACGAAAACAAGGCCTGGGAGATAGAAAGGTTGAGAGCGCGAGCGTGAAGGCGGAGTGCGCACGCTCACCTCTTTGCTTCTTCCAGGCTCCGCGTTTCCCGCACATGCGCGGACACACGTCGGTCGCGTGGAGAACGTGAAGTGGAGAGAAGGCGGAGTGATGCGCGCGGGCAACAGGGCCTACAACGTGCCGCACGCAATGGACATATTCATGAGGGACGGTGGTGAGTGTTACGATGCTGACGAGACGCCCAAGACTCACCCTTATCCCGCTTCGCAGACCTGTCGCCAATCCTCTCCTCCGTTCCATTAGCGGGAGCGGCACGCTGGAGGACGCGTCCAATGGTTTCGATCCAGGAATCCGCATTGAGTCGCGCCGCGCCGCGCTTGGTCGGAATTGTAGAGTTAGTTGTGGCTTCCAAGGCGTCGATATCGGAGCAGGACACGAGAAAAGAGACGAGTTGCGAATGAGGGGTGGGCGATGGGCGACGGGCGATGGACGATGGACGATGACGCGAGCCGGGCGCGGGGAACTTTGGCGAACTTGGTGCGCGCGCGAAACACTTGAACTTGGTGCGGCGCGCGAAAACACTTTCACATCTCACACCCTCGCAACTTTGGACATTCCATCGTCTTGTATCATCCGTCTTCGACATTCTCGATACGACATACTGTTCGGTCAGTGTGGGATTTATGGTGAATAATGCATATGTACCCTTAATCCAGATGCCCGAATCAGAATCCCCAGCTTCATGACTCCTGCGAAGAGATATGCCGCCTGTATGGTAAAGGTGAGTATGCGCAGCTAGTTTGGAACGGTGGGCATACTAACCTCTTCGTTTATTCGAAGACCGGTGTTTGCGCTCGTCGGGGCGCTTCGAATCGACATGAGCTTCGCCTTCGCATGGCGTACGGCGAGACCTTCAGGCAGGCTGTAGGTCAAGATCAACAAGGATGACATATGGCGCGCGAAAGCGCGCCGAGCGTGTCTGGGAGATGGTTGTGGGGGAAATGTGGGTGGCGCAAAATAGCGCGTCGGATGGTTAGGCTGGTTGGCTAGAGTGGCTAGGTGTCCCTTCGACTCTTAAACAAATATATGTTGGCCGTCTATATCTAGAGTACGTGTGGCCGTGAATAAGAGATCAATCCCGCAAAAAAGGAGGACCGACGGAGGAAAACGCACCCAAACTCAAACACTTGAACGAGCGCATGCTTCTGGCCGATCTCCTCCATCGGACTGCTGGCTATCGGTCATCATTCGGTACGCATTCAACCTCGAGCGTACGACCAACGTCGACACCGAACAAACAAAAACAAACTTCAAGTGTGCACCCTCTGCTGGATCCCTCGTAGTTTCTCGACATCAAACTTGATTGAGCGAACCTCCGTGGAGTGATTTGACCGTTCTTTTTTGCATTTGTCGGTTTCTGCTCTTCAAGTGTCACGTTGATGTGCGTTGTGGCTTCTCTCGGGCTGCTTTATGTTGATCGTCCTTAGGGTAAGCATAGCATGATGGAATGAAAATAGAAATATATTGGTTGTGTGAATATATATGCAAGCGTGAATCTGGAAGAGGATTAGCAGAAGGAAGGAATGATTTCGTCCTTGCGCGGTGGGCCACATTTGTTGCCTCGCAATTGCATCCCCCCCGGCATGTTCGAGGATCTGGATCTTGGGCAGGCAAGCGAACGTAATAGGAAGGATGTACCGACGTCCATGCGGAAAATAGGCATGGCGAGCGAGATGCGCTTGCAGACGGCAGTCTCGTCAGCGGAAGCGGAGTGTGGGTTTTCCGGTGAATCTCATAGGCAGATACGTTGAGCACGATGGGCATGAACAAACGGGGGGAGACATACTTCTTGTAGCATACGAAGGGATTGCTGCTCTCATTTTTGGGATGGTGATGACATAGCAAGGTTTTATGCTGATGTGGGCTTCCTCATGCAATCTCGAGCGAGCATACGGCGGAAGTTTTGGGAACGACGGCGCAGAAGACAGGAACGCGGCCTTGTTTGGCGACGCCAGCTGCACCCATTATGGGCACGAACAGTAGGGAGGCCAAGCTGGGTGGGCCACCGCGCCACGCTAGGCAACATCCCCGCAAGCCGCAGCCGCACCTGCTCGCCATCCTCACCATCATCAGGAACAAACACATCCTCGCGTAGTCCATTGAACAGCACGGACGTCGCGCGGCCAGGCAGCATTGGAAGTTCGCAGACGGAACACGTCCCGGGTCTCTTCGAGCAATGACGTAAAGGCGAGATCGTGTGCGTCACCATACGATGGCGGTAATCCGCCCCCGCGTCAGGAGATGAGATGAAGCCGAGAGTCTGGCGGGGTAGGAGGGTAAACATAAAGCTGAAGAGAATGTCAGCGAATGCATGAAAAGAAGGGGTCTAAACACACACTTGATACGACGCCCGGTTCCCTCGAACGTAACCTGTGCTCAACACGTCGAGGAACGTCGCTTATAGCCGGTGCAGGGCGAGCACGCCAACTTTGCTCTTCAGAGAGACACTGTGTGCGAAGCGAATGAGCCACCGGACAACCGAGCAAAGGAAGAAGTCAAGCACGCACTCCTCGAACACCTCTTCGACCCCCCTGCGCACGTGCTCGCCCACGTCTTCCAGCCCCGTTCACTATCCAGCAGCTAAGCGTGAGATAAGGTAGGGCTCATGCGATCCATCCATGGTGACAAGCGGTGTGACCCGTGACCCCGCGCCAGAAGAGTGCGCGGCGAGCTGTAGACTGCGAGCTGTGCGCGTCTCGGAAATGCACTGAAAACTCAACTCCTCTCGGACTCTCAAACTTTTTTCTAGAGTGCTCCCCATTTTTGTTCGGGGACGTGAACGTCTGGGGATAATAGGAAGTCGATTTTTCAAAATGTGCCCCGTTGAATTGCCTTTAGATTTACACGCAAATGTCCGTCACGTTGGATGGATTGCTGAGCCCCCTACCTTACTTCCACTCTGTCTCCGCGTCGATTGCCTCGCGCCACAGGTCGTCTTCTCCCATTCCTCGTCAAGTCGAGCGCCTCTATGTCCGCTAGGGCCCGGTCCCGGGGCAGGCTGAAGAAGAGGGAGGCGATGGACGTTTCAAGTTGTCTCGAGCTTCTTCGTTCTCGCTCTAGGTGCACTATTGAGTGCACGTACTTGTATCGCCCAGGAGGGAGAGTTGGACGTGTGCGAAGGGGTGAGGAGGGCGATCGAATATACGACGGTGAGCGTGCGCGTGACGGCTGGGAATATAGTCAGAACGGAAGGCAGAAGAGCGATGAAGTGCGCACCAAGCATCTTGACTCTCTCCAAAGAGAGGCTTTCGGATTTTGGTTGAGACTTGCCTGTGAGCTGGCCATGTCGGCCTTGTCGTTCGTCAGCGCTTCAGCTGGCACGATGACCGGGAGGAAAACGCAACGTGACGAGTCGCCATTGCGCTAAAGGCGGAGCTGCTTACGCGGCTCGGTTCCCTCTGCCGATGGCGTTGCTTGCAAGGGTGGGTGCTGGGGAGTTGGGTAGGGAGGTTGTATTAATGATTGAGAAGATTCGCGACCCCAGCTGGAAGTCCGTGAGGGGTGAAGGAGCCTTTCTAGGGCGGAGTACGATAGTACAGACGCAGAGCCGTTGTGGATACTGCGTCGCCCCGTGTACGAACTGACACTCAACGCCAATGAGGCCTCTCAAGGTGGGTTATGGGAATGTGTCGGAAGCTCCAAGTGCTCGGACGCGGATAGTCTCTTTTCGCGTGATGCCTGAGAAGAGACTGGAGTTCTGCGGTGAGGCCCTCCTAACGTCCATGTCGGTGAGGACATTCTCCGCGAGGATCATGACGAAGCGTTTCGGTGCCACGGTCAAGAGACATGAAAGGCGGATCAAAGCGGTAAACCGCGCTCGACGCACAAAGTGATATCGAGCACAGGTAAGAAGGGGAAAGATGGAACGTGCAGGGGAGGAGCGGAGGAGGGGCGTTGAAGCTTGAGGCTTGAGGCTTGAAGCTTGAAGCTTGAAGCGCGAAGGGACTTGTGCGTCGCAAAATCTCGCGTGTTTGGTTTCGTTTACGCCGGACCGACGCGCCGGAGCGCGCACGGTTGTGGCTCTTCAAGGCGCGGTCTCAACCACTGAACGCAGGTGGGGCGAGAATGAGAAGACACAGCTAAGTTCTTTCCTACGCAGTTTTTTCGCTTCTTAGTGCTGGATGGGGACTGCGCGGACCCTTCAGTAAGTCAATCCTTACAACGCCTTTGCGACGAGCCAAACCTCCCGGACCAACGAGACTAAACTAACCACTGCAAGCGCGAACGCGCGCGGCGGCCTGCGCGGCGCGAAGCCGCGAAATGTGCGTCAGTCCAGCGTAAACAGAACCAAACAGGCGAGATTTTGCGGACAAGTTTCCGAGTTCTTCTTCCACTGCCAGCTGCCCATCCTTTTCCTTTTCCTCACCAACGGCTCAACCAAAGCCTCGCATCAATCGTGCGCACCGACCACAATGGGCTCACATCCACTTAACATGAACCTCGCCCCTTTGTCCAACGCTGATGCATCTGTTTGCACGCGACAGCTGTTCTCTCGCGTCCAACAACACCCCTGAAGCACAGAGCACTTGAACCGGTTTCCAGGTGGAGCACATCCGCTTCTCCTCTCCCTCCTCACCTCCTCTCCTCACCCTCCTCTCCCTCCCTCCGCCTCGTTCAACGCCGCGCGCCCGCTCGACGTCTCAAAGCACACGAGACCCGCTTCGACACCCATACTCCTCCCCCAGCCGTCCACGTTAACGGCGCATCCACCTTCCGCGACACCCTCGACCTCGATCCCTCCTCCGCCGCTTGCCTCCTATCGCCCCTTCTTCCGTGGTCCCGCCGGCCTCACGCACAACCGCCGCTGCTCGCGCATCGCGCAGCTACGTGGGTTGGGCGTGTACGCGCCTGCGAGCTAGTACACGTGCTGGGTGTGGATGTGGGCGTGGAGGCAAAACGGGGGCACGAAGACGGGCGAGTGGAAGCGCGGTGTGCGAGGGTGGGGGTATGTTGCGCGGGGAGCAGGGGCGGGTTGGGTAGAAGGCAGGGTTTCCCAAATGCATCTTGCGCGATGACGCCAGATGGGTCGGGGCAAGAGTGTGTTGGGACCGATGTCAGTGTGGGGATGGGGGATGGTGTCGGGCGCCCATGTGTTCAATGTAGCACTTGTACGAGATCTATATAGCTATGTGAAATCAGTGGGAGCATGGTAGGGATAGATTAATGTAATAAAAGTAGCTCTCGTCCCCCATCTTCCCCCGGCTCACAAGTCGTTGTCGATCTCGCGGCAATCCCACCAAGGTCTCAGAGCACGTTGCGCGCACGGGACTGCTTCATCCTCCGCATGTTCCACAGCCCAGAACCTCTTTATCCTCAACCACTCGCTGCCACCCCATTTCACTCGCTATCGATATCCCGCCACGTCCGCTCCGCCCTTTTCTCGATCCTCCCATACCTTCACCATCTCGACCCTCCACCCTCGACCTTGCCTCATGGCCCCACTCCCCGCCCGCCTCATGGACGTCGGCCCTCCTCGCCCACGCGTCGTTATAATCGTTGGCAAAGGGCGCGCGTGCTCACTTCCAGTACATCCCCGTGATGCCCTCTGGAACCTGTTCAGCCCCCTCCAGGGTGAGCCACGGATCCACAACGAAGGCAAAGTACTGACATTCCTTAGCACCGGCGCGTCCTCACGTGAGGTGTACGCAACCCCTACCGACGCCATCCAGATGATTCGCCAGTCTTGTCGACGGCGGCGGCTCTGCCGCCCCCCCCGGTCGTCCCCACCAGCGCCCCCATCCCCGTCCCCGTCTATGCCACACCAATCGCCGTCCCCCCATCGCCCGGGCGGCGATGGCCGTAGTTGGACGTGCGCGAGGATGCGCTGGTAAGGGGGCGGCAGTCAACGACGGCCATCGCCGCCCGGGCGATGGGGGCCGGCGATGGTGGTCGGCAGAGACTGGGGAGGGGATGGGGGGCTGGTGGGGACGACCGAGGGGGGGGGGGACGGCAGAGCCGCCGCCGTAGACAAAAGCGGCTGACTGAATCAGCGGATGGTCGGTAGGGGTTGCGTTACACCTCAGCGTGAGGAGCGCGGTGCTAAGGAATGTCATACTTTGCCTTCGTTGTGGATCCGGTGCGCACCCTGGAGGGGGCGGAAACAGGTCAGAGGGCAGACGGGGGATGTACTGGAAGTGAGCACGCGCGCCCTTGGCCAACGGATTAACGACGCGTGGGGCGGAGGCGGGCCGACGTCATGAGGCGGTGCGGGGAGTGGGGGCCATGAGGGCAGAGGTCGAGGGTGGAGGGGTCGAGATGTGAGGTAGGAGGATCGAGAAAGGAAAAGAAAAGGGCGGAGCGGGACGTGGGCGGAGGGATATCGCGGAGCGAGATGAAATGGGGGTGGCAGCGAGTGGTGAGGATAGAGGTGCGTGGGTGTGGAACGATGCGAGGGATGAAGGCAGTCCCGGGCGCAACGGCTCTGAGACCTGGTGGGATTGACGCGAGATCGACAACGACTTTGTGAGGCCGGGGGAAAGAGGGGTGGGACGAGAGCTACTTTATACATTAATCTATCACTAACCAGGCTCACGATTTTCACATTAGCTATATAGATTTTTCTCGTACAAGTGCACATATTGAAACGACCACTGGGCGCCCCCGCACACCAATCCCCATCCCCACACGACAGCACGGTCAAAACCACACTCTGCCCCCGACCCATCTGGCGTCATCGAGCCAGATGCATTTGGGAAACCATGCTTCTCAACCAACCCCCCCCTGCTCCCGCCGCAACATACCACCAACCTCGCACACCGCGCTTCCACTCAGCCCCCGTATTCGTGCCCCCGTTTTTCCTCACGGCCACACATCCAACCCGAGCACGTGTAGTAGCTGACGCAGGCGCGTTACACGCCCCAACCCACGTAGCTGCGCGATGCGGCGAGCAGCGGCGCGTGTGCGTTGAGCCGGCGGACAGAAGAAGGGGCGGATAGGATAGGGGCAAGCGCGGAGGGAGGGGATGAGGTAGAGGCGTGTCGCGGAAGGTGGATGCGCCGTTAACGTGGACGGTGGGGAAGGAGCCCTATGGGTGTCGAAGCGGGGCTCGTGTGCTTTGAGACGTCAGAC